>VTFQ01000022.1:9192401-9760202 GCA_036281575.1 Ancherythroculter nigrocauda
CTACGCCTTCCCTATTCTACTTACAGAATGAACGCAGCGCCAGTTCCATTTTTTCCGTAAGTAGAATAGGGAAGGCGTAGGAAGTACAGCGTAAGCTTTTTGAAGAAAACGAAAGTGCGGTTTTGGCGGAAGCACTTGGAAGGCGATCATTTGTTTATATAAAGAATATACATTTCCATTTTTTTCGAAAATGACCGATCGCGTCGCTAGATAAGACCCTTATTCCTTGTCTGGTATCGTTTAAAGCCCTTTGAAGCTGCACTGAAACTGTAATTTTGACCTTCAACCGTCTGGAGGCCATTGAAGTCCACTATAAGGAGAATAATCCTGGAATGTTTTCATCAAAAACCTTAATTTCTTTTTGACCGAATAAAAGAAAGACATGAACATCTTGGATGACATGGGGGTGTGTAAATTATCAGGAAATTTTTATATGAAAGTGAACTAATCCTTTAAGGGACAATATTTGCCCCCTTAAATTGATTTTCCAGTTAATTTTTCCCCTTTATAAATGCATTTATAAAACAAATAATGTTTAAAAAAAAAAAAAAAAAAAAAGTTCAATAGACTAGTAGTTTGAAATGTACATCACTTAATATTACCCTTTTGTAATATTAAGTAAATACCGGTAAATCAATTTTCTGGTATGAGAAGTTAGGGTTAACATTACTAGTACATTACCGGTATGATGCTATGTGTGAACAAAGAATAAGATTAGAGTCATGAGCACGTATGAGGGCAGGACATGCTGGTGTAAGCAGTTCGCTTTGGGCCAATCATAAAGTCCTGTGGGAGCGGTTTGCTTTTGATTTTCTAAGTAAATGTGCTAGACAGATGCATCTTGAGCTCGAGACCCAGCCTTTTCTATTCATCAGGGCTGGGGCTCTGCATTCACTATTGCGTACTACAATAACTGCAGTACTACATCAACTTTTATGCGTCTCATGTTTTTAATAACAAAAACGCATTCTGTGTGATCATCCCTTTATGCCCGTCACTCAGAAGTATTGCACAGATTATGAAACCAAAGTGCTTCTCATTCCAGATGGTAACTATATGTACAATTAACTAGTAATTCCTCACTGTATGCATTTAGTGAAATTATTTTTATTTTATTACTGAGACCCAAATACCTGGTGAAGCAGGAATTCCCAGGATGTCCAGGCAGAGTTTGGCATACTCCTCAGCCGGGTCAAGCCCATTCTTTGTGTGCAAAGCCTGGTCCACCTTAGCCAGAACAATCTGCCTCAAGTTAAACAACCCTGAAAAACAGGAAGGACCCTTTAATAAGCCAGACTTCTTAAAGGATTAGTTAACTTTCAAATTAAAATTTCCTGATAATTTACTCACCCCCATGTCATCCAAGATGTCCATGTCCTTCTTGGATGGGTCAAAAAGAATTTAAGGTTTTTGATGAAAACATTCCAAGATTTTTCTCCATATAGTGGACTTCAATGGCCTCCAAACGGTTGAAGGTCAAAATTACAGTTTCATTCTGCATTCTACACGATCCCAGACGAGAAATAAGGGTCTTATCTAGAGAAACCATCGCTCATTTTCTAAAAAAAAATTACAATTGTATACATTTTAACCATAAATGGTCATCTTCAACTAGCTCTGTTCTTCTTCTCTATTAGAATTCCGGTAGTGTAGACACTGCTTAGTTTATTACTGCCCTCCTCAGGTCAAAGTTTGAACTAAATTGTCATATATGCAAGTATATAACAATTAGTTCAAACTTTGACCTGTGGAGGGCAGTAATACACTTAGCAGTGTTTACACCACCGTAATTCTAATAGAGAAGAAGAGAGCTAGTTCAAGATGAGCATTTATGATTAAAATGTATAAAATTGTAATTTTTTTTTTTTTAGAAAATGAGCAATGGTTTCTCTAGATAAGACCCTTATTTCTCGTCTGGGATCATGTAGAGCTCTTTGAAGCTGCAATGAAACTGTAATTTTGACCTTCAACCGTTTGGGCTCCATTGAAGTCCACTATATGGAAAAAAATCCTGGAATGTTTTCATCAAAAACCTTAATTTATTTTTGACTGAAGAGAGAAGGACATGGACATCTTGGATGACATGGGAGTGAGTAAATTATCAGGAAAATTTAATTTGAAAGTGAACTAATCCTTTAATAGATCTTGAAATCTGTGAATATTGGAGGACATTTTTTCACAGCAATCTGAGTTGCTGGTTGTATAGGAGGGGTTGAATAAAAAGATGTCAGCCAAAAAGGAAAACTGTTTCAGTGTTAATACATTGTAATAAACAGCTTACAAAGACAATTTCCCTTTGGATTTACATTGACAGAATCATTCATAATAAGACTAGGAAAGTAAGTGTCAAATTAGTAATTACAGTGTAAACTTATTTCATTTTGATTTGTAGCTAGCAGATGATAAGTTCAGGTTTTTGTTTGTGAAAATGACCACTGTCTGTTTTGTCTATGGTCACCTGTGTTAGCAAGTCTGGACTTGATGAGTTTGTCCAGAAGCTCCTCTGGAATGGGGTTTCCCGTTTTGTAGTGTTTGGACATGCGCTGCAGTGGCTCCTTCTCCCAGACCCAGTTCTCCAACATCTGAGACGGAGCTTCCACAAAATCCCTCTCAACATGAGTCCCACTGAACATTGCAAAGTCAGCCTGAACAAACAAAATACAATCTTCACACACTGCAAAATAATTGCAACCTAAGTGACATTAAAAGCCTTAATTCAGACCTGAGCACAAAGCTGGTGCATCACATGTCCAAACTCATGAAAGTACGTTTCCACTTCGTCGTGCTGCAGCAGGGATGGCGCGTCAGCGGTGGGCTTGCTGAAATTAGCCACCATGGCAGCCACAGACATTTGCCTGGTCCCGTCCGGGAGTAAACAGCCGGGCTGCAGGCCAAAGCATGCAGCATGGCCGTACTTACCCTCCCTACAGAGATAAGGGAGAATTAGCGATTAATCCATCTGAACTGACATGGAGACTCTGCGTTTAGGAGATTAATAGGTTCTAGGTCTCAGAAATCCTACACACGAAGGTACCTGTTCACCCTTAAAGGGGTACTTCACCACTGGCAAAATGGGCTTTCAATAAAACTTGGCTGCCTATACAGTAAAAAGGCAAAAAAACCTTTTTGAAATCAGTGCTACCTGACTAGAGGAAACGTCCTCCCTTTTGCCAAATAGGTAGGAAAACTGGTTGCCATCCAAGGCCACTCTGACCAGTCTGCTTAACCAGAGTCAAATACCGCCTTAATTAGCAAACTTTTAGTCATAATGGTGTTGGCAAGAGGTTGACCGTTTCATCGGTTTTGCCGATTAATCGGCATCGATGGCTGAGTGGTGGAACAATCGGTTATTGGCAAAAATCCATGCTGATTTGTTGTTCCGGGTTGCGTCCGTTGCTAGAGCTATACGAGGAGGCTGGAGCAGGTGAGAAGGGTCCGCTGTCATTATACAGTATGAGAGCGGCCTCTAGAGGTGGAATCACTGATGCCTCATGTTGTTTATTTTTACACGTGAGGTCGAGCGCTGTGCAGAGAGCGTTGACGCGCCAGATGCATTTAAAACACTGACAGCGAAACGGTATGAACACAGAACACTACAGTACAGTACAGTACATGTTGTCATATCATTATAAAGTAATTAATTTCCTGATTACACCGCATTCCAAATTATTATGCAAGTGACATATCAGTACGATTTCAATAGAATAAACGTTCAGATTTTAGTTTTTCTAAGAAAATGTTTGTTTGTTTATGTATCCATGTCTTTTTAGAACTGGTATCAATCTCAGACAAAATAATTTGCCAGATCTATGGAAACCCTACTTAGAGGTTGTTCCACATTATTAAGCAAGTCACAGTTCTCATGCAATATGGGAAGGAAGAAATATCTTTCTGAAGATGAAAAGCATGAAATGGTGCAATGTTGTGCAAAAGGCATTAAAACAACTAATATTGTGTGAAACTGAATGGAGATTATCAAATTATCATAAGATTTGTGAGTGATTTAGAGCACAGCAGAACTCAGTCAGATAAAAGGCTTATTAATGAAAGTTCCTATCAAAAAAAATTAATTCTATTAAAAGGGCAGCTATAAAAAATAAAAAAAAGTCAGTGTTGAGCAGAAAAGGTATTTGAAGCTGCTGGTGTCTCTGGAGTCTCAAGAAGCTCTCCATGCAGGCTGGCAGTTGTGCGTAAAAATGCATTAGCCACCACTAACCAAACCTCACAAAGAGAAACATTTAACGTGGGTGTAGAAGACTCATTTTAAATAGTTTTATTCACTGACGAATGCCGTACTACAATGGATGGTCTAAATGGATGGATTTCTGGATGGTTGGTAAATGGCCACCACGTTCCAACAAGACTGTAACATCAGCAGGGAGCTGGCAGGTGATGATTTGGGCTGGAATGAGATGGAAGGTACCTTTAGGGTCTCTGAGGGTATTAAAATGACTTTTGCAAGATATGTGGAGTTCATAACTGGCCATTTTCAGCAATAGTATAAAAAGGAGGATAGTGCCTTCTGAAATACAATGCACTATGCACTATCCCATGCTGCAAAAAAACACCACAGCAATAAAACTGTTTGAAAATGCATTTCTGCACCCACTGTAAATGTTTCTCTTTGTGAGCTTTGGTTTGGAGTGGCTGAAATGCATCTTTACGCAACACTGACAGCCTGCATGGAGAGGTTCTCAAGACTCCAGAGACACCAGCAGCTTCCAATACCTGTTTGCTGCTCAACACTGCTCTCAATGAAAAATGCAGAACAGTTTATGCGTTCATTACCTCAAGGCTAGATTACTGTAATGCTCTACTGGGTGGTTGTTCCACTCGCCTGATAAATAAACTACAGCTCGTACAAAATGCAGCAGCTAGAGTTCTTACTAGAATTAGGAAGTATGACCATATTAGCCCAGTTCTGTCAACGCCTGCATTGGCTTCCTGTTAAACATCATATAGATTTAAAATCTTGCTAATTACTTACAAAGCACTAAATGGTTTAGCTCCCCAGTACCTGAGCGAGCTCTTAAAGCATTATAGTCCTTCACGTCTATTGCGATCTTAGAATTCAGGCCAGCTGATAATACCTAGAATATCAAAATCAACCACATCCTTCTATTTGGCACCTCTGGAAACTCTGGAACAATCTTCCTAGCATTGTTCAGGAAGCAGACACACTCTGTCTGTTTAAATCTAGACTAAAAACGCATCTCTTTACCTTGGCATACACATAACACATTATCAATTTATATTTTAAAATCCGTTAAAGGATTATTAGGCTGCATAAATTAGGTCAGCCGGAACCGGGAACACTTCCTATAACACCAGATGTACTCGTTACATCATAAGAAGAATGGCATCTACGCTAATATTAGTCTTTCTGTTTATCCCAAGGTTTATCGTAGTCAACCGGATCCGGGCCGTATCCAGGTGAGACCGAGGACCGGTGTCCTGGCACGACCATAATGCAGCCCTGAAGTATCAGCAGAGATTGAGTCAACTAGATCATCCATTGTGAAGGCCTCATTGACACGACAGCCAGTGGCACAATTCCTCAACTGGATGGAACTGAAATAAATACTTTGAATGTTGCGATCCTATTGGACTTATGATAGCAACCTGAATCGTAACAAAGCACTGTTCGCCAGAGGAGAACTGGCCCCCCGACTAAGCCTGGTTTCTCCCAAGGTTTTTTTTCTCTCCATTTTAACACCTATTTGCCACCTCATGTCACCTGTTGGAGTTTGGGTTCCTTGCCGCTGTCGCCTTTGGCTTGCTTAGTTGGGGACACTTTACATTTGATATTCAACAGTGCTTTGATCTGCCTGCATTGACACTATTCTTCAAGAGCTGCTGTGCAGCCAAAATTATATACCAGTTATTAATGTAAAGCTGCTTTGACACAATCTGCATTGTAAAAAGCGCTATATAAATAAAGGTGACTTGACTTGATGTAATTTGTCATGCGGAGGGCTCGTGGCTGATTATTACAGCCCAAATTCGGCCAATTATTACAGCCCAAATTTCAGACAGGACAGAAGAGTCCACTAGGTGGCAATATGCACAGCACTGAGCACAATGTGCAGTCATCAAAGAAGAGTGTCTGAAGAGCAATTCAAAAACAAGACAAGACGAGTAAACTCAGAAGCATGCTTTTTCCATCATTTCCTGTTCGCTTGGTGTATCTTCTGAACTATGCTGCAATGGTGAATGCACTATTTTTCTGCTCTGATCCTGCCCAGTGAATGTCTGGTTGATGACACAATATCTGGTAAAAGTATAGAAAAAAAATTGTACTGCGTCTGTGTCGAACTCGGTCATCCGTGCGGATACTTGGTTTAGTATACTTTGAAAGGTGCGCGGATGCGAGTGCATGCAAGACGCGTTCAGGCGCGGAAAGTGAAGTATACCCGGGCTTAAGAATGAAAGATTTTCAGATCCCCATGAGAACAATTTCTGTAGAAGAGTATGAGTGCTTACCTGGGGAAAAGATCCAGATAAAACTGGCCCACCACCTGGCCGGAGGAGCGGTCTTTAACGCAGTACAGCGTCACATCATCGTGCCAGACAGGTGCTCCCTCCACCTGCTGAAAGGTGAGATTAAGCAGCTCCTGGTAGATGTCCAGAAGACCCTTGGTAACCACCTCCATTGGGAAATATTCCTTTAGCTGGTTCTGATCCACAGCATACTGTGTCTCCTCCACCTGGGTCATGTAGTAGCGTGTGTCCCATGCGTGGAGTTCTCCAGTGAAGGGCAAATTTCTCTTCTGGCTCTCCTGTTCCTTCAGCTTCAGAATAACAGCCCTCTCTTCCTCACCCAGGGGCTTTAGTTTACGGGCCAGATCCTCTACAGGAGGAAACAGAACAAAGGGTTAAACAAAGATGTACTAAATTAACACCTTACAATAAGGTTAAATTTGTTAACATTAGTTAAATATATTAATTGACATCAACTAACAATGAAAATACAGCATTTATTAAATAAACCATTTATTAAACTTATTAACTTATCAACATTTACAAATACATTAACAAAAACAATAGTTGTATCTGTTAATATTATTTAATGGACCTGAGCCAACATAAACAGTTGTATTTTTATTAACTAAAGTTAACAGTAGGGCTGCAACAACTAATTGATAAAATCGATTATTAAAGATAATGAATTATCAATTAATCGCATCTGCGCGTTGTGCCCGGGAAACCATCAGCCAGTCATGTTGCTTTACAGTACAGAATAACTCATTTCTATGGACAAAACGCTTATGAAAATCAGTGTAGGTTTAAAAATATACATGTAACAAGTAAACATATTTATGAGGGCAGTAACAGTAAAGGCACTATTGTTGGAATAGCCCATTAAAGGGTTAGTTCACCCAGAAACCAAATTTCTGTCATTAGGTACTCACTCTCATGTCGTTCCAAACCCGTGAGACCTTCGTTCATCTTATGTATCCATAGAAAGCAAGTTTAGAATTTAATGTTTGTATTTTAACCCTTTTTTGCTTATAAATGTACAGCATTCACTATATTTGTTTTCATAGTCTTTATATTACACATTATTTAGAGTACAACACTGGGCAAGAGGTGGATTAATATTGTTTAATATAATGGATTAAAATGAATTAATAAACTTTTTTAATCTTGAATCATTGAAATTTCCCCCATCCAATTAATCAAGAGAAAAAAAAACAGATTAATCGATTATCAAAATAATCATTAGTTGCCCTAGTTAACAGATTAATAAATACTGTAATAATTTAAATCACTCATTGTTAGTTAATGCATTAACCAACATGAACTAATGGAACTGTATCGTAAGGTGTTACCAAATACACTATTGTTCCAAAAAACAACAAAAAAAATTTAATTAAAATGAACTGTTTGTCCATTTTTAATGTTTGAAAATGAAAATTTTATGCCTGTGATGGTAAAGTTGAATTTTCAGCACTTCAGTGTCACATGATCCTTCAGAAATCATTATAATATTCCGATTTGGTTCTCAAGAAACATTTATTATTATGCTAAAAACGGCTGTACTGCTTATTTTTTTTGTGGAAACCGTGAGACATTTTTTTTTTTTTTTTTTTTTTTTTTTAAATAGAAATATTATACATACCTTTACTGTCAACTTTGATTAATTTAATCCATCATTGCTAAATAAAAGTATTTATTTCTTAAAAATTATATATATATATAAACTATAATAAATAACAGATTTTTAGAAGAAGATTCAGCATTTTAAAGAAGATTCAGCTCTAATCTCAGCCCTATTCTTTTACATACGAGACTCATCTTTTTACTTCTGGATACCTTTCCATGTAAAGATAGCAGTCATTACCGAGGAAAGTTGCAACCTTCTTGGAGGCCTTGGCCATGTTCATCTCAAGCACAAAGTCAGCGTGAGTGCTGAATCCCAGCAGGCTGCTCTTCTTAGAGCGCAACTCTATAAGCTCCTTCAGAATAGCAGAGTTCTCCTGTCAGGGGAATCAATACAATAATATTATTAAAATTATTCATTTGCATTATTTTAAAGCATCTCCCTTAGTGTTTTCAGGTAGCATTCTAACTCTGGTTACAGGTGATTTCTGGGATGTCTGACCTCTTTGCAGCGTGAGTTGAATGCCTCCTCTAACTTCTTCCGTGTCTCTGGGACAAAGCATTTCTTCATGGTGGGGAAATAATGAGGATACTTCAGAGTGAGCTTTAGTTTTCCAGACTCATCCTTTTCCAGAGAGTTGAGGAAATCTTCAGGAAGCCCACCTAAAAAACATTTACCCCATGTATTATTCATCAAAACTACATGTAACAGGAAAAAAAAGAAAAAAAAAAAAAAAAAACTGTTTACATGAGCACTGTTTATCAGGGAACTAAAAGTATCAATGCTAGTAACTGCTCAGAATTTTTAAAATCAATGCAGTTTTTCCTCAACATGTTGAAGTGTAGTGTGACAACACTATTTGTGATGTTTTTTTGTCAATGAATTGTGTGCAGCTGATCAAGCTGAGGCAATAAACAAACTCCAAAAATATAATATGCCCCCTTTCATTTTGCATTGAAAAGTATGAGTGCATACGTCTATATAAATAAATGATTCACAGACTGCAAATAATTTCTGTGTGAGGAATTTTACATCTTTTTTCCCCTACTGTTTTGTAGGAATTTTTTTAATACAAAAATGGACTTTCTGTCCAACTGATTTTTTTATTTCTATTGAAATAAAATATATTAAAATCTTTATCATTTTGAATGGAATTTTGTTACCTAAAATTGTAATTTTAATTATATCATGGCGTCAACCTGATGCACCCTCAAAATACCTTCAATGTAGTTATTTACGTTGGTCATCTTTGCATGTCAAGTTCAGCTCTGTTCAATTCTGTCACATTGCCAAAAGGCTCTGTCACTCGGGTCATTAAAAATCAATAATCGTTTTGACAGAAATAATGCAAAGTGAGAAAATTAATATCAAATCAACTAATTAAAAAAAAATAATAATTTTAAAAAAAGTGAATACATGCCTCTAAGTATTGGCATAGTTACTGTGTAAATTATATTTACTAGCTTTTACCAATTGCAAATGCAGTGTTCTACACTTAGGGTAAACTATGTAAAACAATTATTATACACCCAAAGTTGCAATACACTTTATTATAATATTAAAATGAGAATAACTGACTTAAGTAGGCACTAAATCAAATCCTCAGTGTCTCTGAAAGGAAAGTACTCTGCCCACCCACCAAGCTCCTCTCGAGAGAAATACAGGCAAGTCGTATCTTCATTCAGGTGTTTGTTGAAATCGATACACAGAGTGCTCATTTTTTTCTTGATCTTTTTGATCTCCTGTTACAGGGAACACAAAACTCAGTTACAGGCTAGAAAAGAGTGTTTGCGCTATTGTTACATGACAAACTGAAAGGAAGATCTTAATATCTGACCTCCTGCATCTCTTTGGAAAGATGGAGGCCATTTCTCTTCCCAAGCTTTATGAGTCTTTCCATATATCGCTTGGCCTCGGGTGTCAAACTCTCATCTGACAGCTTCTCCTGTTAAAAAAAAACAACAAAAAAAACAACTACAATAAAAATAAAAATATAAAAATGAAAAATAAAAAAAACTATGGGATGATAAGATGTTTAGAAAAGGTGTTTTAAACTTACATCACCTTTACCTGTTTTTATATCGTTCATGGCTAATAAAATTATTTGGTAAAGTCAGTTAACAGGTTTCCTCAGCTTTCTCAAAGCTTAGTTCAGTCCCTGAGAGATACTAGCGTTTAGTTCCTGAGAGAGATGTATTAGTGCTCGGTCCCTGCTCACCTCCAGAGCCACGATTCTCTGATAAACATCCTCCCTCATACTCATCTCCACATCAAACTCTGACAGCTTCTTATCGGCTTCTGTGCTGGCCGTACGGACATCCTTACAGGAGGACACATGCTGAGGGAAATCCAACATGTTCCGCTGAACTGCAAAAAAAATAAAAAATAAAGTTGAATGAACATGAACCAATTTAAATAATTAGCCTTTAGATTAGAGATGCACAGATACTACGTTTCTTTGATACTAATAGCTAGGAGTGTAACGGTACATGTATTCGTCTGAACCATACAGTACGTGTAACGGTTTGTTTCATGCAGTCACACAACAAATACAGTCAGTCACAGGTGATCCACACTCCAATCCAGAAGGGGGTATGTGCGGTAATGCAACACTGCCAGTAAAAAGTGCAAAAGAAGAAGAGACAATCGATCGATATGTTTAAATGCAATCTCTCAAACAGTGTTTCATCTACTGAAGGATATCAATAAAACAGCTTGAGAATAATCTAACGCGGCATTAGATTTACTTCAGGCATTTATTGATGACAGCATGTTAGTTCGCTTGAGATATTAACTCTAGAGAGGAGCATTTCATATATGCACTATATTAGCATAATGAACCTCATTAGTTAAACACGTTTGAGGTTCCAGAAGAGGTTTGTTCTTGTGCATTATTCAGGTTCAGCTGAGCTTCTGCTGATGTTCACTGTTCAATATTTACATGATGAATAGATTTAATTTAGGCTTTTATTCACATTAAAAGCGATCGAGTCTCTTCAAAAAATTGGACTATACCGCTCAATTCATATGGATTAGTTTTACGATCTCTTTATGAACTTTTTGAAGCATCAAAGTGATCGTTGCAAAGGCAGTCAATGGAGAGACATACATCTCTCTGATTTCATCAAAAGACCTTTATTTGTGTTCCGAAGATGAACAAAAGCCTTACAGGTATAGAATGACATGAGGGTGAGTAATTAAGGACAGAATTTTCATTCTGGGGTGAACTAACCCTTTAACATGTTAGTAACATAATAGCAATAGTAACACAAAGCTATTTGCGATTATTGGATGGGAGGAGCACTACAAATAATGTTTGGTGTAGGGAAAAAAAGCAGATCTGGCAACCCTGGCTTGAACTACGGGCGATTCATAGGGTTAAAAAGAGCCTGCTTTAACATAGCTATTTTTTTTTTAACTGTTAATGCATTATTGTGGCCTTAACTTCAACAGCCCTTCATTCAACATATGAGACATTTTCTTCAAACACAGCAGGAGTTGCAGTCTGACACATTTTTTGATTGACAGGATATAATTGGAGATAGCGAAAATATTGCTTTTATTGGCCAATACATCATCCCTATTTTAAATTATATGTGCGTTTCTTTGAATTCAACATAACATCAATATTACATCTATCTATGAAGAATGTAAAGAAAAATTAAAGGGGCTTTTTTTTTTTTTTTTTTTTAGATGGAATTAAAAAACAGCTAATTCAACACAATGAACCACAGTGGGGAGCGCACAGGCTGGTCAACGTGTCATTATGCAAAAAGTGCTGAATGGTGTATACCACTGCACACAGCTTTCCTGCACACTCAGACTTTTTTTTCTATGGACCTTACAAATGTAGATAGACAGAGAAACCTGGCATGTAACTTTGTAAATGTCACCAACTAAACCTTGATAATAATGTTTCAATTGATTTCTACCTGTGTACTCTACTTCCACATCAGCCAGGGCCTTCAGGGTGTTCTCATAGCTGACACTGGCCAAGTCCAGGGTGCCAACAGTGTCATACACCTTTTTGGTCTTGGCAATAAGCTCTTCAGTAAGCTGGTGGATCTGGTCAGGAGTGAGGTCCCAGCGCAAACGGTTGACATCACAGACCCGATCCCCAGAGCCAAACACAACTTCACCTGAACAATGAAGATGACAACTTAGATTGCTTAGATTGAACAATACAACAGTAGGAGTATCACATTGAACAAAAATGTGGATCTAAAAACGTGTTCTGTTAATAAATCACATAATTTCTACATAAGTTCTACCATCTGGTAATACAGTACATTCAGAAAGACCTTTAAGTAATAAAAAGGTTTTATTGCAATTCCCTTTAACGCCAAATGAAAACTGATATCTGCTCGTTTCATTTATTGTGAATGATATTGCTAAGGGTGTGCGATGAGTTTGCTATTAAATCTTAGAGCTTAAAGGTTAACCAGCTAACCTTGCTCTACGTGAACAAGTTGAGACAGCGTTATGAATAGAAAAACAGCATCAGAAGAATAAGGAAGAAATGTTTCTGTAAACGAAGAAATCGTTAATAAGTCTCCTGCATTATGAAATTTGGGCCCAGTCATTGTGGGACGAACGGCGAAGTCTCGTGTGTTTTCACTTGTCGGAACCGGATGGCGGATGCGGAGTCGAGCGGCACCAGCTGACCGAACTTCACAGCTGACCCACCGTATATTAGCTCACTGCGCTAACGAGCTACAAACACCACGTCGGTACTACTTAAGCTTCTTTTAAGCAGCAGACAGGTATGTTCATGTTCTTATATTCTTGCGGCATAATAGCTGCTCTTCTATATCTTACCTGTAGGTGCCATTTTCCACTCAGTCAGAACACCGCGTGTATCAACGACGATTCAAAGAACCTATAATAGCCGCTCAGTCACTCTTCCTGCTCCGGTCACATGGCCCTTTGTGGACCCCGCGATTGGTTGGAGAGTTCTGCAACGTTACAATTATCTATCGTAGCCTAATAATAATCGTTCGTGACAATTTTCGATTCGCACTAATTTGAGGTGAAATAATAGTAATGATAGTAATAAGTAGTTATTTTTTTAAACATCATTCATCATTTTACTTTTACTTTTTTTTTTTAAGAGATTCATGGGCTTTTTCAGGTTTTATGCCCAGGCAGGGGTTGATTTTTTTATTAGGCCTAATAGATTTATACTCTTTATTTATTTTTATAGGATATATGAAGATACTACCATGATTTATTTTTGCTACTTTTCATATGTATTTTATTAAACAAAGTGAAGTAAAAACAAACTGCTATTTCAATATTTCAGTGAAAATAATTAATTTCATTTGTTTTTAATTGTCCTTTCCACCACACCAAACAATTTTGCTCTTGATAAAGTTTTTCCCTAAAAGTTTGTTTATTACATTTGTCCATTACTTGAATTAGTAGCGAGAAGTGAAATAGTCGATTCATTAAATAATTACTCAACAGATTAACAGATAATCAGTAGTCATTAGTCTAACAGTCCTAAACATGAGGGTGTTACCTGCAGAAAACTGTAAATTTATAATTAAAAGAAAAAAAGGACATAATGACCAAATCTATTCGTGGAAACGTTGCTGACTTCCAAAAAAGCGAGAACAGGTTAGTCTACATAAAGAGATGTTCGGTACTGTCTGTATGAATACGATGAATCACAGACTATTTGAGACTCTGTGAAGCTTTGAAATGATATTATGAAAAGCTCTATAAATAAACGTGATTTGACCTGACTATAACACTGACTATAATCTCTGCAGTCTGGGGCCATCTGCTGGCAAGGTGAGAACTGGTTTCGCTAAACCATTTAATGTGTCAGATCAGAGGTAAGGACAATGGATAGATGGGTCACATTATTTACAGGTTTTGTGTAACAACAGCAAGGTCAGTGTGGCCTTGATTCATGCATAGAGTTTAACAGCAGCAGTCGTGAAGAGGACACAATTGTTCAAGTAAGACAACAACACGTTTTTTATTATTATTATTATTATTATTAGCTATCATTATTATTATTATTATTATTAATAGTTTCTTTGATCAATTATCTATCATCTCTGCAGTAATGTTTCCCCGGGCCTAGTGATGCCTGTAGGCCTAATCTGCCTAATGTGCATAGAGTAAAGACATTTCATGAAAACATTTATTCCAAATGCTCTGAATCAACAACATAACATGAACAGTGTTGGGGGTAACTCATTACAAGTAACTTGAATTACGTAATCAGATTACTTTTTTAAGTAACTAGTAAAGTAACTCATTACTTGTTCAAATAAGTAATGCAATTTACTTTGTTTTTTACATTGACTTACAGCTCTCCTGTCACCATGTTGAGAGAAATAGGGTAAGCGTCTGTGCGCTGTGTGAACATGATGGGTATTGTAGTTCTAGACTAAATGTGAACATGCATTCTTTAATCTCACTTGCATGAAAATATTCAGTATTCCTCAAAATGAATAAAAACAGTGAAATGCAGTCTCAGAATTTTACGCCAACAAATGCTGATTGAACATGTAATATGCAAATTTCACTCCTGTAATAATTAACTATATTAAATTGCACAAATATACTTTATGTCCTATTTGATGTCTTTGCTGCTGACCTTCAATGATCTAATTCAACCTTACTAATAAACAAAAATTACTTTAGATTAGATTTACAAATGAGAGTGTTGAACTTTCTTCTCCTGGATCCTTTTTTAATCCAGAATGACAGCACAGCTGAAAGGTTTGTTTGAGCTGAGCCCTCTACTGTACTGTACAGCCCAGGTGAGAAAAATAACGTAAAAGTAATGTAACCTATTACTTTTCATAAAAAGTAACAGTCCTACACTACCGTTCAAAAGTTTGGGGTCAGTAAGATTTTTTAATGTTTTAAAAGAAGTATCTTCTGCTCACCAAGCTTGCATTTATTTGATTAAAAATACAAACAAAAACAGTAATATTGTGAAATATTATTCCAATTTAAAACAGCTGTTTTCTATGTCAATATATAGTAAAGTGTAATTTATTCCTGTGATCCAGGCTGAATTTTCAGCATCATTACTCCAGTCTTCAGTGTCACATGATCCTTCAGAAATCAATCTAATATGATGATTTGATGCTCAAGAAACATTTATGATTATTATCAATGTTGAAAACAGTTATTTACATTTTTATTTCATGATGCTATGATGAATAGAAAGTTCAAAAGAACAGCATTTGTCTGAAATCTAAATCTTTTGTAACATTAAACACTACCGTTCAAAAGTTTGGGGTCAGTAAGAATTTTAATTTTATTTTGGGGGGATAGAAATAAAATTAATCAATACTTTTATTAATCAAGGATGAGTTAAACTGATCAAAAGTTACAGTAAAGACAATTATAATGTTAGAAAATATTCTATTTTAAATAAATGCTGTTCTTTTGAGCTTTCTATTCATCAAAGAATTTTGAAAAAAAATTGTACTCAACTGCTTTCATCATTGATAATAATAATGAATGTTTCTTGAGCATCAAATCATCATATTAGATTGATTTCTGAAGGATTATGTGACACTGAAGACTGAAGTAATGATGCTGAAAATTCAGCTTTGATCACAGGAATAAATTACACTTTACTGTATACTGACATAGAAAACAGCTGTTTTAAATTGGAATAATATTTCACAATATTACTGTTTTTGTTTGTATTTTTAATCAAATAAATGCAGGCTTAGTGAGCAGAAGATATTTCTTTAAAAACATTAAAAAATCTTACTGACCCCAAACTTTTGAACGGTAGTGTATGAAATATTATGAATGATTTATTATTACATATGTCAATATGATCAATAGCCTTGAATGTGCATGGCAAGAAATGGTCAATTTTATGTAACTGAGGGCTTCAATAGAGGGATTCAATAAAGAAAGACACAAAGATAAAAAGAACAGCATTTATTCACAAACTTTTGAAAAGCTGTTGAAATGTTGTTACAAAAGATTTCTATCTTAAATAAATACTGTTAATTTTTAACGTTTTATTCATCAAAGAATCCTCAAAAAAAGTATCACAGGTTATTAAAAAAATATATATATATTAAGCAACTGTTTTCATTCAACATTGATAATAAATCAGCATATTAGAATGATTTCTGAAGGATCATGTGACACTGGAGTAATGGCTGATGAAATTTCAGCTTTGCATAATAAATTATATTTTAAAGTATATTAAAATAGAAAATAATTATTTTAAATTGCAATAATATTTCTCAGTATTACTGTTTGTTCTGTATTTTTTTTTTATCAAATAAATGCAGGCTTGATGAGCAGAAGAGACTTATTTCAAAAACATTAAAAATAGTAATGTTTCCAAACTTTTGACCAGTAGGCCTATATATATATATATATATATATATATATATATATATATATATATATATATATATATATATATATATATATATATATATTGTGTGAGCTTACCATTCGCTCAGAAAAAAACAAAACAAAAACTGGAGAACTAGGCTGTGACAATAAAAGTCAATATTAGTGCTTATAGCTTCAAAATTTATGAACAAATGTTTAATTATCAAGTCATATGTGATAACTGTAATTTCAGGCATCTTTGAATTTTATTTTTCCAGCGATTTTCCAAATACTCACAAATCTATTTAAACCTTAATATTCACAATTTTATTTTTATTCATTTTCAATTTGTTCAATTTCAACAACATTTACAAACAAGTATATAAATGTTAAAATAATTTGTGGTAATGAGTAATGACCAAAAATACTCTCTCAGAAATGATGGTTATGCTGATGACAGGTTAACTTTGTTAATCTATAATTAAAAAACAGTTTGAGGATATGAAAGAAACCTATTTAACTAGGCCTACCCATTAAATGTCATGAAAATCATTCAAATAATTTCATCATTTGATGTGTGAAAAACTAAATTCTAAAATGGTCAACAAAAAGATGCTCATTTTATTTGTCTGCATCCTCAAAACTCTCTCATTTGTCATGCAATTGGCTTGCAGACATCAAGGCAGTTATTTGACCACTTCACAGTTCGGATTTAACCATGGATTTAAAGTTTTAATGTTTAGATTTTTAATGTTGTCTATATGTCTGTGTGGTGTTTTTAATATGCTTTAAGACAAACCATGTGCAAATTCTTAAGTCCACACCATTGCTCAGTATTTTCTCCTTAAAACTGCAGTGAACCAAAGACAGTCTCAAAAACGCAGTTTGAAATCGCTGGTGTATCTTACGTCACAAACTACCTTGTAACCAATAACGTTAATGTGTTGGCAGGCTTTAGCATATCATTAACTACGCTCTGAAGAAGGGAGGTCTCAAAAATGACCAGGTTATCCCAGAATATTTTTCTGTTGATATGAAAAAATCATATACATTCAGCAATATAGGGTGAAGTATGTAAATGATATATATTACGATGTTATGATGAACTATATGCCTTTCTCCACTGACGTTCTAAGTTGTTCAAAGCGTTTCTAAGGATGCTAATTTTTAAAAGGCAGCTGTCTGACTCTGAGGTGGTAAACGGGAATATTGCTTGTGTAACATTAGCAACACAATATTAGCTGTTTGATAACGTAGTCAAGCAAAGGACTAATCATATTAATTACCGTTATGTGTGCGACAGATATACATAAAATGCATCACCATTCTGATACATCGACTTTGTAGTTGACCCTGTATAATTTATTCTTCCATTTCTTCTGAATTAGTTTCTGGTTCAAACATATGACTGAATTAAAATGGTATTCCTTGCCATTGTTCAGCGTTTACTACAGTAAAGTTGAGTGGATCGGGTAATCTGAGCTGGTGTGAGTGAGTGGAGGTGGGGCTAATTTGCATATTAATGAGTCCGCATATACTAAATGAAGCAATGGTGTAGAGTTACATGAAAAATATTTTAACCCTTTAACTGCCCGCTCGACCAAATGGTAGAGCACATTTTGAGTCACTATATTTCACTGAGAGGAGTACCTAACTTAACTCAAGCTGATTGAGCCATCTCTACCATCTGGTTGAGGTATGTTATGCCAAAAAAATCCACTAGATGTCAGAGTGTCAATCAACAGCACTTGTCACAACACTTCCTCAAACATGGATGTCAGAAACAAAGAAATCACTCCTGCCATGTGAACTGTTCTTGGTGAAAATTTGCAAGGTAAGCACATTTTTTTGACATATTACACTGTAAGAGCCCTAACTTTACAAAATTATGTTACTTGGTGCCATTAAAACACTTTAGTATGTTTCAAATAATTTTTCAAAAACATGCTCAACCAAACGGTTGATTTGACACTTAAAGTTAAATGCAGAAATGTTTTCAGATCATCCATTTCTGCAGTCAGAATGGACAATTTGCTGAGAAATATAAACTTCTGATCATTATTAGCTATGAATATGACAGCTATTGTTATTTCTTCATGAATATGCTGACATAATTTCTTAAATATGTATTTTTTTGCCAGTTTTGCATATTTTTTGATGTAAATATAATGAATTCATTGAATTAATGTGTGGAAATCATAATTATCAGAGGCAATTACTTCTTAAATGACATGCTGGTGAACTAACATTACTAAAATTGTAAGAGATTGTTATTTATTTGTTTGTTGTTGGTTTTTTTACAGTTACTAGATGGATGTCAACAGTTTCTATGGTACAAGAACATGCACTCTTCAGGCCCTTGCCCCAGAAAACCCCCCAGATTCTGATGCTGAGCTCAGTGATGATGATGACCCAATAGAGGATGCAAATTATCACCCTGTCTAAGAAGAGAAATGTTCATATGTCTAAAAAAAAAAGAAAAATCCTGTTGGACTACCACACTTGATGGCGTTTCTTGAATCATAAAAGCCTAAAATGCCATTATATTACTATCTTTTGCTATTTTGTTTTTAGTTTTTGAATGCAGAAAGAATGTAATGTCTTTAGTTTTGTTACTTTTAGTTATTTGTGTTATTTATTTTTGTTTATTGTTAAAAAAAACAAGAAAACATGTAATTTTCTGTCATAAAATGAAAATCTGAAATATTTTATAGAACATTTCAATAAATAAACAAGATTCAATATATAAAACTATTTTATTTTGATTATGTTTTAAATAAATTAGTATTATAGTTCATATTTTCTGAATTTCATAGTATGTGTATGAATTGTTTTATTTTACCTTTAAGTGCCATCTCAACCATTTGGTAGAGGCCGATATTTTAAAAATTATGGGATGTATTGAAAAAAAATACAGTGAGTGTGATAACTAGTGACATAATGAGATAAAAAATGCAAACAAAAAATTTTTCAAATGCTTTCTTCTTGGTGGGGCAGTTAAGGCATGAAGGATTTTTTTTCACAGGAAAAAACTTTTAAATATGTCATTTTGGTGATCAAAGATTAGTTATAATGGATACAATTATTAACTACGGGGGACTTTAGGTCGTGTGAACCCAAAAATATTTAAAATGCAGCAGCAGAAACATTTGGAAGAATTTGAAACAACATGTGCTTTTGGCTGAAAAATAATTTATTTTATTTTATTTCTTGAAAATATATATTTTTTCAGTGCCACTAGATGTAAAAAGCAGCAGTGTGCTGTGGAAATGGGGTCAACGGTGGACTACGAGTCTCATCAAGTTATTTGGACAGACCCTTCAGTGAAGTCTGAACTCAAAAAACTCATCTCACTCATCTCACTGCCTTTCATTCATTCATCTGTTCTTGACAAACTGCACATCATCAGATGCATTGTGTAAATGGGGCTTCAATGATGGAAAACATTATGAAAAATAAATAAAGACAGATGTTGGCAAAGAGGGGGAAGCTATTTACAGAGTCCCTATGTGGCATGTCTGTCATTAAAAGCACCATTGAAAGAGAAACTTGCATTAGTTTAATATCAAATTCCCTCCGTTCTCAAGCAGAGCTGGGCAGCTCTGTCATATCACACGTTGGGTTGATGATTTTGTGTTGTAACTCTACTCGGCTTTCTTCGACTTCCTCTTGCGGGTTCCTT
Source organism: Ancherythroculter nigrocauda (assembly GCA_036281575.1). Taxonomy (NCBI): domain Eukaryota; kingdom Metazoa; phylum Chordata; class Actinopteri; order Cypriniformes; family Xenocyprididae; genus Ancherythroculter; species Ancherythroculter nigrocauda. Next base: position 9,212,525 of record VTFQ01000022.1, read on the forward strand.
CACTCAGTTCCTCCTTGGTTTTGGCGGGAGACAGGGGAGCAGCGGCTGGTGCAGAGTGATGGTGATCATGGGCATCTTCAATACCAAGGGGGGAGCCGAATAGCAAATGGCACACCCAGGACTCAATGAGGGCGAACGGCGATCCGTGAGAGTGTTGGGCCGTCATAAACACCTGTATAATTAATAAAACAATAGTAAATGTTCTTGTCTAATGACAGTAGAAATGTCTCAGTTATTGAGATTTACTACATTTTCTCAATAAAATGTTAGTAGTGCTTGCCTGAGCAAAAAGTTAAAGACATAATGGGGGTTGGGGTTGGTTGCCAGGGCATTGCGATTTGGTTGCCAGAGCACAAAGTATACTTCATTTTTGGTATGTGTACACTAGGGTATGTGTTAAGGGACGGACAAACTTTTTGTTCCGCTGACTTCAATTCAAATGCATTCAAAGACAGGGAAGGCAAGCTAATGCAAAATTTGCTGCATTCCAAAGTTCAAGTTTGGAATAGAATATGTAGGGTTGGAAGTTGGAGCAAATATTTTGCATATATGATGTTTATAAATCTAAAAAACATATATCAAAGGCTTAATGTTGTCATTATTTGCTCATAATTATGTCATTTCAAGCTTGTACTTGACGGGTGAAGAACAGATTATATGTAATTTTCATTAAAAAATACATGTTATTTGCTGAAAATATTCTCATCGTTATACTCTGCCTCTGTAGGGGTAATGTTTGGCTCAGGGTTGTTTGATTTAACATTACTGTTTTTATTATTATTATTTTCATTGTATTTTACTTTTATTTTGTTTCATTTTTTTCTTATTTGTATATTGTTACATCCACCAGCTGGAGTGCCCTTGATTTCCACTAGAGGGCACTCCTCTCTTCTACCTGTGTGCCATTACCCTTGTTAACTCTGTCTACATAATTCAGGGGTGTGATTCTTCCGGATAAATCCGGAAATCCGGCTTTTCCGACCTGAAAATGATGCTCTCGTAAATCATGCAAAAAAAAAAAAAAAAAAAAAAAAAAAAAAGGGGGGGGGGGGGGGGTTGCGGCGGGTCGAGTATTGGTAAACATAATGATCGCTCACCGCTGTCAACATTTTTTGTGCCTCTGATTCATGTCGTCATGTCACTCCGCAAGTAGTCCAATCATTTGTCACGATTGAAGTTCAAAGTGTACGTGCACCGTTATGAATGCGCACAGTGAGGAAAAAAATCGCGCCGCATGATCTTGCAAAGCAACGCGCAGAGAGACCAGACAGACAGTGTACAGACTAGTGAGTTTTTGTGACAATTGTGAGGGAAATACACAATTTATTCCCATAAACTGTGTAGTCAGCCGTTCTCCCTCCCATCTGCACCGTGTGAATTGTGAACGCAGGCAGGTCAGTGAGTTACAGGGCGCTCCGTGTCTCCGTCCAGTTTAGGCTAGTAACTAATAGGCCTATGCTGTTATGTAGTTTATAGGGGTGTGACGAGCGAGATTAAAATGTGACGAGATTTCTCGTCGAGGCGAAAAGTAGTCTCGTGATGTTGCCATGACAGAGTGTTAGGATGATTAGGAAAGAATATGCCACCGCTTCGTTTACATTGCGCCTCCACTATCGATTTGCTTTGTATTTAAATAAAAAACATTTAATTCAGTTGGATAACGGTCGCCGCCGCTCCATATTCACAGAGTACGCGCGATCACGAAAGTGAAAGTAAACGCGAGCGCGCATTCAAACGCAATTTCAATACCCAGCTTTTGAAAGCGGCTCCCTGACGAATGCAGATATCTCTCAATATGAAAGCGATTTTAGGCTGGGCTGTGTAGCTGTAACCATCTCTTAGCTCTGTATCAAAGAAAAAATTGGTCTTATTTGGTTGCATTTATTGTAAAGTGTTACCATAAAAATGAATAACAGTTTTCTCTTAATCTTATTAAGCACAAACAGTAAGGTTTCATTTGTTAACATTAGTTAATGCACTGTGAACTATCATGAACTAACAATGAATGACTATTTTTATTAACTAACATAAACAAAGATTAATAAATACTGCAGCAAAGATATTGCTCATTGTTAGTTGATGTTGGTTAATACATTAATGTTAATAAATGAGACCTTATTGTAAAGTGTTACCATTTTTATTTATACTGTTTTTATTTCTATGATCAGTTTGTGGAAAGGAGTTCAGTTAGGAGGTCAAAAGTTGTAGAGATACCTGTCTCGTCACACCCCTAATAGTTTATATAGAATTAAGTTAGCATTAGCGGAGTTGTCTGTTTTGCAGCACTGAGCAGTTATTTTACATAACTTTATCATAAAAAACAGTACAAAAACAAGCCACGCCCCTCCATAAGCCCCTCCCCCATAACAAAGCCACGCCCCCATGGTAAGTGCACCGTATAGTTTCCTGCTTTTTTGTCCTTTGCCAATCACACCTATGATAATTCAATCATTCTCTGTTTCTGCCTGTGCCCCTTTGACCGTGTTTTATGTTTGGATGGTTTGCCTGTGTTTTTGACCTATTGCCTGTTTATGGATTATGATTCTGGATTACCATAATAAACTACTGCATTTGGATCCTCAACCTCTGCATCTCTGAGCAGTATGTGATAGAAGACTTCGCCCACTATGGATCCAGCAACGAGAATTATGCATCAGGGAGATCAACCAATCGAGGACTACGTTAAAGACTTTTTCAAACTGGCACATCTAACCTTGTTGGACTCAGTATGCCTTATGATATTTTTTCGAGGGGGGCTATCTGAGCCGCTCAGTTCACTCATGCACTTGCATGATCCTTACTGGACTTTGGCACATTATATAGATGAGCAGCTGAGCAGCTCCAGCCATCATGGCCACCACGCCAGAGCCTCCAGCCATCATGTCCACCACACCAGAGTCTCCAGCCATCCTGTCCACCATGCCAGAGTCTCTAGCCATCATGGATGCAACGCCAAAGTCTCCAGCCGTCATGTCCGCAATGCCAGAGTCTCCAGCCGTCATGTCCACCACACCAGAGTCTCCAGCCGTCATGTCCATCACACCAGAGTCTCCAGCCATCATGTCCACCATGCCAGAGTCTCCAGCCGTCATGGACGCCACGCCAGAGTTTCCGACCGTCGTGAACACTGCATCTGAATCTACCAAGGTGGTCCCTAAGCGTTTGAGATTGGCTTCCAGTTTGACGGACACACAGCTGGTGTTGGTGTGAGCAGCTGGCATCTTTGTAGTGGTAGCAAGTCAGGGGATCTCAGAGGTTCTTCCACTGTCAATTTTACTCCCTGAGCTTCTTGTCTGCCCTGACACAACCATGGAGTTCATCAGTGAACTTCCAGTCCATGAACTTCCTGTTCCACTGAGGCAATAACAGAACTCTGTGCCTATTTTGACAGGGCCTTGAGGCCAACCATAACCTCTCTATGCTCTGTGTTCCAGTTCTGCCTGATCTGTTGTGGTGGTCTTCTGCTCCACTGTGGGGATCTTCAGAACCATCCGCTCTGCTGTGGTGGTCTTCTGCTCTGCCATGGGGATCTTCAGACCTGTCCGCTCTGCTGTGGTGGACTTCAGCCCCACCAGCTATGTCTTGGAGGTCCTCGGCTACACCTTGGTGTTCTTCAGCCCTGCCAGCTCCGCCGTGGTGGTCATCAGTACCATCTACCCTGCTGTGGTCGTCATCTGCTCCACCATGGTGGTCTCTAGCTCCGCTAAGTTGCTCTTCAGTCTAATCAGCTCCGCCCTTGTCACCTGCCCAGTTGGCTCTTCCCTGGCCACCAGTCCTGCCAGCTCCGCCCTGTCTCCTTGATCCACCTCAATCCCTAGTCCTACTTTCACTCCACGGACCTGGCCCTTTATCCCTCCCCTTGGTCTGCCTCCACTCCACCTCCCTCCTGGACCTATGGTTGTGTTTGGAGTGTCTGGAAGCCACTCCTTTTAGGGGGGCTGTGTTACATCCATCAGCTGGAGTGCCTTTGATTTCCACTAGAGGGCACTCCTCCTGTCTCCTTGGCTTTACCATCATAAACTACACTTCCCATAACCCATTTTCTGACTAATTGTTTGATTTACCTGTGTGTTTTGACCTCACCTGTGTGTCATTATCCTTATTAATTATCTATATATACCTGGTTTATCCAGTCATTCTTTGTGAAGTATTGCCTAGTGTCACACTGCAATTCCGAGCATTATCCTGGTTTCATGTATCTTGTTTTTTTTTCTGCCTGTGCCCCTTTGAACATGCTTTATGTTTGGATGGTTTGCCTGTGTTCTTGACTTATTGCCTGTGTTCTTGGGCTATTGCTTGTTAATGGATTATGATTCTGGATTACCCTAATAAATTACTGCATTTGGATCCTCAACTTTTGTGTCTCTGAGCAGTACATGATGTATATTGCTATGTTCTGATATGTATTTTTTTTTTTTCCTCACTTGAGCTCAAGGGCGTTCTGGTTTGTTTCTGTTTGTTAATAAGTGAAAATCAATAAATAAATATATATATTCCTCATTGTATGGCAAAGAGCTACAACAAGATTCTTTGAATTATTTTATTATTTAAACAATTTAAACAAATACAGTTGTTCAGAGAACTAAAAAAGTATTTTCTTAATTCCTTTTTTAGAAGATGGATTTTAATAGCATACAGTATATATACTGAATTACAGTTGTATTTACTGACATTTACATTATTGGTTCTAATTAACCGCATTGAGTGAGCTGTGCAGGTATTGACAGTGTTATATTTCATTGAATGAATTTCTCTTAAAGGCTGAATATTACCTTGGATGTGGCCATGAAGAGTGTGAAGAGGCAGATGAGCGTGCTCTTTGACACAGGGAGCAAGTGAGCCTCCTGAAGTGTGAACAGAATGGCTCCATACAGACTGGCCTTGGTAGGGCTGAGAAATACAAGAATCACATTCTACACATTTATATCATTCATTCGTTTAAAACATGAACAGCTCTTTCTCATAATTTCTATGGCTTGGAATGATGGAATGAAAGGCATGAGTCATATGGACTACCTTTATGCTACTTCATGGTGTTTTGTTTTTTTAATTTAATTTAAACAGATATGGTCACTATAACATATCAGTAGAAAGAGATGACTTTCCAAAAAATCTGTTTTGTTTACCACTAAAGGTTTTCACCAGTGAACAGACCACTCACAATGACATGTTGAGAACTTCATTGGTCTCTGGCTTCCAGACTCCTCGCAACAGCTGCTCGAAATTGGACATTAGAGCGACCCCAGACCCTGTGAGTATTAACAGAGACAATCAGCAGAGCGGCACAGATCTCCCAAGCAAGAGTTTTTAAAGGGTCTTATGGAAGTGTTACATGACCCCCAAAAATAAATCCCTCTGGATATATAAGATATTTACCCTTGACATAACCAGTAATGACCATGATCAGCCAGCCATGGTGATACGCATGGTGAGCATGATGGACTCCAGCAGCTATCTTACGGGTCCGGACCACTTCTTTCAAGGCCACTAGCACGAGTTTCACAGGCATAAATGCCACACATTTGTAAAACAGGTTAAGAGGACAGAAGAAAATCAAATACCTGGAAAAAGAGAGGAAAAAAATTTGTATAAATAGATATTCCCACAAGAACTGTTGTTTACAGTTTCACATGTTGGTAAGAGGATTTCATAAAGGTTGGGTAGTATGGTAGCTGCCTTTGGGTTCCTTGCCGCTGTTGCCTTTGCTTAGTTGGGGACACTTGATATTCAGCAATGTTTCTGATCTGCCGGCATTGACACCATTGTATGCGAACTACATTAATAACTATTGATTTTTACAATGGAATGAATCAATACTGAATTTACTTCAGCTGAACAATGACACCATTTTCTTTAAGAGCTGCTGTGCAGCCAAAATTATTTACCAGTTATCACTGTAAAGCTGCTTTGTCACAATCTGCATTGTAAAAAGCACTATATAAAAAAAGGTGACTTGACTTGACTATGATGGTGTATACCTTGTCATGGAAGAAATCGATGTTTTGCTATATATTTTGATAAATTTGCACAGCTATTAGTCTGCAGAACTGCTTTACTTTATTTGCACATCGATGAAGAAACATGGAGTAAACATGGAAATACAGAGTGGGACATATCCAATGTCAAGATGTGAACAAAGTTGTTATTAAGGGATGTAAAACAAAGGAGTTTAGTTGTTTAGATTGTTAGTAACTTACACATTAATATACAGTAGAGTACAACTGATGTGTGCTAACAAGTGGGTATATTAGGTATTTATAATGGCTTCAGATGTGTCTAATCAAATTGGGATGTACGGTGGGAACTATTTTTTTTTTATAATATTAGTTTTCATCTTAGTAATATTATTGTTTAACTGTACTATTAGCACTTTGAAAAGTTAAGAGTTAATATCAAATCAGATATTTCATTCATTGGATTATCAAAAATAGACATGGCTATTAAAATAAAAAATAAACGCTAACACTTTATTTTAGGGTCTTTTAACTAGTTGCTTATTAGCATGAATATTACATGAATATTGACTATTTATTTGTACTTATTAAGCACATATTAATGCCTTATTCTACATGACCATATTCTACATTCATAATCCTACACAATACCTAAACTTAACAACTACCTTACTAACTATTAATAAGCAGTAAATTAGGAGTTTATTGGGGGGAAATCCATTTGGATCCATTTGATTATCAATAATAAGTATTTTAGCTGGAAATCTAACCAAAAAAAGTAATAATTTTATTTTTACTTTAACTATTTTTGTTACATTTCCAGCGACAATAACTATTTTGTTATATATAACATTACTGCAATTCAAAAATATGCATACATAAGATAAGATGAGTTATGACATTATAATCAAGTTATTATCATGTTATAAACTGGTTCATCATGCAAAAGCATATTAGGGTCTGTCTTAAAGGTCTTGGAATTATCTTCGGGTAACTTCAGTGTCATATGCAAAGTGTATAATCACTGAACCATTTAAATGATCCTCACCACACAGCTGAGGCCAGGAGGATGTGACTGTTGTTGTGGAAGTAGTCGATGGGAGACACACCAAGCATGATATCTGCTAGTATGTAGCTCCCAAAGCAGTAGAGCATCGCACAGAGCCATGAGGCCACTGGGCTTCTACGGGACACTTCCACAGCACCTGATCAACACAGACCATTACATATGACAATAACATTTTGACATTTCAACACTTAATTTATGTATATATATTTTTATATATAATGAACCCCAAAGATCTAAAACTCCATTGATTTTTATTTAAAAAATTTAAATTCTGTTCTTCCAACACAAAAAGAGTAACTTCATAAAAGGGGTCTGTATGACTTCTTTGCCAAGTGAGAAATTTATATTATTATTCAGTGAGTGAAAATATTCTCTTGCAGTGAACTGGATCAACAGATCAGTTGAACCTAAAAACCGCATTAACTGATTCATTGAAATTATTTGACTTATCTCAATTACTTTTATGATAGTATTTTGTTATTTTTACAGCCTGAAAGTCTCATAGCCATGTTCATTGTACTGTAAATGCACTAAAATGTTCAACCTATTCCAAAAACAACAACAACATGAGGGTGAGTAAATAATGAGGAAATGTTCCTTTTTACAAAAAGAACTAATTCATTTGGAATAACATGGATCATCGGGTTTGAATAAACTTGTTAAGTTCATTGTGTATAGTATCTAATAATGTATATTAAATATACATGGTTTTGTATTTAAAATGCTGTAATATGCTAGTGTTTCAGAGGACTTTTGGAGCCCACTGTGAAATTTACAGTAACAAATTTACAGCTGTGGTTACCAGAACTTAACCATAAAAAATACAGTAGCAACATTTTAAGTTTTTCAGCTGTAGCTTAAATTTACAGTAAAAATGTTTAATTAATATTAAAATATTAAAATACCAAATTACTAAAATTCGCTTTTAAACTTATGATATACTGATAACCACCTTAGGTGTAAAAGAGAAAGCCACATGATAAGTAAAAGTTCATCACAAATATAGCTTTTCTTCAAGCTGAGCAAAATCTATACAGAAGGTGCACAGTGACACTAAAATAATGCAATAAATATTAATTCAACAACATAAGATGTAACATAATACCCCATGTACACAACTCATGAGAAATAACTAAGAAGAAATATATTCATTTCAATGTGAGCTTTTTTGTGTCCAAAAATTAATATTGTCATCATTTCTTCAACAAGTTGTTCCAAACCTGTATGAATTTCTATCTTCTGCTGAACACAAAAGAAGATATTTTTAAGAATGCCGGTAACCAAACAGGTGATAGGCCCCATTGACTTTTTTTTTTCTTTCTTTCTTTTTTTTTCTCCATACTATGGGAGTCAATGGAGCCCATCAACACAGTTACCGACATTCCTCAAAATATCTTCTTTTGTGTTCAGCTGAAGAAAGAAATTTATGCAGGTTTAATTGGAACAACTTGAGGGTAAGTAAATGATGACAAAATTTTGGGGTGAAATATCCCTTTAACAGGTTTTTATTGTTAAATTTCTACAGTCTTTTACTATTAAAATGACAATAATTTTTTACAGTGTAACATCAAAAACATTACTCTCTAAAGCAGTAGTAGGTTTACCAAATGATTTCTGACACCTCTAGGGATGAACACATCTTACAGAACAGGTGTAGCTTGGGTAGTTACGCATCCAACAGGCATTTTGAATGAAAAACGATCCTCTCAAATGTGGCCTAAAAATAAACAGAAGCCTAAAGCTTTTTGTTCGTCTCAAACTGCAGGGCTGTTTCACACCACGATATCCAACACGCACAAACAGCTGACAGGATGAGCTTCAGCTAGCAACTGGCTAATGTTTGGACAAAGTGGTCGATATATATATCACATTCTTCAGCATCAATGTGCTTGTATCACAAGTTTGTGAATGGTGTGTAAATGGTGAGAGTTATATTCTATTATAACTGTGCACTGGTATATCTGAAAACCTGATGCCATTAAGTGATGGCAAGCTTTGGTGATCAATTATTACTTTGTTTTCATCAGACAGCTCATTATATTAAAGCATGGAAAAATAAATCTCACCTACTGGATGACGACTAATGTGTGAACTGCACTAGTCAAAAGTTACCCCAAAATTAATAACAGTTAAGCATATTTACCCCAATTCACAGTATAATATTCTAGAGAAAAATCTCATTCTCATTACCATAATGCAAAAAAAAAAAAAAAAACCTAAAATCTGTAATGCAAATATATATATATTTGTATGTATGTATGTATGTATGTATGTATGTATGTATTCATTCTCATAACTGTAATGCCAAAAAGCTCAATCTTCTTGACATAACATGTTTTCATTACCATAATGAAAGATGATTTAGACTAGCTTATAGCCTATACATAATGCTATTGCTTGTTCAACTTTTCGAAATTTATTCTGTTTTTGCTTATTTCATTTAAGTGCCCAGGTAGAGAATCTTCATTGAGAATAGTAGGAATTACAGAGTCGTAGTAAAACGTTCCTGAGCAACATGAATTTGCTTAACAAATTTACTGGGCTTCGTTTTGTCCTCTCTTCTGCTGCTGTCTATTTAGGGCGCTTCTATTTATTGCAGTGAGACTCGCAGTGGAATGCGCACGGACTCTATCGTGTTTCGAGGAGGGTCTTCAAGAGTGAGACAACTCTTCACACCCCCCGAAAAAAATAATGAAAATCCTGATTGAGACGTAGAGACGTGGATAAAATATTGAGCAGAACAGGACTGCTCATTCTATTGCAAAAACAATGTCAGAGTTACAATGAACCCTGAGACAGATTACATAACACTCACTGAAAACAATAATTAGCATATGATTTGAAAATGAATTGTTTCATATTTAACGCTGTTGATTAATTTGTAGTCCATGCCATATTGATCCACGCGTAAATGCAAAGAATCTATTTTAAAAATCGTTATTTTGACCCAAATAAAGCTATAGTGCAACATTCTACTGGTATCCCTAAATAACAATTCCACTTACCTGGTTCGTATTTGAGGTAGAGTATTGACACGATATAATAAGCGAGATCAAAAACTGGAAACATCGCCATTTTCGAGAAATACTGGGCAAATTCGCCCAGATTAAGGACATCTAGCACGTCCATGATGTTCTGACCCTACCACATGAACAGATCTTCAAGAGACTCGCCGTGTGCACGAGTGAAAGGATCCACTCACATGCAGATGCCTATTAATACACAGCACAAGCTCAGGCGCACTATTGAGGTGAAATCAACACACACGGACGGGATTCGCGCCGAGGTGGTAGGCTACTGCCACTTACTGGATGACCGCGACATGCGCTCGCCTATCAGTTAAACCTGTTCGATTGTAAAACTAACTTAATACATAAATATTGTCATTGTTTCAAATTTGCATCGTCATGACCTCGTTTTATTGCCTACCCTGCTGAAAAAAAATCATAAACCAGCAATAGATTTTAGTTTAGACCTATTCCTTCTCAAAACGAGACAAACGAAATGATTTGCAAAGCTAACAGGATAAATTGATTAAACTGAAATTCCTAGCAAAAGCAGGCTAGCTAGATGGATGCTATTCTTTGAATAGCCTATATACGTTTGGACAGTTAAGTGCCATGTTGTGTGAATCACTCAGTAGCATGGTGAAATGATTTTTGGGCATGCAACATGGTGAACACTGAAATATCAATTTAGGATGGAAAACATGGGAAATTCATGTGCTTTTTTCCTGATGGCAATACAGTGTTCCATTTTGAGACGGTTCACTCGCGTCTGTTTTTTAGTTGACGCTTATGGCGAAAACTGCTTTCTTCGAATTCTAAAGCCTGATTGATTCGCATCTGTGCAGTTGCATAGGCAAATGGTGCTTCAGCCGGGCAGAATGGGTGCCTACACAGCAGGAGACTCCTAGGCGGATCCGCATTCAAGTCGCCAAACCCGTGTGACTGTCACATTCGTTTTGGCGCCGCCCAGAGGATCAGCTCCGCTTCCGGGCGGCGCCGTAAATTCTACTGTCAATCAGCGAATCCTGAGTGGACCCATGTCGGATCCGCAGACGCGCACGCACCTTTACTGTAATGGTTGTATCAATTTGCAGGTACCAAACGGACCCGCCGTGGAGGTAAGGTTTTAATCGCGGATGCGGAGCGGATGCAGCGCGGAGCCACGGCGGGTCCGCGATCCGCCTTCGTTGCGGATCCTTCACTGCGCGCAAGTAGATGCCGATACGGGTCCGTTCGTGGATACGTTCCGGAAGCCGCGATACCTCCGCGGCCGATCTGCCGCGGAGTTCTTTTGCTGTGAGGGTGGGGTGGGGTATAAGTCACGCTGAAACGCAGCTATTTCAGATCTTTCTCATTCAGCACGAAGATCATCTTGCTGCTCCGAAGAAGACTGAAGCCGCTCTTCCCCAAGAACTCATTTCTCCCCCAGGCCATGTTCCTCGTTGCATTCGCACCGGGAATAGGAACTCAAAAGCGGCCAACAGTGGCGTCTTTAAGCGCAGCATTTACAAACGCTAAAAATCAGTGGATGGAGGATGCCGTGATTGTTGTATGCCATGGGTTTCGTTATAATGGAGAATGTGCATACATAAATTACGCAACTGAAAGAGCAAAAAGTGTGGCTAAGAGATTAAATCTCCTATGACAACTTTCAGTATTACACATCATTGAGGTGGAGAAAAGAACACAACCATGCAGACAACGGGTAGGCTAAATGCCGTTAGCGCTGTTTTCCATGTTCGTGAAGTAAACATGTTTTAGCACTGCGAGAGCTGCACTGACAACACTCAGTTGAGAACAGCGCTGACAGATCAGCAGCTAAGAATGATGTTCTCCTCCTCTGTGACTATCAGGCAAGAATCATAGAGCATATTTCACTGTGCAAGAGCATGTTTTTTTACTGGAATTTTTATTTTAAAACGCTGCACCTCTGAGCGTGTCAATTGCTGGGCCACGCCTATGGCAAGCCGAGTTTATCAAAGATGGATGCTTTCACTGCAAGAGTGCAAGTTTCGCCTCACTGCACTTGCAGACTGCTTTCCCTAGGACCACCTCTGCACTACATACAATGGTGGTGCTTCAACTTTATCAGGCCAAGTTTCCCCATGACATGGACAGGTCTAAACCTGACCCTGCAATGTTCAAAGAGCTGTTTTTACTGGTGTTTGCCAAAGCCACCGCCCAAGCCATTGGCCGCACTATGGCCAGTCTAGTAGTGCTGGACCACCACTTATAGCTATGTTCTACTAAGATTAAGGAGGAAATAGTTAAGTCGCACTAAGGCTGGATCACCCTCAGAGTGTGCTTTTCTTCCAGCCCTCTTCAGCTCAGGGCGCTGGAGACGATGTGTTTGTTGCCATTTCTCGGCCCACCCCATCAGTCTGCACACCCAGATCCCTTGTTGCTGTTATAAAGTCCTCAACAAATATTTTACACGAAAAGAGCATTTCTCCTCCTCTCAATGCTGTAAAAGGTGCTGTTCTCCCACTTCAGTGTTAGATGCAGCCTATAGTATTTTCTACTTGACTCTGGGCATGGAAGGCAATCCCCTGTTTGGTGAGTGGTGAGCTTTTGATTTTTGATAATAGAATGAGGTCACTCGCTCCAATTTGCTTGCAGACCATCATGCTTCATGGGCATGATTCACACTCAGATGGCAGTTCTCTTGTCCTCAGAGTTGAAGTTCAGGCTCTGCTGGCAAAAGGTTCCGTGGAGAGAACACACTCAAAATCTCTCTGCTCTCTGCTCTCTGCCCTCTTTGGGAACTCTCCACAGTTCTCAGGGCACTTTGAGGCCCTCCCTTTGAGCCACTCGAGATGACCAACCTTCGGTCCCTCTTGCTTAAGACTGCCCTCTTGCTGGCTCTAGGGTCAGTCAAGCAAGTTGGTGATCTACGGGCTCTATCTGTGGAAACTTCCTTCTTTGAATTCGGCCCCTACAACATTAAAGTGGTCCTTAGCCCGAAAAAAGGCTATGAGCCAAAAACACTCTTTGAGAATTTATATCGAGCGTTCTGGCCAGTTTCAGCAATCAGAGCAGCTGTTTGTTTGCTTCGCAGGCCGCAGTAAAGGGCTTTCAGTCTCGAAGCAAAGACTATCCAGATGGATTGTGGACACGATAGCACTGGCTTATAAGTCTGTGGGCTTGTCATGCCCACTCCACTAGAGGTATACAGCCTCCTCTTGGGTGTGGTCTCCATTGCAGATATCTGAGCGACAGCCAGGTGGTCCTCTGCATCCACTTTTATCAAATTTTATAACCTGGACATCCCTGCTCTTCAAACACGGGTGTCACTTATGGATCGTGTAGCAGGCTCCGACCATGGTCCGAGTCTCTCCTTATACAGCTGGTCTTGGGGCCCTCGACTGAGCACCCCCTAGCTGTCAGCTCGCAGAGCGGCTTTTGTTCTGTGCTTGTAGCCTGGCGCTATTGGATTAGTTCCCCATAAGCGGCAGCTAAAAAGCAGACGCAACGCGAGTGAACCGTATTGAAAGGAAACGTTATGGTTACTCACCTAACCCTGGTTCCCTGAGATAATGCGAACAAGCATTGCATAGCTTGACGTGCTACTACGCTGCCCAGCGAGTCATGCTACCCACTTCTCAGTCGAAAAATCTGAAAGAGTGGCATTTCTGCGTGACTTTATAACAGTTAACTCCGCCCATTCTGGCGGGCTGAAACGGCATTTGTCTGTGCAACTGCATAGACGTGAACCAATCAGAATTCAGGATTCAGCTTCAGAATTCGGAGAAAATGAGTTTTCCCCATAAGCATCAGCTAAAGAGCAAAGCAATGCTCGTAGCCATTATCTCAGGGAACCAGGGTTACATGAGTAACCATAACGTTTTTGTATCATGGTAAAAGTACCATGTCTACCGTACAAAATGTACAGCATTTACTACATCATTTACTACATGGCACAAGCTGATTGGCTCAGCAGATACTGCAGCCAAAGTGCTTGCTTTATAAATATTTAAATAGTCTGGTTCAGTGACAGCTGTAAGCTGGTCCTGCAGTGCGCTGTTAGAGCTCCTCTGAAATCCCCCACCTCCCTCAGCACCACCTGTTTAGAACATGCTAAAATTATATGAAAATTGTCAAGATTAAATGCTAATTTCTTAAAGATAAAACATTAGTAAAAATAAAAAATTTTGTACATGTACATAAAAGTAGTTATTATTATGTAGTATTGTTTTTAAACAATATTTTATTTATTTTTTTAAATGTATTGAATTTTTGTAGGTTATGTAAAAGGGGTTCCTGTAACTACTCCATCCATCAAGGAGATTCATGACAGGGCTCCAGACCAACTTTTTTTTTTCACTGGAACACTGTGTCACATAGTTTGTTTTTGCTTGTGTTTCATATGTTCCTTTGTTCAGTTTCTCCACCACTCCTTTGTTTCCACGGTTATCATCATCATTATTTAATTTGCATCAGCTGTGTGTCATTAATTATCTAGTTTCAGTTTGACACATCTGGAAAAAGATGTGTGAAGGACTTGAAAGCATTTGACTATTCCTGCCACAACTCCATGGTTACAGTTAGTGTTACTACATTAAATCCATGGGGAATGTTGTTCATTTGTGGACTGAAAGCCTTTTATAACTTGTTCATTCATGACACAATATTTCACCTGGTTTTCATGTCAGGGCTGTTTGATCTGATAGCTATAAAATGGAGAACTCTGCACCTGAATGTTGAATTTTTCTCGCAGCAATGTTATTAATTCTGTGGTGAATTCAAATGCTTTCTTCATTGGATCTCCCAGTGCTGCTGTGTATTAATTGTGTCACGTAATCGGGATCAGCTAGACATAGGCATTAGACACATAGACATACAGTGCTCAGCGTAAATGAGTACACCCCCTTTGAAAAGAAACATTTTAAACAATATCTCAATGAACACAAAAACTATTTCCAAAATGTTGACAAGACTAAGTTTTATATAACATCTGTTTATATAACATTATATAAGTTTTATATAACATCTGTTTAACTTATAACATAAAAAGTAAGGTCAATAATATAACTTAGAGAACAAAATTTTCAGTTTTACTCAAATTAGGGTGATGCAAAAATGAGTACACCCCACTGAAAGTCTCTGGAGCAAAGCTAAATTTTAGAATACAAATGTCTAATTTAACAACAATTCAACCACAGGTGAGTCTAATTATTCATTACACAGGTGTCCAGCAGACAGTTGACTATAAAAGGGTGTTAAAATCCCTTCCCATTTCATGCTGTCAGCAATGGCACCACATGAAAGAAAAAAGTCACAAGACCTGAGAAAGAAAATAATTTCTTTACACCAGAAAGGTGAAGGCTACAAGAAGATCAGCAAAGCTTTACTTATCAGTCAGAATACTGTAGTAAAAGAAAAAAAAAATCATGGAGGCCATACAAAATACTAGATGTAGTTTTTGTTGTGGGGTGTACTCATTTTTGCAAAACTGAAAAATGTGTAATCTAAGTTATATTATTAACCTTACTTTCATGTTATAAGTTAAACAGATGTTATACCTCATTGGCTGCTTTGGACATAGACATCAATAAATGCAATGTATTTTATATGTCTATGGCTTTGGACCGTTGCTACGATACATCAACGAGTCCACCATATTGGTCCAGGCAAGACTGCTCTATAAACAAATACAAGTAAATGGGGAGCTGCGGCTTTTGTAGACAAAAAGCACAATAAAGTTTACATTTCTCAACCAATTTCAACAGTTTATGATCTGCGTGGAGTACGAAAAGGTTCTGTCTCCAAATATTCAGAATCTCGCTATTTCAAACTTAAAATTATTCATTGTCATAAGGAATTGTGAAAGCTACTCTTCTCAAGCATAGATTTAGTTTATTTTTCTTGGTTAATAATTGTGGAGACGTCCCTAATGTAATATAATTTAATGTACGTGAAATGTGCACATCGTTTTGAATTGTGGAAATGGCTTTTTCAGCACTGTCAATTTAACTTGTTCTCTTGTGCCTTTAGCATTTTCTTTTAAATCATGTCACAGGATGTACCAGGACAATTTCAAATTAATGTGAAGAAAATTTGCAGCTCAAAACCTTATTTATATGAAGCATTTATCTTAAGGCCTTTTTCATTTTTATAATTTATTTATATAGCTACATGTTGTTATAAGCTACATAGCTTATGCTTGCAGTTTAACACACAAATGTTTGTTTTATTATTCATAACACAACAAATGTCTTTATAGAAATTTTATATTATAGTAAAAAAAGACATTAAATTGTCTCTTCATTTTAAATGGACAGCATTAGCCTATATTTAATTGTGTCTGACAACTTGAAAAATGTTAAATGTCTATCATAAAATCTCCTCCAGAAAAAGACACCATAGACATCAAAAAAGACATCAACGTCCTCATAATTTTTTCTTACAATAGTGATACTTTAAGCTGTTCACATTTGGCCAGTTCTGTGCTGGATTGAGAGGGTTCTGCTAAGTGACCTTCAAATGGAGAGATGGGTACCTTTTCTAATGCTCTTGAATTAATGTGTGTTGCAAGACCCCATGCAGTCATAAATGATGACATTTGGCACATGTTTCAAGGATAATAGTAAGTCTCCAAAGTCTTGAGGGCTCTCAGCTTGTAGATTGCATTTAAGACTGTAAACAATCCCACATGGGCACATGATCACTGCCCAGCCTCCTAAAAGATTTAGGAGAGAAGATATTAGTCTCATCCACTGAGTAAATCAAAGTATAATTTTGATTGTTGCTTCACACATTAACTACCATTAATTGGGTCTCATTCATGAAACATTCGTAAATATACGAGTAAATATGTGAGTGATTTGCGCGTAAAGAGACCTTCCCGAAAACTCTTCTCCTGATTCACAAATACTTCGTAAACGTCAGAAGTGATAGTGAAATGTGTGTGTGTGTTAATGAATTCCAATCAGTCGTAAATGGGACGCGCGTGCACGCTCATTCTCAATTACCATAAATCCTGCCCATTAAATCCGACTGACAACTATATATGGGCATCATATTATGACACCAAACAAAGGATTTTGTCCATTTTATAGGAAACAATTTCCATAACAATTAAGGGGCCATTAGTTTGCCCAGCCCTATTGAAATCAAATAATTATTTGATTAAAGTGCTCCGTTTGCGGATGCTATTACTGGCTCTCACAATAAAAGTAAAAAGAAAAAACGTATGTAATTACTATATATAATATTTTTTCAAAATGCTGTGTAATGTACCTTATTAAGGTGAATTAAAATGCAGCCTTATTAATGAGCAAAACGTTTGGATGTTAAACGCACTATTTACGCGTGGCTGGGAGTAGGTGTAGATTTCTTTCGTACCAACTAACATTTGGAAAATACGAACATTTTAATGAATCCGGAAATTTACGCCAGAACCACTTTACACATGATTTACACAAAAATTCGTTCTGCTCGTGTTTCATGAATGAGACCCATTATGTGCAACACAACTTGAGCTTACCAGAGACACTCCAGATTTTGTCAAAGATTTTGTCATATGTTTGCCTAGATTTCATTTCAGTTAACAACCTCAGAAGAAGGTCACTGCGAGAGTCCAAACCACATTCTTTATGTAACTTTCTAATGACCTCAACCTAACACAAAAAAATATTATTCTAGAAATGTAGCCTTGTTAAAAAGGTAATGATAAAAAAAAAAAAAAAAAAGTTGGGTTTGACAAACACTACCTTGTGTTTGAATATTTCTTCTCTGAGTCTGTTCTCTGTAACCGTAATTTCTGATATTTCGGATACAGACTTTGAAAAATGAATCTTTAAAATTCTGTGTTTAGTACAGAGTCTGCCTTTATGAAAAGAAAATATATTTCCCTATATATAAATGATCAATATATTAAAGGGATAGTTCAAATGATGACAATTTTGTCATCATTTACTCATCATTTACTCACTCACTCAAGTAGTTCCAAACCTGTATGAATTTCTTTTTTCTTTTTTTTTTCCTTCTGCTGAACACAAAGAAAGATATTTGGAAGAATGTCAGTAACCAAAAATAAAATACTATGGTAGTCAATTTGGGGTGAGATCTGTTTGGTGAACTATCCCTTTAAGTGATATTTAACAGTATGTTTGAAAATATACAGTATAATATATTGTGTTAATATATTACAATATATTGACATAAGGATTAGGGTTAGGATTTAGGATACGTAAGGATTTGCTGCTTTTCATATATTGAAAAATATGTGACAATATATTTAGTAATATATCATAATGTATGTAATTTTATATTCAGTAATACACTTCATAATATAGATGTGATCAGATGGTACTGAATGTGTAATATATTGCAGATATATTTACCCATGCAGTATAAACACACATATAGAAAAATATATAATACAGTATATCTCTTATATTTTATTATTATTTACATTATAGATGTTTCATATTTTCAAGTTAGTTAACAAAAGCACAAGCACACCTGCATGTTTTTGAGTATTTAGCAAGGAGACTGTGCTGAAAAGAACACAGCCATTACTTTTTAAATAAAGTAACATTCTTTATAGTGTTTGGCCAATCATCAACCTAACCACAGGATCTACTCTTCAGCACAATGGTAACTCCAAAATCTACCATAAACCCTTTTAATTTCCAAAATAATAGAACATTAAACATTACCAGGTCTCCCCCTATATTAATATACAGCAAAACACATGAAATAACAATTTTTACATTTACTCTACTCTAACTAGCAGAAGCAAAGCATGCTGGGAAATAGGTCTGTTGTAACCATTGATTGTAACTCATTCCGTGAATGTGTGTATATATACAATACATTCACATTTATATGGGAACATGTATGTGCAATATATGTAAACAATAAAGGTTAAAACTTTGTGAAAGTTTTACATGTAATGCTATTTTTGTCTTCATATAATATTATATATCAATATACAGCCATATGGTAAATGCATATATTGCAGTACATTGAAAAATATAAGCACTAGTTTCCCATATGGAAATGTATTATATAATATATTACATTATATTTTGCAGTATATTCCCATATAATTTTGTTCTGTATGGGTGAACGGCGTGTGTGCTTGCCTATCCAAGGAGCCCAAAAATTATATGTTGGTGATACCGTAAATGGATCATGTCTACCACCTAAAAATAAAAAAAATGCATTGTATTTAAATTTTTGTTTTGACAAGCTTTCCAAAAGTGTACAAAGCGCTTTGTTCATAAACACAGTGCTTTGTACACTTGTTATATACTTGCACTAGACTAGCATAATGTATATGACATTTTATTTCAAACTTTGACCTGTGGAGGGCAGTAATACACTTAGCAGTGTCTACACTACTGGAATTCAAATAGAGAAGAAGAACAGAGCTAGTTCAAGATGAACATTTATGGTTAAAACGTATTAAAAAATTTTTTTTTAGAATATGAACAATGGTTTCCCTAGATTAGACCCTTATTTCTCGTCTGGGATCGCTGTAAACTGTCATTTTGACCTTCAACCGTTTAGAGGCCACTATATGGAGAAAAATCCTGGAATGTTTTCATCAAAAACCTTAATTTCTTTTCGACTGAAGAAAGAAAGACATGAACATCTTGGATGACATGGGGGTGAGTAAATTATCAGGAAAATTTAATTTGAAAGTGAACTAATCCTTCAATGGCTTTCAAAATCCAATTGTTAACATGCATTATTAACTGATAGGGGAATTTACAGTTAAGACCCAAGGACCAGAAATGAGGAATGAAGACCAGAAGGACTCAGAGATGCAGTTAACTGAAGAAAATATTACTGAAGAATAGTTTGCAGTTTTTATCAGCATGAAAAGTCAGCTTCGACATTCAGCAAGGAGTTTGTGGGCCGCTCTGCTTACACACAAATTACAGCAACAATTGTACTCTATACCATCATGTCAGGTTGAATGATTCTGATTGGTTTGTGCCAGTTCTTCAACTCAGAACGTCCTGTAATAAAAGAATCTCTCTCTGTCACACAGATACACAGCTTTTTTTAGGTCTGAGTTGGTCGAGCTCTAGCTCTGACCAGGAAACTTTCCCAAAACATACTGATAAGATGTGGGTTACTTTCTCTCAGTAATAAGAGGTTCAGACAATATTTGTCATCATTCTCTCATGATTGAAGATGAAGTGTAAAGTAAATGCTTTAACTGTGAATAAAGGCATCTTTACACACAAAAAAGCGGCACAGAAACCAACTCTGAAGCGGCATAAAATCACAAAAATGTGCATTTACACAGACTGTTTAATGCTCCTCTGAAGCGGCATAAATGCATTTACACAGAATCTTCATCTGATTCATCTGCAGCTATTAAAAATCGATGAAAATGCCCAATCTGGAGGGAAAATTACAAGATTTTTTTTTATTGACCAGCAGTTGTGAAAAAAACATCAGCTTGCATGTTGCATTTCATCACACATTTCTGTGAGCTAACTTTAGATCTTTACTGTACCTTGTTTTCAATTTAAAAATCATATCTACAACAAATACATATTCATTCAAGAATGCCAGAAGTATTTTTGCATTATTCACAACTTCCAGCTGTTCGATGGGGTCCTTAACTTTAGAGGAGCTCCCAGGACCTGCGACCCTATCCAGGATTTGGCTGATTCCAGCAGTGATCCTACTAAGTTGGAGCTCTTCTTCTGCTTCACGGGCATATCGTTCCTGTAGTTCTAATTCCTGTAGAACACATGAATAGTGTGTAATCTTATGAGACAGAACTGTACAGAAGACAGAGGTGCAGAGTGACGTGTATGTAAATGTATTTGTGTGTTTGTGGTATTTACAGCTTTTTCTGTTTCATCAGACAGCCTTTGAAGCTCAGCTTTTTGCTCTTCAACTTTTCTTAGTAAGTCCTGGATTTCGATTTCTTTTTCTCTTTTTTTGTATTGAATTGGGCCAGAATAAAGTGTTATTTATAACACATACATTTATAATAAAAAGAACTCTGAACATTTAAATATACAATAAAACAAGAAGGCATATATATGCTGACATTAACTAACAATGAATTGCTACATTTGATACAATAGTTATAATATTCTTAGTTAATGTTAATAAAAATACAACTGTTCATTGTTAGTTCATGTTAACTGACAATCAGCGCCATCTGCTGTCAGAGAGTGAATGTGCATCTTCATTCAGCGCGTCTCCCTTACTCATCCTTGTTATTTATTTAATTAAATAATCGCCTTTTTAAGTTTAATAACCATATTAGGCTGTATCGCTGTTTTTCTACCAAACTGAAAACCTCTTAAAATGACAAACAACGCTTATTTAAGTTACACTTCAACGCTGACACATTTATGGTTTCAACAAAAACACGTTTTGGTCTGTAAAAAGTTATAAATAGTCTACAGAAGGCCCTAGCCAATACTTACAATTCCAGTCGTTTTTTCTTGATTGAAACTCATTTTCTCCAGCTCTGTAAACGCTTCGGCACTGTGGAATGGAAAAAAAAAATGACTGCTGCACGTTCAAAAAATTCCCAAACATTACCGGTCTCTTGATATAATTCAAATAATGTTGTTAATTGAATGATTTTATTTTACATTAAACATTGCTATAGCATTATTACATTAATACTTCAAAACAGTGTAAGACTAATAACTGTGTAAACATTATTATTATTAATTTCAGGACTATTATTATTAATTAAACTATTTTTTGTTGTAAAAGGCTAATCACATAGACTTTAAAAAGGCTAATCATCAGTTCCAATCCTACGCTATAAACATTTATGAGGTATTTCTATAGACAAGCTTGTTTAGTCATCATTGTCTTCAGATTGTGTCAAATACACTTTGCCTACATTTATCTACATAAAATATTATTTTTAATTTAAAAAAAAAAAGGCAATTCAATAATTAATCAAACAAAAAGTTGCAAAAAAAAAAAAGGTTAATATAATGAAGCTGAAATGAAATGTAGCTAGCATAAAAGAGGATATTTTATATATATTAATATATTTGACTTTATGTCAAGCATTTTTAACTACTAGGTACTTGCGTCAAAAATAGGCTGAGCACTTGCTTATTGAGGTGTGATATGGCTAAGGTTAGGACAGGAGGAGGTTTAACCCTTCGTTTAGGGGTCACACTTCTCTGTATTTTTTTTTATTTATTTTTTTTTCAGGAAAATCATTGTAGGTCTAAGATATTTTTGATCAATAATGTTTTTTTTATTATTATTATTTAGAATTCATAGGGGATTTTCTGATACTGTGGAATATATATACAATTTTTATGAGCTATATTTTTTTAGGGGGAATCTCCTCAACCACTACCAATGTGCATCATCCACGTGGATGCCGCGATGGCAGCCATATTATGCCAGAACACCCACCACACACCAGCTTATTGGTGGAGAGGAGACAGAGTGATGAAACCAATCATATGGGGATGATTAGGAGGCCATGATGGACAGAGGCCAATGGGCAAATTTGGCCAGGATGCCGGGGTACACCCCTCCTCTTTTTCGACTGACATTCTGGGACTTTTTATGATGATGATGATGATGATGATGATGATGATTAAAAGTTTTTTTTTTTTTTTTTTTTTTCAAACTTTTTCAAAAAAATGTCTTAGGCCTACCAGTTTGGAATGAAATCAGGGTAAATACTGTATGGGTTTTTATTTTAGGCTGTACTTTCCCTTTAAAGGTGCAATATGTAATATTTCTGTCTGCTAGAGGCCTATTCAAAACAAAGGTGTAGCTTGATGACGGCAAGTTTGAGCGCGGAATCTTGGATTTGGGATAGGACTCAGGAAGAAATCATGTTCATGGATGAGCTTATTAACATTACTGTAGTATGAAGCAGAGCAGGGTCAAGTGTTGTGGGAGCTGAACGAGGCCGCTAGAGCGATTGTGCAACACACGCCTCACGAGCAGCAGAACTTGTATTATGCCACAGTCGCCAGCGCCACTTCCGCTTTTCCAGTCATGAGTATGAGGTAACACAGCTCTGTTTATCATATTAGATACATTTGAGAGTGTTGAAAATTATATTATAATGTTACTCTGTATGTTCGCTCCGCGGCTGCTGCGAGACATTTGTTTGAGACAAACTGCAGTAAGATAGATCGATTTTAGAATATCATATTAAATACTGGATGGCTTGTGTTGATAAATGGCATGCAATTGTGGTAGATTTTCCCCTACGCACCTGACTTAAGTTTACCTGTTTACCTGGGCCATCTCCTAATTTACACCCGAGCGTCTATACTGGCGACACTCAGTAATATACCTGATCACTCGGGGGCGTCTCCTAATCGACACCCAATGATATTTATTATAGCACTGCGTCTCCTATCGACAACCGCTGTTTTGAGTTGGTCAACATCTTGACCCTTATGAAAACTATCACTTGAGAATAAGGTCTTTAGTGTTCCCTAACTAGCTGTGCAGCAATAACCAGATAGACTCCAGACTATGCTTTAGAATATACTTTATTCACTGTAGGACCTCAATTCAGTCAAAAAGAATCCAACCAGCAAAAAGAATACAACAGTTTATATAGGATAGGAGCATGGTAAAGCATTCTACAATATGATTGGTTCCTCATATGTCAAACCCTCATGTTAGGTAAAGCAAGATTGGGCCAAATCATGTGTTTATTAGTTTGTTGGTTACTCAATATCATGGGGATATTATATTTAGATAGTTGTCTAGGTGTTCCTAAAGCCGTGCACACACTTAACGATTGTAAGGCCGATTATGAATGTAAATTGATACTTATGACTGATCGCGCTCAAACGCGTCCAGTCAGAGCCAGTTGCGTTCATTCTGCGATTACAGTCGGTGTTCAAATTCCATGTGTAAGTATATAAATCTGCTTCAGTCGCAGGAAACAATCGCTGTATGTTGAGCACAGTCTTAGAATGTTTTAGCTAGTCGTTAAATGTGTGCCTGGCTTAAGTGTCATTTCCACTTTTCTTATTTTTGGACATGATTCAGACACACACTGACTTTGGCCCAAGGTTTGAGAACATTTAGGTTTCAAAGGCATATAAATGTTATTCCTGCAAGGAAAAATAAATGTTAGTTATGAGTAATTAAAAAATTCCATCACACAATTAATTTTAAAACGCATTGTATGATGGAGAAAATTCTGTATTACTGTTACTAAAAAAAAATCTGCATCTGATTATGCTATGTTAATTACTTCACAAAATAGTGTTTTTCTCTGAGGCATGGTAAAGCATGGTACTCGCAAAAAAAAAAAAAAAAAAAAAAAAACAAACAAGAAAATTAGATTTAAACAAGACTAAACATGTTGAGCTACAGTACAGTCCAAAAGTTTGGAACCACTAAGATTTTTAATGTTTTTAAAAGAAGTTTCGTCTGCTCACCAAGGCTACATTTATTTGATTAAAAATACAGTAAAAAACAGTAATATTGTGAAATATTATTACAATTTAAAATAACTGTGTACTATTTAAATATATTTGACAAAGTAATTTATTCCTGTGATGCAAAGCTGAATTTTCAGCATCGTTACTCCAGTCTTCAGTGTCACATGATCCTTCAGAAATCATTCTAATATGCTGATTTGCTGCTCAATAAACATTTATGATTATTTTCAATGTTGAAAACAGTTGTGTACTTTTTTTTCAGGATTCCTTGATGAATAAAAAAGTAAAAAAAAAAACAGCATTTATCTGAAATACAAAGCTTCTGTAGCATTATACACTGCCGTTCAAAAGTTTGGGGTCAGTAAGAATTTTTATTTTTATTTTTTTGAAAAGAAATTAAAGAAATGAATACTTTTATTCAGCAAGGATGCATTAAATCAATCAAAAGTGGCAGTAAAGACATGTATAATGTTACAAAAGATTAGATTTCAGATAAACACTGTTCTTTTGAACTTTCTATTCATCAAATAATCCTGAAAAAAAATATTGTACACAAATATTTTGTACAATTGTACACATTAAATGTTTCTTGAGCAGCAGATCAGCATATTAGAATGATTTCTGAAGGATCATGTGACACTGAAGACTGGAGTAATGATGCTAAAAAATTCAGCTTTGCCATCACAGGAATAAATTACTTTGTGAAATATATACAAATAGAAAACAGTTATTTTAAATTGTAATAATATTTCACAATATTACTGTTTTTACTTTATTTTTAATTAAATAAATGTAGCCTTGGTGAGCAGATGAAACTTCTTTTAAAAACATTAAAAATCTTAGTGGTTCCAAACTTTTGGACTGTACTGTATATAACAACAATTAATTTTCTGTCTATAAACGTAACCAAACAGTTCCCTTGCCTATTAAAACATGTAATATATTAAAGCGTCTTTGGTGTCCATGGTTTCTACAAAATAAAACCGGAAACCGAGGGTAACGCGGGTATGACGCAATTGACAGGCGACTCCTCACACGTCCCGGAGCCTTGGTTAAAATTGCAGTTTTCTCACGATTTACAAATAGTTGGAAACATTTGGGATATTGTAAGTACTCACGTGAACAAAATATATAACACTGGCCTAGTGGTTTTTGGATATGTTACTGCAAAAATCTTACATATTGCACCTTTAATATTAGGTAAGAATAGTAATGTAAATTGTAATGTAATGTAAATTGAGAAAAAAGTAAATGATGACCGAATTTATTATATTATATTATATTATATTATATTATATTATATTATATTATATTATATTATATTATATTATATTATATTATATTATATTATATGTATTTTGAACAATTATGACTATCCGCTAGAAGACGCTATGCGCTAAACACAACACCAACTCTCGTGGCAGAAAGAACTTCCAGTTGAACCGGAAGTAGAGTTTCTCACACACGTGAAGACAGAAGCAACAGAAAATGGATTCTACCGAGTTAACAACTCCAGAAAATGTTTCTAAGAAAAAGGGGAAAACGAAAAAACCAAAACGAAAGGCGAAACCTGACGAAGCTCCAGTGGAGAAGATGGATCGGGTGGAGGGTGAAGTGAAGGACGAGAAGCCAGTGTCAGAAGCGTGTTTTCCTCCAACATTCGGCATGTCCGATATCAAAAACAAGCAGCGCAGACATGCGATGTTCCTTAAACTTAAAGAGCAGAAAAGAAAGGTGACATCTCACTGACATAACGTTACACTCTTATTGAAGCGCTCATGAACGCACAATTTGGCTGTGTTTCAAAACTTAAAGAGCTGACAGGACAGACAGCTATTTGGGCATCAATGATTCTAAAATGGCTAAAATGACCAAAAAGGACAAGCGCGCCTTTTGTGCTTTTCGTTCACTTCAAAGAATAATTAAAAACACCACTTGTACGTGTATAGTTCACTAAGGTCTGAGACACAGTCAGCTCTATAATTAAAAGCATTTCCCAAATGTTCTATATTATATGTTAAAGCTATCATTTATGTCTTTCAGCAAAAGTTGGAACTGAAAAAGAAAAGAAAAAAGGAGAGAAAAGCTCTTGGTGATAAGGTATGTTTGGTGTACTGTATTTCACAGCATCCATCTATTTCAGTCAACTACATTAGATAATAAATCTCATTAAAGTAAAAATCATTCACTTTCAAAAATGATTTCTTTGCACATAGGGATAGGAATGGGCAATTAAATTAAAAACTTCCCAGATAGCATTCATATTTGGGCCTCATCAGGGCCAACTATGGCACATATGGCTCAGTTCTGGAAGCGGTAAAGGTCATATGAGCCGTATCTGGCCCACACACATAAAGCCAGTTTTAGTGTGAGACTTGCTGTGTATGGCCCAGATGTGGCCCATGTGACCTTTGCTGCTGCCAGAACTGAGCCATATGTGCCATAGTTGGCCCTGACAGCAACATAGTATCGAGCCAGGTCCGGCCCACATCTGGTCCGTGTGTAATTCACATGTACCAGATGTGGGCCGGATCTGGGCCACACTATGTTGCTGTCTGGGGGGTATGTATGCTATTGTCAGCCACACACAGGTTGAGTGTGTGGTTCCATGTGGTATGTGGGCCACAACTGGGCCAGATGTCATTTGCTATCTGGGTTGCTATCTAGATTTATTACACTAAATATTTTTAAAGAAAAGTGATTAAAAACTATTGAAAAAAATAGTAATGTAATAATAATTTCATTTCAATGTATATTTCAATGTTTATCTATTTTACATTATTTTTTCATTGCATGCAGTGAGACTTTTCTATTTTCAGATTCTTGCAAAATGACTTAAAAGCTTAGTTTCAGTATGAAATTTCTGTTAATTACTCACCCTCATGGCGTTCCACACCTGTAAGACCTTTGTTCATCATCTTAACACAAATTAAGATATTTTTGATGAAATCCAAGAGGTTTTTTTGTCCCCCATAGAAAGCAATGTAATTACCATATTCAAGGTCCAGAAAAGACATTGTTAAAATAGTCAACGTGACTACAGTGGTTCAACCTTTATGTTATGAAGCAACGAGAATACTTTTTGTGTGCAAAAATAATGACTTTATTCAACAATTTCTTCTCTACCCTGTCACTCACCTATGCGCTTCCAGAGGTTCTATGTCAGAACGCCGACTCTGTATTGGCTGGCTCCTGCGTCAGCATCACATGCATGCATTGTGGTGCTCACGTGTACAGCGTCGGCCAATACTGAGTCAGCGTTCTGATGTAGAACCTGAAAAATATTTTCATCACTTCATAACATTAAGGTTGAACCACTGTAGTCACGTTGACTATTTTAATGATGCCTTTACTACTTTTCTGGACCTTGAATGTGGTAATAAACTTGCTTTCTATGGTGGATAAAAGAAACCTCTCAGATTTCATCAAAAATATCTTAATTTGTGTTCCGTCTTACGGTGTGGAACGACATGAGGGTGAGTACTTAATGACAGAAATTTCATTTTTGGGTGCACTAACCCTTTAAGGTCATGTAATTTGTGAGGTCTGTATGGTCAGATTAAATTGACTTGTACAAAAAAATTTAATTTAGATGTTCCCACATAAAGCACACAATATCTGAAAAAATGTTATGTAAAAAAAAAAAATAACTTCACTGTTTTTGTAATTCCTGTGTAAATACATTTATAGCTCCTCTATGAATTAAATGTTTTATGAAATGTTTATTTTAATTTCAAAACATACTTCATATGCTCCATTCCTCTATTTGGTGAAAAGCTAATGTATTTTAGTATTGATATGATACTTTAGATAATTTAGTTGTGTGCAAAACAATTAAATAGTGAATGGAAAGGATAATTCTTAATGGTTAATGCCTACATTACTCAATACTCTGAGGTAATTAACATTGTCATATGAAGAATCACACAATAATGATACTGATATAAGTTTCACAAACCTCAAGTAAACAACTATCTTCATTTCGAGATGGACATCACTAGAAAAAATGAAAAGCTGCAGCTGAGTGAGTAAGATGTTGTTTCAGGAACTGCTCTGAAGACGGATTCAGTGAATTTGTTAGACTGATCTAAATAGTAGCTTTATGAGTTGTTTTGAATGATTCATTATAAGAAATGGTTTATTCCTGCTATACATGGTCTTTTTATCTTATTTCTACCAATATATCATTTTTAACAGGTATATTGCTCACCTCAAATGCATTAAATTTGCGGTTAATTTGTGCAAATTGTTTCAAGTCACTGTTTCCATGTATTTTGTCTTTTCAGGCGCCACCTAAAGAAGTGCCCAAGACAATAGAAAACCAGAGAATATACGACGAAACTACAGTCAACCCAGAGGATGAGGAGGTGATTTGTGAACCCTATTCCACCTGCTGCCTGCTTCTGTAGACATCATTTACCATTTCAGAAGTAACTTTTGTTGATTTTGTTTTTTAAAATCCAGGTGGCTTTTGATGAAGGAACTGATGAGTTTGCTGCTTACTTCAATCGGCTGACAAATCCCAAAGTTCTCATCACCACTTCAGACAGGCCCAGAGGAGTGAGTTCAAGTTTGTTTACTGTTTTGTTTTCTAATTCACTCTTGTTGTAATTAATCATTTAAGAATAGTAATATCCTTGAAATATTTTGTTCTTATGGGTTTGTTTCTGCATGTTTTCAGAGGACAGTGAGGTTTTGTGAACAGCTGGCAACAGTAATCCCACATGCACATGTCTACTACAGAAGAGGTCTAGCATTGAAGAGAATCATCCCACAGTGTATATCTAGAGATTTCACTTATCTGATGGTGATCAATGAGGACAGAAAGGTGCCAAGTATCCTTTGTTCAGACTTCATTATATAACCACTTCTTTGATCTGTGAGATTTGGTTGTATTGTCTGCTTATAAGAAACGCTCGCTGAATTCTACCTGAAGGATTTTCCCTCACTTAAAGTGTCACAGATGGTTTGGTTCTCTGTCACCTTCCTGACGGGCCAACTGCACATTTCAAAGTCAGTAATGTTCGTCTTCGCAAGGAAATGAAGGTTAGTGATTTTTTTTTTTTTATAAACTTGCTTATAATTCTAAGATTCAATACAGTCACACAAGGGATTTTGCTGGTCCATGTTTTATGATACAACATATTTCCATAATTATGACTTAATTGTAAACACCCACTGTGATTGGATCTTACTGAAATAATAAGTATTGCATGTGGAATACTTTTACCACATTTTTTTACTATTACATTTTTTTACTATTATTTTAAAACTTTTCCTGTCACATGGAAGGTTGCAGTGATTATCAATTAGCAGATGACAGTCTGTTGATCTCGTGACTGCTGTGATCTCATCATTGCAATGCAATTTCAGCACTCTCACGAAATGCTTTCACCATAACTAACAATGTAAACATGATTTAAATACAGTAAGAGAATAATTGTGTAGTGTAAGAGCGCCGTTATAACGGCAGTTTTGGCAAGTGTTCAGACACAATGTCTGCGTAGCATCCCATATTGTTATCACAATCTTATTGTAAACAACTAGGCCTACAGTACTTTAGATCCACTTGCTGCTCATTGACTGAACATCAGTGGGCGGGGACAACGATGCAAAAGTAGGCGTTGTTGTCTTGCCCAGAGGCAGTTGTATGCAAATGATTGTGCCCCTGTGACATCACATGGCAAATCGGTTCCAAACAAAACTTTTTTACAGCTTGATTATATATTTTTTATTGATGATGACATTTTAAGTTATGGAACTTGCAGGATGTAATGATACAAAGACCACTTATATGTCAAAAGACCAAGAAAAAATTGATTTCTCATGTCATAATATAGTCAGATTTCAAACTGATTAAAAGCCATTAGAAATTTTGCCATACAGCACCACAAAATGTCATTCGAAGATTTAATTAATTTTTAAAGGTAATTAGACCCTCCTATTTGCTACATCAATTCAAATTCAGGAATTGGGTGAGTTTAATATGAATTTTTGTCAGTTCTGAAGCACACAACCCTGTCCTTAATTTTTCCTGTTTTTCCTCACTAGAGAAGAGGTAAGGACCCAACAGAACATGTCCCAGAAGTCATCCTCAACAACTTCACTACTAGACTCGGTCACTCCATCGGCCGGCTGTTTGCTGCTCTATTTCCTCATGATCCACAGTTTGTGGGCCGTCAGGTCGCCACATTTCACAATCAGAGGGACTTCATCTTTTTCAGGTTTCACAGGTAAGTGTTCCCTCATTTGAGTAGTTTGAAGGTAATAAATGAGGCTTACAGCCGTGGCAAAAGTATTAGCAGTGACATTAATTTTGTGATTCGCAAAGTTTTCTGTTTCAGTTTTTATGCATTGATTCACATTGTTTCTAGATTATTGTGCAGAGTGATCAGATGATTTTAAATAATTGCAAAAAGCTTCACTGGCCAAAAAAAGAAAAAAAAGGAACTTTATCACAACCCAAATTTAACAAAATGTCCAGCTAGCATAATTTCTCTAATCATATCATCAGCACATGGGAAAGTGTTAACAAATACTAGATAGGGCTGGGCGATATGATACAAATCTTATACCACCATAACGATATATATCTTGATATAGTTATTTTTGCTTTAAATAAGATTTTTATGATATCAAAATTTTACATATAATTGAAATTTCATTAAAAAAAATATTAAAAACTCTCAAGCTTACTGAAGACAAATAAACTGTGATTAAGAAAGAGCAAAGAAAACAAACTACAATAGAACAAAACTTCAAGCACTAGAAAATGTATCAATGGTATAAAAAACATGGTATAAATATACATTTATTCATATTAAAGTTACAAAAGCGAGCAGTGAGAGATTTTCTCTTTTTTGTTGTTTGATTAGCAATAATAATGACAGAAGGTAAATTTGCATGCTGTCACTTAAGACTGACTGCAACAATCCATTAACTCAAGCCTTAGTTGTGCCCGAAACCGCTCACTTGTTCACTCATTCACTAATCCCTACATAGTGTATGGCATTTGAGTGCACTATATCTGCATGGAGTGAATGAAATGAAGTGAGTGAATTCGGACGCTGGTGTTCAAATAACTGCCTATATTTTTACCTTCATTAATATAATTTCATTTTTTAAAATTCATCTATATAATAATGACTCCCTATATTTTAGTAGGTTTTATTCAAGTAGTGATTCATTTAAAAAAATTACATGAAATAAAGCAGAAATAAGAAAGTTGTAAAGTAATCTCTGGATTACTGTTTGCCTGCAGTTCTGTGGTTATAACTCTTTTAACATCAAGCATGCTCTTTATATTCTCATTCATGCATTTCATCACTCTGAAGTGTCAATAGTGAAATATATTTACATACTACGATATATACGATATAGCAAAATCTCTAACGATATACATTTTATTTTGTGGTAATAATATATATATCATCATATTGCACAGCCCTAGTACTAGTCAGGTAAAATCACTCTATCATTCTGATTGGATTATAAAAGCAGACTGAGAGCTAGACAAGGAGAGAAGAAATGTTTCCAAGCGTTGTGTTAGCAATGGTTACCTCCATAGTAAGATCGGGTCCTTCTCAGCCAGAAGGCTGCGTCCTAGTTAAGCCCCGGGTATACTTCACTTTCCACGCCTGGACGTGTCACGCACGCAGTCGCGTCCACGCATCTTTCAAAGTATACTAAACCAAGGATGCGCGCAGATGACTGAGTTCGACACATGCGCAGTGCAGTTTTTTCTATACTATTACCAGACAACCGTCCCTTGCGGCATAGTTCAGAAGATTCACCAAGAGAACAGGAATCAAAAACGATGGAGAAGGTATGCTTCTGAGTTTACTTGTCTTTGTTTTTGAATCGCTCTTCACACACTCTTCTTCGACGACTGCACATTGTGCACAGTACAGTGCGTGTTGCCACCTAGTGGACTCTTCTTTCCTGCTTGCGCATGCGCTGTTGCACGCTCGCTGTCCGCGCGGTCTCAAAATTTGGGCTGCACGCAGACCGGGTGTGCGAAAATTATGTAATGCGGATGGTGCACGAACGCGGACGGCTGAAGTATACACGGGGCTTAAGGCTGCATATCTTGGCTGCTATTCTAGCGTTTAATGCTAAGGAAGACTCTAGCCTACAAGCTTCCGAAGGACTGGACTAGGAAGGGCACAGCCTCACTAGGATGCAGCCTTCCATTTGAGAAGCACCTATCATCAATTTGTATCAAAATGACCTCACATGCAAGGAAATTACTCCAAAGAATATTGCACCTGAAAGAACAATTTACTGGATCACAAAGAACTTAGAGAGAGGCTCAGCAGCAGTGAAGAAGGCTTCAGGATGTCCCGGAGTATCCAGCAAGTGCCAGAACCATCTACTTCTGAGGAGTCGGCTATAGAATCGTGTTACCACCAGTGCAGAGTTTGCTCAATATTGGCAGCAGGTGTGAGTGTATCTGCATGCACAGCGGGAGTCAAGAAGGGCAGTAAAGGAGCCACTTCTCTCCAAGTAAAACATCAAGGATGGACCAAAATTCTGCAGGAAGTACAAGGAAGACTAGTCAAGTCACCTTTATATAGCGCTTTTTTACAATGCAGATTGTGTCAAAGCAGCTTTACATTGATAACTGGTATATAATTTTGGCTGCACAGCAGCTAGACAAGAATAGTGTCAATGCAGGCAGATCAAAGCACTGTTGAATATCAAATATCAAGTGTCCCCAACTAAGCAAGCCAAAGGCGACAGCGGCAAGGAACCCAAACTCCAACAGGTGACATCAGGTAGCAAACAGGAGGCAAATAGGTGTTAAAATGGAGGACAAAAAAACACCTTGGGAGAAACTAGGCTTAGTCGGGGGGCCACTGGAATAAATACTCTGAATGTTGCGATCCTATCGGACTTATGATAGCTACCTGAATCATAACAAAGCATTCTTCCTCTGGCGAACAGTGCTTTGTTACGATTCAGGTAGCTATCATAAGTCCAATAGGATCGCAATATTCAGAGTATTTATTCCAGTGGCCCCCCGACTAAGCCTAGTTTCTCCCAAGGTGTTTTTTTGTCCTCCATTTTAACACCTCCATTTTAATACTCGCAAGCATTCAGAGTATTTATTCCAGTTCAATCCAGTTGAGGATTGTATTCATCACTGCGGTATGGACGGTTTGTTGAGGAGCTGTGCCACTTGCTGTCGTGTCGATGAGGCCTTCACAATGGATGATCTAGTTGACTCAATCTCTGCTGATACTTCAGGGGTGCGTTGTGGTCATGTCAAGGCGCAGGTCCTCAATCTCACCTGGATACGGCCTGGATCCGGTTGAATACGGTAAACCTCGGGATAAACAGAAAGATTAATATTAGCGTAGATGCCATTCTTCTTCTGATGTAACAAGTACATCTGGTGTTATAGGAAGTGTTCCCGGTTCTGGCTGAACAAATTTATGCAGCCTAATAATCCTTTAACGTATTTGAAAATATAAATTGATAATGTGTTGTGTATGCCAGGTTAAAGAGATGCGTAGTGCAAGTTGTGTTCTCTGATGAAGTCCCCTTCTTATTGTTTGCATGGGTTTGTACAGTCATGTACAAGCATTGGGCATTATAACCAATCACACGTTTCTATTGAGCTTATGAATGTGAAGGCTAATCAGAGGCATTCAGGTTAGTCATCGCTGAAATGAAGAGTTTTGTTTAGTGCACATGCTCTCTGACTGAATTCTAACTGAAACTCATGAATTCTCCCATCTTAAACAACAAAGTGCAGATTCGATGTAAGAGATTCATGTATCAGTATAGTCAGCTTCCGTGATTTTAACGGGAATGTTTGTGAGTGCGCTTAAATACACTTTTCCAAGATGGCAGCAAGCTGGTGTTCCCTTTCTGTATACAGTTTATTCCAGTTAATATAATTTATTCATCATGCTGATAAGATTTCTTAGTCTTCATTTACTAATGTGTAAAAAGCATTAAAATAATTCATAAATGGTTCTTAGATTGTTTTATCTGTGTAGCCAGAATATTATGTGCAGTTTTTCCCAAACACAAAAAACATTTTTAGGAATTCTATTAATCGTGTTAATAATCATTATTACAATATCTAGAGCATTAATTGACATGAATGGCCCTGTAATGAGTTCTGTAATTTTATAATTCATGAGTAACATAAAACATTTATGCTATTTCAGATGAAGCTTCTGTTCCACCTTTGCAGTGTAAAGATGGATTTTGTTAATGATAACATTTTATTGGTAGCAGCCTGCGCGTCGCGGCCGTTTGTTATAACATTTGAAATAACAAACTTGAACGTGCAAAATACGCAATATGTGAACAGCCCCTTAGTTACCAATTTTTTTTATTCCAAAGGTTTGTCTCTGGCTCTACCACCTTGTAAAGTTACTCTGTGTTACTGGACATTTTTATTTACTTACAGTAAATATAGTATAACATTGTTGCCTCCCATTGATGTATGTTAATCCGTTGCTACACAGTGGAGTTCTGAGGCTCAGACACAGTATTTTATCTAACCATCTTACTGGTGTGTCAGCATTATTTAAATGTTTATTTTTTTATTAAACCACACAGCTTGTCATTAATTAGTTAAGATATGCTGTGATTTTAAATTTAAACATGGATTTTTATTCTTATTTTACATGTGTACACAGACGTTCCATGGTTAGGTAATGAATATTTGCCTCAAAAGTCATGTAAATTTATTGGTAGAAATGTGTATGCTGTGTTTGGGACATCTGGAAATTTTTTTGCCTGGAGAAGAAAAGGTGAATGCTATTATGAGTCCTGTGTCATGCCGACAGTGAAGCATCCTGAGACCATCCATGTGTGGGGATTTTCATCCAAGGGAGAGGGCTCTCTCACAATTCTGCCCAAAAACACTGCCAGGAATATGGTTATCAAAATGTCCTAAATGTCCAATTTCTCCCAACAAGCCATGAGCTATTTGGTGATGATCTGTGCATTTTCCAGCATGATGGAGCACCATGTCACAAGACAAGGATGATAATGAAGTAGCTCGGAGATCATCACATTAAAATTTTGGATCTGTGACCAGACAACTCCTTGAATCTTAATCCCAGAGAGAACCTGTAGTCAATCCTCAAATGGCAAGTGGACAAGCAGAAGTCCACAAATTGTGATCAGCTCTGAGCACTAATAAGGCAAGAATGGAAATCCATCAGTCTTGATTTGGCCCACAAGCTGATATCCAGCATACTGAATACTGAAAAAGCAAATTTTGTGAAACATGATTTGTCACTGCCAATACTTTTGGCCATGGCTGTATATACAAATTCCATTCAGTTCATTGAAAAATACTCTCAACCAGGGTTTGTTAGTGCAAGTATTTTCACAAGGAGACAGATTTATGTTGCCTGTTATGATCAAATTTGTTTCAAATATGAACTTGATCTACAGAATAGAGTATGAATGCATTGTAGAAAAAGTAGACACTGTCAGAATTATATTTTACAATCAGTTACATTTTAACTGGTTAAAAATCATAGTTTCTACATGACTGAATAAACTCATGTGTATCATTCAGGTACATCTTCAAGAATGAAAAGAAAGTGGGTATACAGGAACTAGGACCTCGCTTCACTCTCAAACTTCGCTCCTTACAGAAAGGAACATTTGATTCAAAGTTTGGGGAATATGAATGGGTTCACAAAGTAAGTTCTAAATCTAACATCTCACCTATGAAAAACATTGGTTGTTTAAATGTGCTGTGATTTGTCAGTTATTTGTGGCAGTCATGCATTATTAATGGTTTCTTACTGTGTTTTAGCGCCATGAAATGGACTCCAGCAGAAGAAAATTCCATCTTTGAGGGACAGACTGGAAACACAGGATAACCGTGTTTGTTTCATAAATATCAAAAAAAAAAAATCTTAAGAAATGAAATATAAAGTGTTTATAGAAACACAAGCTGTGTATTTTCTGTATTATATTATCTTGTATTAATGTGGTAATTTGCATAAGAATATTGTAACATCGCTGGGCAGAAAGATACTTGATTTGTCTAGAGGCATGACAAATGAATCAAGGCATGTTTAAATACTTCAGTAAATACTTGTATTCCTTTACTCAAGTATTTGGGGTGTGTTTGTGTTAAATAGACTATATCTTTCTGTCTTAATTTTGCAACACTTAACTTAGGGCATACAAAAAATACTTTCAAATATGCAAAAATTAACTTGGAAAGAGTTAAAACTAGGCTGTCATTGTACACTTTTTTTTTTTTTTTTTTTTTTTAAATAAAAACTGGCTTCTCACAGTGGTCACTATTACTTTACAAGGTTTTGCGCTTTTAAAAATAAAATGAAAGATTGGATGCAAGTCCATGAAGACAGAGTTGTTGAGTGATTAGATGTTATAGTTGTAAAGTAAATGTAAAAACATTTTAAAATACTGCTACTTGGCAGTTTTGAAAACATGGTTTATTTATGCCGCAGACGTAATCTCAAAGTTTTTTTTTTTTTTTTTTTTTGCTAAATGTCTTACTCATTCATTCGTTTGTATTTGAAAATAAGATCATGCATGTATACAAACCAAAAAAGAAATAATTATATACACAAAAAACCCACAAAAGTTCAAATTAAATGTACAGCACACATAAAGCAATTCTGTAGAAACCAGCATAGCCCTTGATTCACAGATCACAAATATAAAGATATTTAAGGAAAATTTATGACATAGTGTGAAATACTAAATCTGGGGCCTGTTGTATAAACTGCTAAGCCTGGTCTTAAAATGTAGTCTTTTTTTTTTCTTCTTCTTTAAGACTGTTCATAAACTTTATAAGTTAGTTATAAAAAAAATGTAGATTGGTCTAATTTGATACTGAAAAGTAAGCAATGGATAATGGTTATGTTTATGCAACTGGCCCCATGTTTTACATAATGGGATACTGTCATGAACAATGGACCAGCAATTAGCCTTTCAGGGCACTCTTAAGCCACAGGGGGCAGTCGTGGCCTAATGGTTAAGAGAGTCAGACTGGTTGCGGGTTCAATTCTCAATACCGACAGAAAATGATTGAGGTGCCTTTGAGCAAGGCACCTAACCCCCAATCGCTCCCCGGGTGCCACAGCAAAAGGGATGGCCACTGCTCCGTGCGTGTGTGTGTTCACTACTCCTAATGTGTGTGCACTAACCTGGAAGGGTTAAATGCAGAGGACAAATTCTGAGTACGGGTTACTATACTTGGCCTTCACTTCTCACCAATAATATTATTCTCATCCAGTAGCCTACTGTAAAATCACACCAATACATTCTGGCAGTCACTTGTCGCCAACTAGTGGTGTAACAGTATAACCTGCAGACTGACTGCAGACGAGTGATATAAAGTTCCGTCTACTATAATTAAAAATAATAAAAAATAAAAATATTTTTTGTAATATAAAACTTTTTAATTTACTATAATAATTATTTTGTGTTTCGGATGGGTATAACGGGTGAACACTGAACAGAACACTCTTAAAACCCCGCTACACATGTTCATATGTATGGGCGCGTTCACACAATGTCCTGCACGGTCACTGAAGCTCTGGGGGTTTTATGAGTGTTCTGTTCACCCTGGTACTGTTTGATTACTCGAGATATCGTTACTTAGCACTTCACGCACTTCACACACCATACACTCAATGAAATCATCATAAGGTGACCATGAGCGGGTTTACTGGCAAGCGGACTGAAACCACAGAGGTATGTTCTAAATAACATTAGACTGTATGATTTATGTAAATTCAGCAACTAATTCCACGTGCATGTAGTTTTCTGTAGTATGCGATTTTATACTATTTTTGTTTTATTTTTAATGAAGCATGTGGAGCTGCATGTGTTTTTTGTACCTGATGATCAGTTTGATCGGAGGTTGAATAAAGTTTCAGCTCAAGCTGTGGACACTTTCATCTCAGCTGGATTTATCAGGTCAGTTATTTTGTCTACTGGGAGTCTACGGCTACGTCGGCTAGGTGTCACGTTTTACATTTGTAAATATTGGCTGTATGTAATTTCTCTTGACCACAAAATAAACTCTAGTCATTAAACAGCAAAAACGTAACGGCAACATACCAAATTACCAAATCATTATTTGAATCTGCATAAAATGTCGAGAATAATATAAACCATGTGTGACAACCTACCTTGACCTGATATTTATGGAGAGAAAAAAAAAAAAAAAGTTCAGCTTCTGTTAAAATCTCCCACCATCAAATTTTGATTCTTGTCTGTATTGTCTGTATTTTCAATTGCAGGACCAAATTCACAAATGTTCTAATTAAAGACAATGTTGAACTTGTGTTTGAAAGTAACATAAAAAAAAATCACTGCTGGAAAAAAAAAATATATATATATATATATATATTAATAATAAATCCCCAAAAATCAAGAATTTGTGTAATTTTGACTCTAAATTTTATAGTTTCTGAGATACAGATATTGTGACAACTAACTCTAAACTGTTTAATATTTCCAATTAAATAGATTTTGATACACAAATAAAGAGATTACAATAATTGTAACCAAGTGCTGATCTCCCCTACTCAGTTTATTCATTGTTGTGAGTCTGTCTGATGTCAGTGCTTTTTGTTTCAGAGTGGATTCAGATGTGAGTCTGTCTGATCTCAGATCTGATCTTGGATCCTTTCTTGGGCTGGACAGGATCACAGAGAGATATGTTTTTTTAAAATGCGTTGGCAGAAGTTTGGCACTGGTGAGTAGCTACCATGTCAGTATAATTAATGAAATAAATGAATGAAAGTAACCTAAAATTAATGTAACCAGAGGTTGGAGTTATTTACAGTACACCGCATCAAGCACAAAGTGTAAAGATGATAATGGTGCTGGTTAAAAGTTTGAAAGTACATAGAACACAGGACAAAAATACAATACTTCACTCTCAATACAATTGCAAAATGTGACCTATGAATATATACAGATGTATAATTACTATTGAGAAGCAAATGTAAAGCTAAAATAAACTTTCAACACTCCTGTCATTTGATCTCAGGTTAAATTCAGACAAGAGGGAGAACTGACAGTAAAATCGTTCACTCCACCATTTGTAAGTACTCATGATAAAAAGAGAGTCTAGTTTTATTTGTTGTAATCAACCGATTTATGCATGGTTTCTGTCTTCTTTCCATGCCCCCATTAGGCTCCTTTTCCTGAGCTCTACCTTTTACCCGTGGTAGAGAATGACAGTGGCCTTTGCTCCAGCTCTCTAACCCCTGATACTTTATTAAGCTACACAGACCATCACAGTCACGATTTGCCAAGACCATCATGTGCACCTGGAAAGATAAAAGAGCCTATTAAATTTCCCTCAATCAATAAAGGGCCTCAGCAATCTGTCCTAATGCAGGATTCAGAGGAGAACAAGAGTGATGAAGACGCAGAATTCACTGACACTCCTCATCTAACATACGGTTCACAAGATCAGATGGAACCTGTAAACAAACAGCCTGGTATGAAAACACTAAGAACAGGTGCACTCTTTATAACTAACTACACCTAGGGATGGTTACACCATCTGTGCGTAAGTTAAAACTTTGCCTCTCAGCCCTTTGCATTTTTTAAAAGTTTTGCATGCAGATGACAACATTGTCAAAACCATCCCTTTTCACACAGATTTGTGAAAAAAAATACTAAAAATGCTGTATTACGCATGCCAAGCCAGCAGTTGGCACTGTCACTTTGTAAAGACACACTACGCATCTATTGAACACTAATACACGTGCATGACATCACAACAAATTTGCATTTTTGTAGTTTACACAGAGATGATAATGGTATCAGTTTTCAAAAACTTGTACTTTAAAACCCGCACTTTGCGTTTTCAGGTCCCAAAGCACCATTGTCCACTAAATGAACCGCAAAAATGCACAGAAAAAGGTTTCTGTTTTTTAAATAGTGTTGTGTAAACAACCCCTAAGTTAAAACGTACACACTACTAAATATTTTTGGACTGCACCTTAAAACTTAGTTGAAACATAACTCTAATATTTACAGAAGTCTCAGACCAGGAAATAACGGTTTGAACAAAGTAGTAGATTGATTGAATTGCAGCAATAATTAAATATAAAACTGTTTTACTCGAGATGCGTTCAAAGGAGCTACCAAAGATAAACATTACTGATGTCTATCGCATATGCAGATTGGATAAATGTCATATTATGTGACTATGCATTATTTTACACCTTTATTTTACTTTACTAGAGTATTTTACTTAACTACGTTCTGCCTTAAGAACAAATGGTGCAGCCGAATAAAGTACTAAGTTAGCATCTAGTGTAGGTTTACATTCCAATTTAAGTAAGAACTTACCAAAGGCTATTGCAACCCTACCGTCTACCCAAACTCATCTGCTGATTAGCTAAATACTCTATGGCCTAAGCTGAATTGCTGTGTCCAGTAAAGGAGACATGTAAAAAATTGTACACATTTTTATAATGATCGTTTATAATGATCATTCATGTGAAGTGCAAATTACCAACCTGATCTCACAGGAGAACTTCACTATGTTATGAGGTGGCGATTTTGTATTAATTCATGAAGACATGAATTGTACAAAAACATATGATTATTTAAAAAGGAAGCATGAAGTCCACCTCATACCATCACATGGGGCATAAGCAGATTGTACGAAAACGTACAAATGAGATTGTACAAATTCATACAAAGCCACCAATTCACAAAAACATAAAATAGTTACGAATTGCAATGAGATTGTGACAAAACATTTTGTAAAAAATACTTGTATTTTTATGTAAATACTTATTACAACAATATTGGGTACTTATGTCAGGTTATTCATTTATGTTCAATGCAGACAGACATCTTACTAAACAGGGTGGTGCTTTTCAAGTAGAAATGGATACAACTGCAAAAAAGGAACATTGTTTTAAACGAAACAACAGAAACTCTGGAGCACCCGAGGCATTTGGGGATTCCCATGGACTGGCAAGGTAAACTGATTCTTTTGGCTTCTGCCATTGTGAAAAGACTTAATAATTAACTATTTATTGGTAATAAATATGAAAAGGATTAGCTTTATAATGGAATATTTAGTTGCCTAAGTTACC
Source organism: Ancherythroculter nigrocauda (assembly GCA_036281575.1). Taxonomy (NCBI): domain Eukaryota; kingdom Metazoa; phylum Chordata; class Actinopteri; order Cypriniformes; family Xenocyprididae; genus Ancherythroculter; species Ancherythroculter nigrocauda. The sequence goes on from VTFQ01000022.1 coordinate 9,254,033, forward strand.
CTATTTTATACATCTAGGAAATTCAATAGTTCTCTGACACTGAAATCAAGTGAAGAAAAAACAGATGATATGGTAAGGCATAATCTTATTGGTCTCATATTACATTTGATAAATCCGATAGAGCATCTTTCAAGTCATTCAAGTATTGTACAGAATACAGAGTGTTGTAGTTTCAGAATTTCACCCAGACCCACAACCCCTTGAAGAGTTTCTGAGGGTTTAGTAGAGATCGTCCAGACAAAACAGGAAGTAACATACCCTCATTAAGACACTATGTGGTTTATTGGCTGAGTAAAATTCCTCACGCAGCTGGCGGTTGAACAGTGTGTTCTGGACATTGTTGTGAGAAGCTTTTAGTGTGGATTTTATATGTTTTCACAGGTTCTTATGAGTAGACCAACCTCTCCACTCCCAGCAGAGAGCAGTTCTCCAATGTCTGTCTATTCCCTGGAACGTTATACACAACAAACTACGACTAGTAAGATAATATTAGCAGTGACTAACAAATGTTTTTGTTCTTGAATACTGTATTCAAAATGTTATGCTTTTAGACAATGAGCTGATAATGGAACTCAAGCTACTCAAAGAGCAAAGGAAGGAGCTTGAACAGACAAGGCAAGAGCTTTTGAAAAAGGGTAGAGAGCTTTTAGCTCTTAACAGACATCGCAGGAACCAAGGTATAATGACCTCTACAATTACACATGTACACTTCCCATATGTACTTTTGTGGACCTGACAGGGCATTTCAGTGGGGCCTAAGTCTGGGGTTGAAGTCTGGACTTTGACTAGGCACTTATAAACCCTAAATTTTTGTAGGTTTTAACCATTCTGGTAGACGTATCATTGTCTTTCTGCTCAGCTTCGTTTCACAGACAGATGGCTAACGTTCTTTAAAGAATTCTGTAAACCAGAGCTAAATTCACAGTTCTTTCAAAGAAAAGGCATCCTAATGCAGCAAAACATCCAATATGATCTCATGAGAAAATGTAACTATTTTATGAGGTGGCAATTTCATATGAATTTGTACTATGCGATTCAGAAGAAAACATATGATTTTTAGAAGAAACACTTAAACTTAACAGTGGGGTGTAAGCAGATGGTATGAATGGTAAAAAGGTATGAATAAGATGTACAAATTCATACAAATTATTCACCAGTTCACCAAGCATAAAGTAGTTACAAATTGTCCTGAGATTGTTTTAACATCCCCAAACCATCACACTACCATCAATGTGCTTGTCTATTGCTGTGAAGTTCTTCTAATGAAATGCAAGAGTTTTCAACAAACATAATCTGTCTTTAAAAATGTTCTACTTTAGAAAATGTTCTACTTTTGATTCATCTGCCCATGAAGCACTGTTCCAGAGTTCGAAAGGATCATCTAGGATGTTTAGTAATTAATAATTAAAAGGTCATCTGATGGGATGACAGGGGAAGCTGGAAACAAACCGATGATGGGATGGTGGGAAAACCACTCTTCTATATCCATCATGGAAGTGGGGGAAATTATACATTATTGCATGTTGTGAATCATCTGTTACATCATCATGATCATCACTAGCAGGCATTAGTGCAGATTTAATTGGGCATTTTGTGGCATTATAATTGCACATATATGTCAATATTATGCAAAGAATATAATCTTTAAAAACTAAAACTTTGATTCTGAAAGCTGGACAGTCAGCAACACTTTATTTTGATAGTCTACTTTATAATTCTACTAGAAGTAACTTAGCAACTACATGTCAACTACCAGTCAGAGTATTAGTAGACTGTCTGCTTAATATCGGAACATTTCTTATAGTCAACAAAATGTCTAAAGGGGACCATTAAAATAAATTGTAACCAAAATATGTTAAATATTTAATGATCTGTCTGTCTTCATATAAGATATTTTAGGATTATAGTTTCTTTTAAATCTATCAGATTTCATGTTTCATGTTGGGAAATGGGTGTTAAATGAGGTTAGGGTGTATGAATGATTTTTTATTTATTTTTTTTTTGCCTCTGAAGCACGCGACAGGTGGAAGAGGCAATATTTTGACACTAAGAAGGCAACAACACTTCTGGAGGACACACTTAAGAGTGTACAACTGGAACTACACACCTTCTACAGTAAAATGCTACAACAACTCCAAGCCAGAGATGGTGCAAAACGACGAATGCAAGCAAGGAAACAATCAAGCACAAAGTTGAAGGTAGTTTTTTTTTTTTTTTTTTATTACTCTCATTTCAGTAAAATAATGACCCAATCATGCTTCATTTGTAGAACTCCTCGACAGGGAAGAAACTGCTGTTTCTTTCTTAATTTAATATTTTGATCAAAAACATTGTGCTTTGCACTTACAGAATGAGTTGATAATCCAGATTATGACAGAGAGCAGTGAAATTGATAATTTGAGGAAAAATGTGGATGATGCTAAAATGAAACTGGCTACAGAGATCAAGGTATTGTACCAAACAGACATGGCCTGGTTAATTCTGTTGTTACTTTCTACATTTTATTTATTTATTTATCTTTATTTGTCTAGTTGAGAAAGCAAGCTGCCACAGAACTACCATCCCTGAGAGCAGAACTGATGCAAAAGAGAGCTCAGTTTTAAGGAAACACAGAATACACATCTATGTGCTTAACATTAGATTTCTTAGAAATTAGATTTCTTTGTGGACAAAAGTTGTGATTCAGCTTTCACTGAAAATGATGAAATTATGTATAAAAGACTTCTTACATTTACACAAAGCACAAAAGATAGTATTTAAGAGATTTGACAGATATTGTTTTGGAATTTGAGTAATGTGTATATCTGCTTCCTGGATTTAGTCTGGCTGTTTAAAAAATAATTATGTAATTTCTGCACCATTAACGTCACCAAATGTACTTAGAAAAATAATGAGTTTCCCCAACACTTCCTCTGTCCTCCAATGATTGGCTAAAGAGATGGTTGAGCTCTGGATGTACAGCAATGGTTTGAAAGCATCACAGTTTTTACACATTTTGGGGAAACCAACCTATGAATGTCTGACTTATAATTGATTGCAGACATTAAGATGGGTTACGACATCCAAAAAAATGACACACTTCATCTTTAACATATTAACTACAAAAATCATTATTTTTTATAATTTGTAAAAATGACCATAAAAAAGTCTCACAGAGAAATGAGCTGTCAAGAAAAACAAACATATTGCTTCATTTTATGCTGATTTAGAATCATGATGTGCAGTATTGAATTAGGTAATTATGTTCATGCAAATGATTACATGTAACAAATGTGCCAATGTCAATTAAAGTTCAATTAAATGTAAGCTTTTAGTAGGGTTGCTGACAAGTAATGTGCCATTTATTTGGTTTATAATAAAACAATAAAAATCATAAATATGACAAATATTTATGGTAAGCACTACTTCTGTCATTCAGATTTTATGTGAATATTGACAACAAAAAAACAAACAAAAAAAACAGTTAGAGAACCCTATGAGGCAGCAGCAGACTCCCTGTGTTCATTGGGTATAAGGGCGTTCCACATGTCCACAGTCTGTTGCTGGGCGATTGGATCACTGCTGTAGTCCAAGAGATTTCCATTCCACATTCCGATTCCTTTCAGACCATGTTGTGCCACATAGGCAGCTTTCAGAGCAATGCTTTCTGGGTCATCATACCACACCTGATGGACCCTGCCTTCTGTGTCCTGTAATATAACATGTCTGTCTAAAATACATTGCCTCATATAAACTCAGTATCCCTTGCACTAAGATGAATAAACAACTGATCACTGAAATTGCATTATGTTTGTAAAGGTGTATTTTATAGTGTATTTACTGTATACAGTAAATATTGTGATAAGACATTTAGAATTAATACTGTACCTTGTAATTATAATATGGAGCTCGCTGGTTTTCATCCCACAGTCTTCCTGATATTGAGCTGTTGATCTGTTTCATCATGATGCTGTATGGAATTTGCCTGCCGGATGCATCACTACATGGAGCCCCTCTGAATGGCACTTTTGGAATTGTACATATTCCATCCTGTTAGAATAACAAAGAGAGTGCCAAACAGAATATAAGTTAAAGAAATTATAACTTCTCTATTCTACTGTCTACCCAACTCGTCGTAATCTACATAACATTAATAACATTAAAGTTATTGTTGTACTTATAAGTATAACAACATTTCTATAACAATTTACTATATAAATACTACAAAAAATGTTTCAAAAAATGTCAGTGTTATTACTCCTCTGTATGGATGTGTATTTGTGTTTAGGCAAGGGTCAGTTTAGGATCATAGTCAATTCCTCATTTTTGTCCACTTTAAGTCAATTGTTTATGTGTAAAACATTTTAAATTGAAAGCAAACAAATAAACTATTGTATTATGATGTATTATGTGAATAGGCTGAAATCTTGGCCATCAAAAAATAGGCCAAGCTGTATTGTATAAAGCGCTATAAAAAATAAAGGTGACTTGCCATTAAATCTGTGAACGCATCTGTTAACAATAACGGGAAATAATGGGAAATAATGATTCAATGATGCAAACAGAGTTTCGCTGTAAAGCAGCTCTAAAATGAAAAGAAATTCATTGTTCAGATTGTGGATGGTCAGTTCAGTGTTGATTCAGTTCCATTGAAAAGATCAACAATTATTAAATTAGCTCAATTCGGCTATAAAGGAGCTCAGTAGAAAAGAGTGATGTCATAATACAGCTCAGTTCAGTTCTCATCAAATAGTGTCATAATCTACATAACAATACATATCAATGAGAAGTGATATGCAAATCACAGTGGCTACTCATAGAGAAAATATGACCTCTCTGGTCAATCCAAGCACAACAAGCTGAGCAGTGTTTGTCTCTGCAAGTATAGTTATATAGTATAGTTATTTGCCAAAGCAAGTTCTTTGGTGTTTAACTACCAATTGATTTGACATATTTATTAGTTTATTGCATTGCATTTCACACTTTCTTCCATATCGAAAAGTTGCATGTAATTTTCAATAAAGTACTGAAAATACTGAAAAATAATTTCTTACCTTTGAGAAATTTAGGCAGCTGTAGTCATAACCATACCATGGAACACCCATCACAAGTTTATTTGGGTCAATGTTCATGCTGATGTATTGATCATAGGCTGTATTGATGTATTGATCATTAGGTGTGCATTTTGAAACGGAAATATGAAAACTTAATAAATAAAATAAATCACTTACCTGTCAATGTCTGATTGAAGGGGGCATTGGCCATGGCTATACAATCCTCCCAGATCTGGCTTTGCTCATCATAGGACATAACAAACAAGAGATCGCATGAATCGGCAATGGCAAGGTAGTCATAGCAACGCTTATCGATGCATTTGGGTGACCAAGCCACATCAAATGATACCTATGATTAAAGATAAAAAGACTGTATGTCAGGGCCTTTGAAAGTGCCTACATGCTACATGACATCATTTCCTGCGATATGCTGTTTTACCTGAGAGCCTGGGATCTCTGTGTGGAAACTTTCAGTGGTTTCCTTGACAAGGGCTGTCAAAGCATAGTATTCAGGGGAACCGGTCTCCACCGCCTGCTCAACGTCTATGTTTATTCCATCCATGAACTGACTCTTTGCCAGCTGGACCTTTGCCTGGACCCAAGCTGTCCTATTTACAGGATCCACAATATCTGGGAGTGGCACATCTCCTGTAAAGAATATTTCATCCATCAAACATAATAAAACAACTGAATGGAAGAATGTAAAATTGATCAATGATCAAGTCTCTGTTACTATTCCTCATACTTCGGGTTAGTGATTTGAAGAAAACCCCAACCTTAAGTACTGAACTTTGGCACATATATTGCCTAGCACTCTTTCTGCTAAAGGCAAAGAATGATATCCCAAATCATGTGGCTAGTTGACAATAGGTGTCTTAATATTTTTAAGGGTTTTGATTTAGGCATAAAAGAACAAAAAAGTTCAAATAATCCCATAGATTTACACTGAAGGAAGGACCCAAGCCATATCTACAGACTAGAATATTTTAAATAATAGAGTGGGTGGCTGTTTTGAATTGAGGCAATAAGCAATCAAAGAGAGCAGCCTATAAAACTGTAACAACTACATAGCAAAGCCCTGGCAATAATCCACCATACCCCAGCATTGTGGTAGTGGATTTTGCCAGGAAAAGTGCAACATGTTTTTGAGAAAATGTAAAAATCTTGTTTGATTTGAAATGCAGGTTACATCATACTTATAAAAGATTGAAAACTTTGATATGTCCAGTCGAACCCTACCTTTCAGGACCAATCGAGCTCCTTTAGAGTGAGCGTAACACATGAGTTCAGCATCATATTGTCCAAAAGCTGCAACTGTTGTCACTTTAGTCCAGTCATAAAACTTCCAAGCCTTTTTCCCAACATCAAATACAAAAACCTGGAAAAGATCATTTTTGTGTTAGGCAGCTTTCTAGAATAAAGTGTTTTTTATTTATTTATTTATTTATTTTTATAAGAGATTGTTGTCTTTATCACACAATACAATGTTATAAACAATGTATTTTACTCTGACAAAAAAAAAAAAAACTATGTTTAAACCTAAATTTAATGTGGTTGTGGTTATAATTTATTCTTTTCAATTCAGTTATTTATCAAATTATGAGTAAAACCTAATGCAGCAGTAATCGGTCATGATTAAGTATTGTGAGTGACTGAGCTCAAACAAAATGGAAAAGTAAAAACTACAGCAGTTAAGTTTTTTTGAAAACCATAATCAGAAGTGTATCAGAAGGAGGACTAAATGCTTTAGATTTTGACACTACCAATAATGTATTTAAAATTAATAGGATCAAGCACTGTCTTTGTGAAAATAACTTTCCATGGTTCTTTATTCCTAATTTAATTTTCAAAGAATGTGGTGGTCTTAATTTTCTACTTACCTGTGATTTTAAATGCACTAAACCCCCAATTAAGTTGTCTAATTTTCACAAACAAGCTTTGAATGCCTGGAAATTAGTCTACAAACATAATTTCTCTCCCCATTGTAATTTGGAATAATCAATATATATTTTTCAAAAGCAAAACCATTTTTTGGAATGATTGGTTTAACAAAGGCTTAATTTTTGTTACAGACTTGATAAATCAGTCAGGTGACTTATATAATTATAATGACTTTGTTAATTATCTTGGGACAAATGTATCTTTTAAAGAATATTTAAAACTCATTCATTGTATCTCACTGAAACTATCTTATAAAAAATGAAAAGATGTATAATCCTGTAAATCAGTTCTCTTCCTGCTCTGACTGTTGATGGCCTTTCCATTAGGGATAAAAAAAAATTAATAATATGTATATCAGAAGAATATTAACCAAAGAAAAAAGTGTTTCACCTAAGGTATTGGTGAAATGGAAACAGGATTATCACTCCCTTGTTTTTCAGAATCTGTGGTCAGATATAAATAAATATGTAATTCCTAATAAAGTCAAAGAAACTCACTTTAAAATAATAAACAGATACTATTCATGTAACAGTTTTATTAGTAAATTTAAAGAAGGGTTTTCACCATTATGTAGTTTTTGTAAAGAAGAAACAGAAACAATTGTACACTTATCCTTCAGTTGTAATTATACCAAATTATTCTGGTCCCAAGTTTCTTTGTTTCTTTTTGACTTGTTTTACAGGTTTGTCACTATAACTGATGTAATGGTCTTGTTTATGGATTGTGATACTGGTTTATTGGAAATGGATAATATAATTAAACTTCTTATTCTATTAGGGAAATATCATATACATAAAGCAAAATGTATACGACTGTACCAAATGGTAGACTATTTTCCACTGATTTGAAGATTTTTTATGACTCACTAACGTCAATACAGAACAATTGAAAAGCTGTAAGCTGTTGAAAAGGATACTTAATGTAATAGAAACATGATTGATTTGTGATATAAGATACAGAATTTTGATTTAATTGTTTTATTCAAATGTATTTGTATTCCCCTAGGCTACTGTTGTTTCAATAAAAAAAAAAAAAAAAGAAGGTTTTTTTCTTTTTTTTTTTTTTTTGCTACTTCTATATGTGCCACAGAAAAGCTCCACAGCGACCCCCCAGATTTAGACACTCATTTCGGCAATCATTTTATAAATATTATTATTACAAGACTCAGTGAGTAAACTTGTTTTGAATAATGATCTGGCATATTTTGTTTGCAAATGCCACATAGTTTAATATTTCGCTATCAATACATTTCAGACATTTTAAAGTTTCTGTTTTCGACATTACATAGTTCGTTCGACGGTATCAGCTGATCGCTGGATGGGTCCATAATGACTGTCACTCACCTCAAACGCCGGTTGGGATCGAATGGGTTGACAGAGTTCCTCCCGTGCACAAGGACAAACGTTGGACCACACCTGTGCGGACAAAGTCAGCACGAAGAGTGACACAGAAATCCACATTGTTTGTTGACGCTAAAATATATGTTAAAACACTGTAATGAAAATCATCACTTCTGTCTGCACATCAAAACAGAGAGAAACAATACTAACATGTGACACAAAAGAAATGAAAGTGATAGATGAGAAATACATAAGACACCGATTCACAAAGGGGGCGGGGTAAACTGTCTATTGGACTGTTTTCATTGGTCTGATTCGATAACACGATTCCTATGACATGAAATGTAACGTGATAAATAGACGATTTTTATCGTTTTATAGATAATTCTAGTTGTGACTTTTTTGAATATTGTTTATCTCTTACCGTCTAAATGCAACGCTATATTCTAAGCTGATGATATCATTAAATCATAGGCTATTGTTAAATTATTATTATTAAATAAAGCCATATTAATAAAACTGTTACATTTTTGGTAACACTTCAGTATAGGGAACAATGATCACTTTTAACTAGTTGCTTATTAGCCTGCTTATAGGCTGATTATTAGTAGCCTCCTTATAAAGCACATATTAATGCCTTATTCTGCATGACCATATTCTACATACATTAATTCTACCAAATACCTGAACTTAATCACTACAACAAACTAGGCTACCTTACTGTTAATATGCAGTAAATTAGGAGTTTATTGAGGGAAAAGTCAATAGTAGTGAATATGTGTACCCCATACTAAAAAGTTACCTGTTTTAATTCAATTTGGTTTTAACTATAAAAGTGCTGTCACATTTACTGTTTTTTTTTTTTTTTTTTCAGCAAATTTTTGCAGACGAAATCCAGTCATTTCAATATGAACCCATATCTGGAATTTTGCGCAAGGACGAAAGATTTCCCCAAGCAGATTTCGCAATGGGTCAAGGACTAGATATATGAATCCAGGGGGTTAATAAAGGCCTTTTGAAGCAAAGCAATTGGTTTTTGTAAGAAAAATATTAATATTTATAACTTTATAAACTATAATCACGGGCTTCCGTACGCAAGTCCAGTTCTGGCGGAAGAGTGACTTCTGACCCTATGCATGATGTATATTGAGGAATGAGATAGTGCAGGGATTAGTGCAAAACAAAACACCAGTCATGAATTATAAGTCTAAAATGAGAATTTTATAGAATTTTTAGAGAAATGTCAGAGGATTTTGATATAAGAAAAGAGGAGCTTGAGTTGCCCAGGCTATTTGTTTGAACCACGAGAGGCGTCTACTCTCACCTAAGCTTATGCAACTCGTACATCCTATGTCAATAGGTTGGGTCAGAGGTTACTCTTCCACTGGAATTAGACACATGTCCGGCCATTACCGGAAGCCAGTGATTATAGTTTATAAAGTTATAAATATGGATATTTTTCTTACAAAAATGCATTGCTTTGCTTCAGAAGGCCTTTATTAACCCCCTGGAGCCATATGGATTGCTTTTATGACTGAATGGATGTGTGTGAGTTTTCTAAAAGCTTAGCTTAAATGTGTGATATGAATAAATAGTGCTTATAAATGTTTGATGAGACTGTATTCTCAACTGAGTAGAGGCCTGACCTGGAAACAGCATTCCTTACATCATGGTTTAGTTAACTCACTCGTTTCTCCACTCATTACTAATCGGACCATTTAAACAAGTCAGCTCAGCAGACTTGAGAACTGTTCAGAATGATTCAGTTTGATTCATGAAGAGATCGTTCACGTCAGTTAGATAAGATCAGACTCAAAAGAATTTAATACAATGTCGAGTTTGAAAGTTCTGCACTATGCATACATGATTCCGGTATTGACTTTTTGTGTATTCTTTGTTGATATGTTATACACTCTAAAAAAATGGTGCTATATAGTACTAAAAGTGGTTCTTTGGCTCGTAATCATAGGGGAACCACTTTAAGTGCTGTATAGCACCAAATCTTCGTGCTTCAGTGGTTCTTTGGGATGACTGAGGTGCTATATAGCACCGCTACTGTAACCTGTTAAGCCCCTGTATAATTCTTCAGTGGTTCTTCTGGGTGGTTAAGGTGGTATATAGCCCCAGTGCCATACAAAGAACCTGTTAAGCCCCTTTAAAGGTTCTTTACAAGCCAAAGAACCACTGTTGGTGCTGTTTAGCACCATTTTTGTTGAAATAAAATGCAATATGGCACCTCTTATGGGTTCTACATAGCACCAAAAGTGGTTCCCCTATGATTACGAGCCAAGAACCACTTTTAGTGCTATATAGCACGTTTTTTAGAGTGTAGTGTAAGTGAATAAACTGAGGATCATTAAGCCTAACCACATTTTAAAGTTTAATTTTAGACGACAATTTTAAACGACAACCACATTGTCACCAATAGTTGCAAGGAGCACACGATGAAGATGAAGATCAGGAATAAAGAGCACACGATGAAGATGAAGATCAGGAATAACATCTTTAATAATCCACTCAGAAGGTAATACAAAACAAAATATAATAAAACAAAATACACAACTGCTATACGTAAATGTGACCAGACAAATGAATACTGAAAAGACTGCAACTTAAATACAAGGTAAATAATGACAAACACCTGTGATGATTAATGAATCTCCATAGTAACCAATAAGCAGCAGGAAACTAAACAAAGGAAAACAGGGACTAATGAATACAAACTAAAATCCATGAAAATGAAAAACAGGACACAACCATGACACACATATAGTAGGGGTACCCAATCCTGTTCCTGGAGATCTACCTACCTGCAGAGTTCAGATCCAACCCTGATCCAACACACCTGTCTGTAATTATCAAGTGCTCCTGGAGATCTTAATTAGCTGGTTTAGTTACTGTAATCAGGGTTGGAGCTGAACTTTGCAGGAAGGTAGATCTCCAGGAACAGGATTATTAACCCTCTGCACTATAGTGTGAATGGGGCTTTATGAGCCACGGTGCGCCCTCTGCAGGAGAAATACACTTCTATATCTGTATTAGCCATTCTACTGGTTTCAGTTCATTCAGCACATTGAACTTCCTCATACAAGAACAGGGAAGTTAACTATTCTCTGGGGATTTAATAACTATAATTATGCCTTTCTTGTGACATTTATGACAAGATACTGCCTTCCTTAGGTCAAAATATATTAAACACTACATTCAAATGGACACACCTACTAATTCTTTATTGTTAGGAGAAACCAAGGTATATAATGTCTACAGTAAAATTCTAACAGAAGTATAATGGGCCCCTTACATTTTGTAGAGGTGCAAGTCAGGCTAACGCAGAAGTATAAATCAGCTTTCAGTTGGATGTATTTTTAATGGTTCGTGGGAAAAATTACATTAAATTATATATATATATATATATATATATATATATATATATATATATATATATATATATATATATATATGGACCTAAAAAGGACCGAAAAATACAATAGGTATAATGTGCAATAACTTTCACCACTCTGATTTTATTTTACAATATGATATATTTACAATATAATCAACCCACATAATCCTTCTTGCCAATGAAAACTGGAACAAACCAAAAGATAATTTAAATGAGCACTGTGGTGTTTCTATGACAACATGTAAAATCACTAATAGGAATATAAAACCAGCAGTGGGAACTAATCTGAAATAGATATTTGAGGTGCTCTGCAGGGCTTCTTACCACTGAGGAAATAAAGAGAATTTAAACAAAAGGAAGATTTAGATTAAAGAGAACTGAAATAGCTATGTAACAGATTAGTTTGCTAACAGCTAACAGACAAAGCCTACCAGTATATCTTAAGCAATCAGCCTCAGGAATATTTGATATGAAATCCCAATTGTAGATGTCCAACTTTAGCATTAAAATAATCCAGTGTGCATGACCAATCTAATAAATCATACTACATGAATACAGAACAGATTGCATAGAATTTGGATTAGCAAGAATCTTTTGAATCTTTGAAGGAGTCACAAAATGAACAAATGTTGGAGTCCTGCTGCAAATATTAAATTAAGAAAATACATGTGTAACCACACTGACATATGTTGAATAAATCAAACTGTCTTGGACCAGAAGTGATTGCAATTTGCAACTTACCAACAGTAACAGATGGACACTTAGCAGGAGAGCTTCTAAATCACAGCTTCAGAAGACCTTCCTAAGAAACTACAAACCTTTGGAAACAGCTAACGTCTTGCACAAAGATATATAACCTGCTGTAAAGAGCATAACTTGGACCTCAGGTTGAAAAACACTAAGATTTTTTTTTTTTTTTAGAGGGGCTTAATGGACCTCTCAATTACCAGACCACAACATCTAAACATCTTCTGCAGAACCAAATGTAAAACTGTTTGAATATTTTGCTCAAAATTTTCATTCCTTCTTTTGGAGCGTGTACTGTATATTCATGACCTACAAAAATGACTATTCTAAAACAAAAAGTCCATATACATTATGACCTTGGCAGCACAGAAAGCTGGTTGGTTATATTTTGAGTTTGGTCATTATTTAGTAGGAACGTGGCCCATTTTTGCTATCTTCTGTTTGGCTGAAGGTGCTGGCAGAGCTGCCAGACTGATCCTGATGGTCAATGGACTGGTAGGCATCTCTGTTTCGAGTTATTGTTGGGATACCTGAAAGTAAAAGATAAGATCAGAAAAAATCTGAATTACTGGACCTGTGCATACTTAACAGCAGTCTCTAAAATATTCTAAAAATCATACTTTGTACGAATTCATATGAAATCTCCACTTTGTAAAATAGTTTTGTTTCTGTGAGATCAAGTTGAATATTCAGACAAGGCATGAGTTAATTGGGTAACACTTTATCAGATATCCCACCTCTCCCGGAAGTTCCAGGAGTCTCACCCATGATAGCGACTCCCTGCAATTATTATATCCAGAAAAAACAGAGCAAGCGAGAGAGAAGTAATTTGATCAAAAGTGGTCAGCCAAGACGCATTACCGTTACACCTGGTACTAGCATGCCTTTCAAATCTCCAGTGACCACATGTGTTCTGATTTCGTTGCTTTCACTTTCGGCACACAAATACTATTGAATGAACTAAACCCATGTTACGTGGCTTATGTTAATATAATATCATATAATTTAATATAATATAATATAATGCATATGGCACACAAAATGGGAAACACAGGGAGTTTCGAAATCGTCATCTGATAGGTTACATTCTACAGGAATCATGCTCTTTATTGGTCCACCTGGAAACAAAGCCATCATGAGCCAAACCCCCTCATGGAAGAGAAAAGCCATCATGTTTACAATACAATACAGTATTTATTTATGAAGCATTAATTAATTAAATGACTCATGAAATGTAATTACGTCATATCACCATAGTTTGAGAAAGCAAATTACAATAATCTGCAAAAACCATACACTAATTCTCAGCCTTTGACTCAGTTTTCAATTTTATAAAACACTTTTTGCAAAACACAACACACAATTCTCTATGTAACACAAAAAAATCTAACAGGAAGTATCTTGAGTTCCTTTTTCAAACACAACCATTTTATCTGTCCAACTACACATGGTTGATGTATTTATTTTCTTTTGTACTGTGTAATACTGTATTCACAACCATAAATGCTTACAGTAAAAAAAATAGTTGTAATATAATAGTAGTAATATAATACAGTTTTTTTTCAACTGCGTACACACAAAATCTTTACTTGTCACACAATTTCTGAAACCTGACACTCAAACAGCAGAACCACACACCAAATCTGCAAAACCATACACTAATTCTCAGCTTTCGACTCAGTTTCATAAATTTCATAAAACACTTTTTGCAAAACACAACACACAATTCTCTATGTAACACACAAAAATCTAACAGGAAGTATCTTGAGTTCCTTTTTCAAACACAACCATTTTACCTGTCCAACTACACATGGTTGCTGTATTTATTTTCTTTCGTACTGTGTAATACTGTATTCACAACCACAAATGCTTACAGTAAAAAAAAAAGTTGTAATATAATAGTAGTAATATAATACAGTTTTTTTAAACTGCTTACACACAAAATCTTTACTTGTCACACAATTTCTGAAACCTGACACTCAAACAGCAGAACCACACACCAAATCTGCAAAACCATACACTAATTCTCAGCCTTCGACTCAGTTTCATAAATTTCATAAAACACTTTTTGCAAAACACAAAACACAATTCTCTATGTAACACAAAAAAATCTAACAGGAAGTATCTTGAGTTTCTTTTTCAAACACAACCAATCAAAATGCCACACTAATTCATCAGTGCCTCACACTAACTCCTCACATGTGCAAACACTCATTGCTTTACTTAACACAAACCAATCATGGCTTTAGATAGGCCTATAAATAGGCCAAAGGTCAAGTTATAGGTTTTGAACAACTTTTCTGTTGTTTACTTGCTTCCATATTCATAATTTCTAAATCCTATTGTGGAATTTTTCTCAACATGGTGCTGGAAAGTGCATGATTGTCATCCCTAAGTCAACATAACACTTCTCCAGGCAATGGAGGAGGCATATGGAGACACTGATGCTGCCTCAATCCAAGGTTGGATACGCAAGAGTGAACATAGCATGTGATGTGGATGAAATATTGTGGCCGGACCCAGCCAGGAGGAGAGATGGAGCCTAGATACACCCAACCATCTCGCCTGCCATCAAACACACACACAACAGACACATGTTGGGTTTCCATGTTCTATGGGGACATTCCATAGGTGTAATGGTTTTTATACTGCATATTCAATCCCCCTACACTAACCCTACCACTAAAAATGTCCCCACAAAGTCAAAATGCACTGGTATTACTATACTTGTGAGGACATTTGGTCCCCTACCAGGACACACATACACACCATTCCTTTGGAATATTCACCTTTTTCAAAATTATGCTAGTTTTTTTTTTTTTTGGTTGATGTATTTATTTTCTTACGTACTGTGCAATACTGTATTCACAACCACAATGCTTACGGTAAAAAATAAATAAATAAATAGTTTGGTTTCAATCTTGCTTTCCTGTTTACTGTGAATTTTTCAACATCTCTCTGCCAATTACTTTAAATCTTGTAAAGAAATGTGCATAGGAGCTCATGAAATAAGAGCTTTAGGTTTTGAATAACTGTGTGTATATGATATATCCAAAAATAGAATATTATGGCAAAGGTGTTTGCAACGTAAGACATATGTTTGCTTTTGAGATATTTTGATATTTTGTGATATTTTGAATGCAGTGCCTCATTTTGCAAGAGATGTGAGGCATTTTGCAGTTTTGTGTGTGAAATTCTTGGTTTTGTGTGTAAAGTTTTGAAGAAAAAAATATAGCTGCAAGCAGCGATGACGGGCTAAAGCCCAGAGGCACCGCCACCCCGGGGGCTTCAGGGCAACTGTGCACATCGGACAATGGGCATTTAAAACAGTTAAACATAAAAGGACTATGTCAAATTCACACCACATTTACTGCAACAGCTGATGCTCCTATGATCTCAAACCACAACAGCCACATCCATGAGATTGTTTAAATTGAGATGACTTTCATGTTATAGAATGTCATTAGTCAATTTCAAATGAGTGCAGAATATCATCTTAATCTGCCATGTCTGTGTTTTTTCTCAGACAACCTCTATAAAAATTCTAGAGCAAATTATATTATTATTTGTGCTCTGAGAAATCTAATCCAGTGTAATGTGAATTTCTGTGATTGCTGAAGTTGTATAATCCTAACACTTCCTTTCATGTGTTTTTTGACCTCCCTGAGCTATTGTTTGTGCAACAATCTTATGCACCAAAAGCATGCTTTCATTTGATTTCAGGTTTGGCACTGAACTCTGAAGCACAGTGAGTCTGCAATAAAAGGGTTAAATAACTGATCAAGGGTGTAAAACTCTCTCTCACACTCACACACACACACAGTGAGGAGGAGGGAGTAGGGAGGGGGTGGGGGGGTTGGACAGAGAGAGAGAGTCTACGTCTGTGTGTGTGTGTGTGTGTGTGTGTGTGTGTGTGTGTGTGTGTGTGTGTGTGTGTGTGTGTGTGTGTGTGTGTGTGTGTGTGTGTGTGTGTGTGTGAAAATTCCACATTCAAGCCAAAATATCTTCAACTTCCTGTTGGTCGGAGCTAATGGCTGTAAATTAGAAAGTTATCCAGCTTAATGAGAACAATATGTGTACCGAGTTTGGTGACTGTAGTTTAAACTATCCCCCCACTTTTGTCAAAAGATGGCGCTATAGAGGCCCTCCTCCCCACCTGTTTGTACGGTTTTACCCATGTCTACTGTTTGACATCTCTGACGTTTGTATTGAGTTTCATGCAATTTGAAGCATGCTAAGTGTCTCAAAAGAATCCAAAACTAAAATTAAAGTTTGATGCATTGCCATGGCAACAGTGTTTGAGATATCACGATTCTTTTCACAGGTCTATATCTGCTGTGTATTGACATTACACTGATGAAGTTTGAAACAAAACGGGTAAAAAAAAGAGGGTGATCTCTAAGCATTTTGAAAGTGACACACTTCCTGCTGCCAGTTGGTGGTGCTATAACTTTGACTCACAATAGTCCCATCCAAGTGATCAGCATCCTATAACGAACACACAGGTGAAGTTTCATAAAAAGCAATCAATGTATGCAGACGTTCTAACACATTTCCTGTTTCCCTTTTCTCGCCATAAATTCGTTGCCTCACCACGGCCAAACCGTTTGAGATAAAAATCCACTCGCAATTTAGCATCCTCGATGTCTTGACTTCAAACTGACCAAGTTTGGTGGTGATCGGATTAATCGTCTAGGAGAAGTATATCAAATTCCAGAGCATGCGTTTTTCAAACAGCCCATAATAACTGACTTCCTGTTGAGGTGACGTATAACTTAGAGCATGAAAGTTGTTATGCCTGATGAGGTCTATATGTGTACTGAGTTTCATACAAATACGTGCAAGCGTGTTTGATATATGGACCAAGTTTTTAGACACTGTTCAACGGGGCGCTGTCGAGCCCCCCTGCCACGCCCGGGTACCAGCTTCTGCCCAGCTCTGATGGCAGACGATTCCGATGTGTGTGCAAAGTTTCACGGGTTTTTGAGCATGTTAAGGGCCCCAAAAATGGCCTAATAGTCGAAAAAAAAAAATTTCCTAAGGAAAACAATAGGACCAATAGGGCCTTCAGCCCTTTACAGGGATTTGGCCCTAAAAAAGAGGTAAAGTTTTGAAAATGTTTGTAAGCAGTTGTAAAAAGATGTATCAGTATCATTTTAATTTTAATAACATGGCAAGCCACACTCATAGTTACAGAAGGTGTTATGGGTTTTATAAGGCATGTTGGGTGCAGTAGGCACCCAATAACGTTCCTTGTTATTTTAAAGTGAAGAAATTGAGATCTTCTCAAAGACCTCATAGTGATGTGCATTTCGTGAGTGAATCTTTTGAGATTATTCTTTTCAGTCAAATGGTTCACAAATAACATTTAGCGGTTCATTTCTGAAATCAACTGATCCAGAAAATTAAACTTGCAACAGTTTAAAAGCGAGTCAAATGAACAATAAACGTTTGATTTTATCTTGTCCCACTCAAATGAGCCAAGATCCAGGAGTAATATGATATTATCAGATGAAGTATGCTCCTAATACTTCGTAATAATGTCAGGCTGAGCTCTAACGAATTTAAAGTCTATCTTGTGTCACATTAGAAACCTCATCATTACTTTTTATACATCATTACATCATTATCAGACCTCATTAACCGAGTGCTGAACGCAGTGGGACATTGTGGTGTTTTAGAGGTAAAAAATTATATAAATACTGTTCAGTTTCTCGCACCATCCGATCGTTTCGTGTCTTAGGACATCAATGTGTCGTCACGACCCACAGGGTTTAATTTGGATAAGAAAGTTTTTTCAACTCTTATTGATAGAGTTCCCATTCACTCACATTATTTGACTGACAGACGGTAACGGCTGCAGTTAAAAATCGTCATTTGTGTTCTACTGAATCCCTTTAATATCTGCTAACACTTTATTTTGATGCTCCCCCAACAGACATTCTACTGAGTCTGACTATAAGTAAATTTGCAACTACAATTCAACCCTGGTAACTTTCTTTTCATCTTGTTGCCATCTGGTAAGCACTTCCGTAGCCTGATGGCAAAAACTGAAAGACTTAGGAGGAACTTTTTCCCCCAGGCCATCAGGCTTCTTAACTTTTCTTAACTTGTATATGACTGCAATTTATTATCAGCAATATACTGACATTGACACTTGAATACAGTAATTTTTATAAAATTCCTTTTTTTTTTCTTATTTATTGAACTTTTCTACTTCTAATCCTGCTATGTAAATACCCTGTACAACCTGTTGCACATTCTGTTTTTGTACATTTTTGCTTATGATAATATTTATTAAGTCTATAGTATACTGTCCTGCATATTTTATTTTATAAGCTCATTATTTTTATCCTTTTTCATATCTTATTATTTTGTAAAAAACTTTAATTTTCTTGTGTTTGTATTCTTAATATTTGTATTGTCAGTGGAGCGGACCTGTTTTACATTTCACTGCTGGTCATATGTTCTCCATATAACCATGTATGTGACGAATAAAAGTCTTGAATCTTGAATCTTGAATCAACTTGTGTCAACTTATTCTACTCACCCAAACTCTAACACCTAACTCTAATCTACTAATACTCTAATGAGTGTTAGTTGACATGTAGTTGCAAAGTTACTTATAATTAGTACAATGTCTAAAGTGGACCAGTGAAATAAAGTGTAACCCTGCAGCTTATGTGATTTGCACATGAAGCACTAGAGCAATATGCCATCCTAATCTTCTTTATTCAGCCTGAAGATTCCCTTATGACAGACTAACTGAAGAAATCCCATTGCATATCAACAGAATACCAATGAGGAGATGGCCACTTACTTTTTCACTGCATTGTGGGCAATTCAGGCAAAGAAAAAAACAAAAACATCATTCAAAAAAAAAAAAGGATCAATTTGCTATTGCAACCATTTATTAAAACACTACCTGAGAAATCCAATGTCGATAAATAATTTAAGATAACACAATTCCCTTATAATGTGCAATAAAAACTCAGGAAAATATTGACTGCTTACAGTGCAGTACATCAGCACTTTATGTGACCATTCAAGCAGAAAATACTACCAACAGCTAGATGATAAAGCCTTGTGTTTAACATGGTGTGGTTTATAATGATCTTCTTGGAGGTTTCAAATTTTACAGAACAGAACCAGATCCTCAACCAACACAATACAAATGTTGTTTACGTAATTTTGGATATTCAGTGTGGAAGTATTACAATATAAAAACATATTAAAAACTTTAATGTTAGGTGCTATTAATTTTAATAAAGTACAGAGAAATGTGCGATTCATTTGTTAATTTTTTAATCTATCGTCATCATTAATAATTATAATAACTTCAATTATAACATTAAAAAAGAATAATAACAACATGAATTTGTTTCTCAGTCTTTTTTATTTATTTATTTATTTATTTATTTTTAATCCCAATAAAAATGTTTAATATATTAATAGTAGGCTAATTTTGATACGCTGTAAAATGTGGCAATCTGCAATTGATACATTAAACACCTGGGGCCGTATTCACAAAACATTTTATCTTACCACTAAGAGTTCTCCTAAATAGCAGTAAAAGTTCTTAGCTAAGAGTTTTCTCTTAAAACCTGTTCACAAAGCTGCTGAGACAAACTTTTACTAAGGAATAGAGAGAAGTCTTAAGCTAAGAGTAAGGGCGGGGTTGACCTCGTTGCAATGGACTATACACACAGTGATTGGCTGATGGGGGAGGAGTCAGTGATTTAATCATAGAAATATTGTAGAATGAGGTGTCATGTTTCCATATTAAAATAAAGGTTTTAAAATAAAAATGTTGCCCTATTCAAATAAATATTTTTTAATAAAAATGTTGCCATAGTCAAAATAAAATGTTGCCATATTGTTGCCATAAATGTTTTAAAATGTAGGCTAAGTGTCACTAATTAAACTAGCCTAGTATATACAGTGAATTGTCCACCTCTTGGGTGTCTGCATCTCAAGAGAATGCAGAATTCAAGTGACAAATTATGTTTTATAAACAAAGTTTGAGAGAAACACATTCAAACGGTCTTTCTAATCAGCTCGGGAGGTGGAATATATACACAGACGAGAGCCAACTTGCCTGTAGTTACTTCGACAGTTTTCTGCATCGCTCCGCCAATCCGCTCCTCACTCGGCTGGGGATACGGGGAGAAATTTGGTTTTGGGCTAAATTTCAAGCTCAGAGCCCTCAATCCCCTTGGACAGCACACCAAATACGCTTATATATATATATATATATTTTTTTTTTTTCACTCTATTCAATCATTTGTAAGTGTGAACTCATGAAAACCACTGCCACAGGTAATCAGACAATATTTATTTATTTGTGAAAGATTTATTTTTGGCGTCTCATTATAGACTCTATAAATCAAAATGTATTGCATTTATGAAGAAAAGGTTCAGCACCTAAGGCTCTATTGCTATTGCATCAATGGTGTCAGTGTCTTTGGGTGGATTAGGACTGTTTGTGATTTGGTCTTAGTGACTTAGGAGTCCTCTTGACTACTCCTAACGTTTCACAGATTTAGGAGCTAGTTTTAGCGCTAAAATGCTTTGTGAAATACTCTTAGAGCAAAAATTTAAGACTCCTAAAATTAGGACTGACACGCCCATTATTTTTAAGAGTTTCTCCTAAATCGGCAAGTTAGGAGCTACTTTTAGCCTTAAGATGTTTTGTGAATACGGTCCCTGATCTTACCCTAAAATTGTGTTTTGTTGGTGTAACCTAATATATTTAGGTTGATACAGAAATTTGAATAAACACATACACATACACATACACATACACACACACACACACAAAGAGACAGAGAGAATAAAAGAATGTCATGAACATCAAGCAAAAGGAAAGCACAAAGAATGAAAGACTTACAGGAGATAATCAAATGCAGGGATATTAACCAGATCTAGTAATATGAAGTGCTGCAAAACATAAATAGCAAGACATAATTTGAAGAAGAGCAAGGAGTCCACAACATTTCACTACAGCAGCTCAGAGATGAAAACTTCCTGCTTTAGAGGAAGCTGAACAGGACTGCAGGAGGAAAAGGAGCGAAGGTTCAGTAGCGACGGCCGAGCAATGTGCTATCAGCACTGTCTGTGGTGCAGCGACTGTCCACGGATGTTTCCAGGTCTGAGAGACAGATACAGCGAGACAGCAAGCAGGACAGTGAATAAAGACAAGAAGTCACAGAGAGAGCATGAAGAACAGGAACAAAAACAACAAAGAAAGATGAATAATGAACATGAAAAACAGGACTGAATCTAGAATTGAAATAATCAATGTGTCTTAAATAAAGTAAAGGAATTACTTAGGGACTCATTTACTGTATATATGTTCTGTATTCAATAATCCCCAGTTGACAGTACATCATTGTGTTTATTAACTACTTACAAATAAACAGATGTAGATTAAATATTGATTTCAAGAGACAGAGGGCAGCAAATAAATGCAACCTAGGCAAACTGAAAAGGGGGCAGGTGGAATTAACAATTTGGGAAAAGGGAATGTTCATATTCCAAAGAGGATTTTATTAGACAATTTTTTTGCCTGAAGATCAAATGTAAATGTAAATTATGGGTTTGATTACCAGGGAACACAAACTGTCCAGCTTTGATATCCTGAGGTCTTTAAAGGGGCAATATTAGTAGTTTAGTTTTGCAACATTTTATTTTTTCACTAAAGTTTACTTATGATTATGACTACAATTTCTGCCTTCTCTCTGACCTTCAGAATTTAACAGGATGTTTTTGTCACTACACTCTTAAGTCTTAAATATGTAAATGACCTCTGTTATGACTATTCATATTTTAATTTTCTTTAAAATATGGGCATAACGATTCTGAATGTCCTAGATTTGGGTAGACTAAGAAGGGCTGGGAATTTCATTGTGAATGTTATACTGCTAACCAGTTTCAAGTTGGGCTTTAGTGACAAGCTATTAATTCTATATTTTGCCCACACTGAAATCTCACTGGCCCAAAATTTCGCTTTCCATAACTGTATATCTAAAGGCCTGGTTGACTGTGATTTTGTTGCTTTGCTCGACATTTAGTTTTTCATGTGGACAAAATAAATAAATAAATAAATAAGTAAAAAATAAAGCCTACTGTATTACATTTGATACACAAGGCCAATAAAATTATCATCATGACCAAAACTTTACTAAAAACTGTAGTACATAATCTTCTACATGCTTTCTGTCATCTGATTGAAAGTTTATGTTGTAATATTGAAAAAACATTCCCCTTCATGTGTCTTTTTCATCATGTTAAAATGTGAGTATCTCATAAAATACATCAGGCTTTTGAGGATCATTTATTTGTACATCTCTCAATCATCATTATACTGCATCACATTATATGTTTTGCAACAAATAATAAAAAAAATTGTTACACTATGGGCCCTGTTTTAACGATCTAAGCACATGGTCTGAAGCGCATGGAGCAAGTGCACTTAGGCTGTATCCTCTTTTGCTAGTTAAACGACGAATGGTCCAAAATGGTTGAACCTAGTCTCTTAATGAGACATGGGTGTGTTTTGGGTGTAACATGCAATAAACCAATCATCTCTCATTCCATTTAAAAGCCAGTTGCGCTTGCACCATTGCGGAATCGCTATTTTCATGGCAGAATTTGCAAGCGGAAAGACTGAACGCTTCTTCAGATAGGAATCCTATTATTTTTAATATTTA
The DNA here is from genome assembly GCA_036281575.1 of Ancherythroculter nigrocauda. Classification (NCBI taxonomy): domain Eukaryota; kingdom Metazoa; phylum Chordata; class Actinopteri; order Cypriniformes; family Xenocyprididae; genus Ancherythroculter; species Ancherythroculter nigrocauda. Next base: position 9,277,209 of record VTFQ01000022.1, read on the forward strand.
AAAATGTTTGTGTGCTGCTGTGCGTCACCGTGTGCATAATAAGCAGAGTGTACCCACCTATAGACGCATATTACTAACGCGCCCTATAACAAAAAAAATAAATAAATAAATAATAAAAAAAAATACTGTGCCATTGACTTTACACCAGGTTTTTGTTGGTCAATGGCGCAGTCGTTTTCAGTTGCCTCAAAATAGCAATGTGCCAACAATGCGCCTGAACACACCTCTTTTTCAGACCAGCACGCCCATGGGTGAACAGATGGGTGCAAGTGCATTTGCTATTTAAACAATGTGGTGCTGGACGTGAAAATGATACTGTACTGCTTCGGGCTGAAACTAGCAAAAACACTTGTGTCGCGCCTGGCGCCGCAATGTGCGGGGTGTATAATAGGGCTGAAAGATTATGTGTATTTTCATTATCTTTAGTTAGATGCATTTACATTGTGACTGCGCCTCAGATGCAATCAACTCTTTGTTTGTAAAGGTGTGAACCAAATGGCCCATACAGACGTATGGCCCACAGAAACTGATGGGTGTGAATGACAAACAAACAGCATTGCTCAGAGTAGATCGCAGGGTAGATCGATCTCCTGTGGGAGGTCCTAACAGTATTCTATTGTTTGTAGCCCTTTTGATGTCATGTATAAAGTTCTGTCCCACAGACAGAACTTTGGGTTAAGATGTTTTGAAGGCTGACACGCTAACATCGCTGCTGAAGAACTGTGCTACACTACTACCTTCAATAAATTCTTCTCCCCACAAGAACTCTGCTCAAGCTTACTTATTTTATGTATTAGAGAAATCTAATACATTGGCGAGCCACCCAAACGACTGCATGGCCAAATACAGCAAAATCTCTCAGGGCCCTATATAATTGTTAAAAGTATACAGTACTTACAACTCATTTGCAAACAGTTTTGGTAACGCTTTAGATTACAGCCCGGAAAGTACTGCGTAATAACAACGAATTTACAGCGTAACTATCAATAATTATAGTGTACCTATACAGTAAGTATGTGTAAGTATAGGAGAATAATATGTAAAGTCTTGGGAATAAAGGGGTAACAGGGGTAAGTTGTTTCAAGTAGAAAGAACTATTGCAAACTTTTTTAATACATGGGGAAATATACTTTTGTTTCATGTAGTTACAGGGTAAGTATGACATTACGGGCCTTAAATTAAAGTGGTGCTTGTTACCCTCTTATTTCATGTAGTTACAGGATAAGTATGACATTGCGGGCCGTAAATTAAAGTGGTGCTTGTTACCCTCTTATTTCATGTAGTTACAGGGTAAGTAATTAAAAAAATGCAAACAATCTGATATCACTGACTCTGAAACCTTTATTTGAAAAACAACTTATTTCAAAACAGATTTAAAGTTACAACACTTCTTATTCGTTTCACTTGCTTGGCTACCTCCTCCTCTTGTTCCTCTTTTTCTTTCTTTCCACTGATGAATATTAAGAGGGAATGCCATTTGCTATTCTGTATTAAAAGAAATACAGTACACCCGGAAATGTGCTCACCGTTTACTCATCTTTTACCCTCATGCCATCTGAGATGTATACGACTTTCCTTCTTAAGATGAACATAAAAAGGTTTTTAGGAAAAAATAAATAATCTGGGAACGCTTTATATTGCAAGCTCACGTGTTCCTAAAAGTCGAAGCATCAAACAGCACAAACAGTAATAACTACAGTAATCCATATGACCCCAATGGACGAATCAATGTCTTCTGAAGTGAAACGATACGTATTTGTAAGAAAAATACCAAATATTTTAATATTTTAAAAAATTTCGACCAACTGTCTTCTGCGCGTGAATGCGAGGGTTGAGAGTTCATGCTTGACGTAACTTGAAGCGTGACGTAAGCGTGCCGAGAAACTCACGCAGATGTTGGATGCCGTCAGTTTTTTTTTATTATTATTATTTTTTTATTAATGCTCACATCAAAATACACAGACATAACACAACATAACAGATAATGAGAATGAGAAACAAACAAGACAGAATAACAGAGACGGCAGTTTCACATGAATCTCCCGCGAGAACATCACGAAAGCTTCACGTTGCTCATTTCAATGTTCTTCGTCAAACGCAAAGTCGACTCTCATGCAGGCGTCGGTGACAGTTGGTCAGAAGCGAAAAGATGAATAGCCTAAACCATGAGAACATTTCTGGGTGTACTGTATTTTCTTATAATACAGAATAGTAATGGGATTCCTTCTTAAGATTCATCAGTTGAGAAACAAGAGCAGGAGGAAGCCAAGCGAGAAACAACAACAACCAAAGATGGACAAAACGTGTTACTTTCTGTCAGGACTTTAGAATTTGAAATGAAAAGTTGATTTAAAAAAATTAATAAGTGTTGCAGACCTGTGTTGATTTTCAAATAAAGGTTTCAGAGTCAGTGATATCAGATTGTTTGCATTTTTTTAATTACTTACCCTGTAACTACATGAAATAAGAGGGTAACAAGCACCACTTTAATTTACGGCCCGCAATGTCATACTTACCCTGTAACTACATGAAATAAGAGGGTAACAAGCACCACTTTAATTTAAGGCCCGTAATGTCATACTTACCCTGTAACTACATGAAACAAAAGTATATTTCCCCATGTATTAAAAAAGTTTGCATTAGTTCTTTCTACTTGAAACAACTTAATCAGTGCACTTTCTCGCTAAATTGCTCCCAAATGTAAGATTGTTGTCTATCATAACAGTGTAAGTACCCCTTAGTTCTAAAATACTTACAGTATAAATAATTTGATAGTTCCCTGATTGTTACCCCTTTATTCCCAATACTTTATATATTGTTCCCCTATACTTACACGTACTTACTGTATAGGTACACTATAATTATCGATAGTTATGCTGTAAATTCGTTGTAATTATGCAGTACTTTCCGGGCTGTAATCTAAAGCGTTACCACAGTTTTTTATAGTTAATTCATAGTTAATATATTGTAGTCTCTACATTATTAATATATTAATAGGCTTTATACACCAATCAGGCATACCATTATGACCACCTTCTTAATATTGCGTTGGTCACCCTTTTGCTGCCAAAACAGCCCTGACCCATCGAGGTATGGACTCCACTAGACCCTATGTACCCTATGTATTCTGACAACTTTCTAGCAGAACTTGCATTAAATTCTTGAGCAATCTGAGCTACAGTTGCTCATCTGTTGGCCGCGCATGACCCTGACGCGGGTTCAACACTGTTCCTTCCTTGGACCACTTTTTATAGATTCTGACCACTGCAGACTGGGAACATACATATACTATGTACAAATAGTGAGTTGTTCTCTCATTGTCTCTGTTATTATCTGCCTGAAAGCCCAATCACCTTCGAGTGTTAAAAAAAACAAGCCAATGGGCATCGGCAAATGAGATTTGCATCGCAAACTACATCAAGAAGTGTGCAGCACTCACTCATTTATGTTTTACAGTGAGGAGCCAAGACGCTGTCCCGACTGTTCAGCGGTGGTACAGCGATTGTGGCGATGGGACATAACGTGGAGTTACATTAGTACCTTAGACGTTCCCTAACAGTCAGACATCTTAAAAGTTATGTCGAAACGACTGACGAATTGGGATCCCAACCAAAACGCCACAATTGCTGTCCCTTTTCAAGGTCTGACCAAGGTCTGAATAAATGGCAACAGATCGGTATGATGGTCACTTGATGTGTGCCATGGCGCCATGCCCATCTTGGGACTCAAGCCTAAAGCCAATGCTGAAGCGGTCTCATATGCATCAATCCCAGCGGTTTGACTTTGGCAGAAGAAGCCATAAGACTCAGGAGCCTCTAAAAATACTTCAGGGGTGCCACTGTTTTGTGCTTGTACAGTCTCAAGTATTTCAGCACTGACTGTGCACAGTCTTGAGATAGATGTGCTGTCTTGGTGAGCAAATCCACCTCCACACAGAGAAAAGAGATGCTTTGCACAGGGAAGAGCTTCCTCTTTTCCCAGTTGACTCGAAGTTCCAATCAGGCAAGGTGCTCAAGGACCAGGTTTCTTGTGTGCACACAACTGGGCTGGGCCTCATCAACACTCATCACACTTATCTGCTGTGTGCAGACCCGTTGCAACAGAACACGGGGAGGCAACACGCTTGCATCTACCGAGGCTCTGGTGAAAGTGCTTGATGTCTGGTAATAGTGAAAATGAGGGCCATGAACACACTGACTATGTAAAATTCACTCCCTCCTCGACCAGGAGTGAGGCTCACCCCAGTTGGGGTGAACAGGTCCACAGCCTCTCCTTTCCTGGGTTACCTGTCTCAGGAACGCTTGGACTCCTTGTGAGGGTTCTTAGTTGTCTGTCGATGGGCAGGCGCTGATGGCCCAGGCTGTTGCTGTGGCAATGAGCAGGTGGAGCTTGGGCTCTCGGGGGTCAAGAGGAAAACCCGTGCCAAGGCAAGATGTGTTTGATTGCCTTGTCTGCTTCTTCACTGCCGAGAACTGCTGCGCAAGTCCTCAATAGTGTCGCTGAAAAGGCAACCTTGGGAGATGAGATGCCAAATTTTATGTAACGGGTGGAATGATATTTACGTGTTGGGTGCGGTGCGGGTGCGGGTTGGACGCACGGTAGGCACGGGTAGACTGCGGGTCCAATAGCCACTATTCACTCAATTCGGTGCATTTGACAGCTGCTTTCAAATGGTCCGGTGCTTATTTGTTTTCATGCGCTGTCTGAAGACCGTTTAAGGCTTCTAATTACAGCAGGATTTGCAGCGCTGAGAATTGTAGCCAATCGCGTTGCATCTGATTAAAAGCTATAGTGATTATTAAAGAGAGCGCGCTTTGCTCGCTTTATGTATTTAATATTTATTTTTATATTTACAATTTGAATAAAATTTTTGGAATATTTTTCGCACTGCTACAAGAGGACCAGCGGCCAGGTAAACACTGCTTAGTTTTAAAAGAGACAACCGTGTTTAAATGGCGAGTGAATCTGATAAAATATTTACTAGCTTTAAGCTTACAGTTAAATAGCCCAACTAAAACTTTCTTTGTTCTATTATTTTACTTGTGTTGTTTAATGCAATGATTAATTAGATGCAGCTAAATTACTCTGCACATTCTCTGCATAGTTCTCGGCATAGTTGGTAGCCAAACACAGTTCCTGCATTACTTCCGGGTAAGGACTACCTTCGTGAAGATCTTTCAGTGCTTTGGCAGGATAGTTATCGCATGCAAGGCAGAGGCGGCCTGGCCAGCAGCATTGTAAGCCCCTCGCCATGAGAAACAAAGTAAAGTTACATGCTTTGAATGGGAGCCTCAGGCGATTCTGCCAGGTGGCAGTGTTTTATGGGCATAAATGCACCACAGTCACATGCTCCACCTGGGGAACATCCAAGTACCCCCCACCATCGAGGGTAATGAGGATGGAGGAGCCTGCAAAGCATGTTATGCCAAAGAAAAGTGCCTTGCAGGACTTCAAGATCTCCTTATGCACTTCTGGGGAAAATGGAACCAGGGCTGAGCTCAGGTGAGCTTTACAGTCTCACCCCAGGAATCAGTCGTCTAGCCCTGAGCACTCGGGACAGGGCAAAGGAGTCCACCCAAGTGAGCCCTGAATGAGAAATCCACCAAACTCCAGAAACTTGATCTCAATGGGCATGCTCTCGCAGTGAGAGCATGAACCATCCATGAATGCTGTTTCAGTATGGGCATGGCCAAACAGTGCAGACAGCGATTATGCCCATAGAGAGAGAGAGAGAACACAGCTGGAATGGCATCTTTAAAAAGACACAATCCTCTGCACAGCTCTTTTAGAGGAATTTGCTCTTTTGAAAAGGAATTTGCCTCTTTTAGAATGCTGCTTATGCATCCAGAGGCGCTCTCTGCTATCTGTTCAGACTTGAGAAAGACCACTGATTTGTGCTGAGAATCCAACAGCAATCATTCTATGCAGAGGTGAATGGAAATTGCTTCTCTTAGTAATCAAGAGATGCTGGCTTAGGCTCAAAAGAACAAAGCTAAAGTGTTTTTTTTTAAATAGTTATGTACATTAGGCTTTTATGTTATTATCTAATGTTGTTCAAATGTTTATTGCATTTTTTATTGTTGTGTGTTACCATGATGGTGTTTAGTATTTGTATGAATGACACTGTGCACCCTCTGTATAGACAAGTACGCAGTCCATCTTTAGGATTTTGTATTTGAACTTCCGTTTTTGCGGTAGCTCTGTATGGCATAGCTGTCAAGTCAAGTCACCTTTATTTATATAGCGCTTTTTATAATACAGATTGTTTCTAAGCAGCTTTAAAGTGATAACAGGAAAATTATGCAACAATGTTTGTTTCGGCTGTACAGTAGCTCTAGAAGAAAATAGTGTCATTGTCCAGCTTAAGTAAGTTCAGTGTTGATTCATTTCCATTGTAAAAATCATTAGTATTAATTTAGTTAATTTATCTATACAGCAGCTCTGGAGAAAACAGTGATGTCATCATCCAGCTCAGTTCAGTTCTTATACAATAGTGCCAATGCAGTCAGATCAGTAATATTGTTGAATATTAACTGTACCCAACTAAGCAAGCCAGAGGGTTGACAATGGCAAGGAACCCAAACTCCATCAGGTGACCAAATGGAGAAAAAAACCTTGGGAGAAACCAGGCTCAGTCGAGGTTCAGTCCTCTTCTGGCCAACAAGCCATTATGATTCAGGCAGAGGTCAAACTGGGATCGAAGCCAAAATATTCAAAATACTTAATCCAGTTCCATCTGGTTGAAAATCTGTCAAAGAGTAATTAGCTGAAGTGGATTTACTTATTGTAGAGTTAACAAAAGTTATCATGGGCAGTGTAATGTTTAAAGCAGATGTCATAATAAAGGTCAGGCCAGGAAGTTTTTAAAACGAGCAGTTCATTCACGAATCCGTAAGATCTTACCTTTATGTTGTGGAAATACAAACCAGAAGACAGAACACAACAAGCACAAAAAAGGGCCAGGGCTACATAAAGTCTATTTTAGTATTTTCCTCCTCAGCTTGTGGAAAAGCTGCTTGTGATGAGCTTTGAATCATCATGTGACTTTCTCATCACCTCCTGTTTTTGGTGGTTGTCAGTGTATTATAAAGGTACAAAACGGATATTAGTATGTTGTTATATTAAAATTAGACTATATCAGTTTTTACTGTAAATTTAAATCAAATCTGTAAAAATAAAATGTTGCTACCGTGTTTTTTTATGGTACATTTCTGGCAACCATAGCTGCCAGGTTTTTACCTTAAATTCCACTGATTGTTTTTTACAGTGTTTAAATATTATCTTAGTGTGACATCTTAGTGTACATAGTATGACAAATGATAGGCTATTTATATGTATTTTATGCAAATAGTCTGCTATACTGTTACAAAGATCTCATTGATTTACATTATAAGCTAGCAGAATGTGATCTTACTTTCTGTACAAAAAGCAGCTGCACCAAATTGCAAATTTTATTTCCTCCTCAAGAATGAGCTCAACATTATCATATTTCTTACTATATGAGCTAAAAAGGCCTAATGTATCAAATAACATACTTAACAAAATCACATATGCAAGATTTTTTTTAAGATTTTGTCTAAAGGTTCAAAGGTTTTGTCTAAAAGGTTTCCTCTTCCATTGAAAAAAAAAAGAAGATATTTCTGACTGTCATGTCAAGCTTTACATGGTTAATAACAGACCTAGTGAAATAAATCTAATTCTATAGAAGTGGATTCAGACCTCATCAAAACAACTAAGATCAAGGTTCATAAAGATCTTACAGTGAGGGATCAATCAAAACTGGCCAAATCCCTTTAGGCCCACGCACTGTTCTTCAAATATCAGTCAAGCTGTCTGTCTCTTTTCTTTTCTGTGGGCCACTCTGTCAGGCATGTGTCTTGTGACTAGCTGTAAAACTCAATTACCCGCACCTCTTTTTACTCATTTTGCCATTTTCAGTGAAATACTCTGCTTGTGCTCCACAGTCAGTGTCCACAGACACACAGAATGCTTAAAACAGGCTCTATAATGCTTTAAACAAACCAGAGCAAACAATGCTGACATTTTAAATTCATGGAAATACTTTCACATGCATCACAAAGCACTCAAAATTAATCAGTCACCCATTACTCTTTATCCTTTGGGCCTTTAGTCACCAACTTACCAAAGTTGATGTTGTATTCGCCACCCCGCTCACGGTACATCTGGTAGACAAAGAAACAGGAAACAGGTTTGAGCACCAGGCTCAGGATGGCCATGCCTGCACTAAAACGGAACAAATCCGGCGAGTTTGCAGTCGTCAAATAGTACAGACCAAAATGAACAATGTCAGTCAAGATGGTCGCTGCCAACCCGATCAAGAACTGAATGAAGCAGAGCAGAGATCAAACATTAGCATGACAATTATAATATATACAACCACATTAGAAAATAAAATAACAAGTAGTAGTCTCAGCATGCTCAACGACCATCTTGTAAGCACTTATCTAACTGGCTGGCTTTAGACTGCATGTACTGCATTGTGGTACAGACCTTATGGTCAAAAGTCTCAAAAAGACTCAAATATCATATGGTATGGATTTCCCATCTGTAATCAGCACTGAATAAAATTATTAACTTTAGGCCTTCATGATCTGAAAATGATGCTCTTGAATGAAAAAAAAAAAAAAAAAAAAAAAAAATCACACCTACCAATAATACAGCATCTATGGAGTCTCTCTGTGCTATGGCCCACACTCCCACTGCAAGAACACTACTGTTCCCCAACACATAAGATGTAGGAAGCCAGGGATACAAGCATGCCCTGCATATAAACGCACATTCAAATGTTAAGACTAATATTTTAATTAGGGCTGTCAATTTTTACTTAATTTAGTATGGTTCATTGCTGGGAAGATTACTTCCACATTTTAGTCGATTACTGAATAAAATTATTACATTTTGAAAATTGTAGTACATAATCTGTTACATTACACATTTTAGGTAATATAATCTGACTACTTTTTGATTACTTTTAAATTACTTTTGACCTTACTTTTAGTTGTGTACTATAGTGATATAACAGTACAAAGAGAAAAAAAAAGTTTGAAGTGCATTCAACAAAATGAAGTGCATTAAACATTACATTACATCAGTGTTTCCCCAACTGGGGTTTGTAAAGCTGATGAAAAGGTAATAATTAATTAAACCATAAAAATGTAAACTTTCAAAATAAAGACAATCAAAATAAAAATATGAACTGTTTTGTTTTGTTTTATTTTATTTTATTTTATTTTATTTTATTTTATTTTATTTTATTTTATTTTATTTTATTTTAGTTTAGTTTAGTTTAGTTTAGTTTAGTTTAGTTCAGTTTAGTTTAGTTTAGTTTGAGGAAGAAATGTAGCCTATTTCTGATTCTGCTGAGCTGACATGATAAATGTTCACTAATGGTGAAATTCCTCAGGTTAGTGATAAAAAACAGAAATGAGAAAGGCAAATGCACCACAACTCTCACCAGACTGTCAGTATCCAGTGAACCAACACGATGGCCTGGAGAGAAAACACACACAGTGCAGCTCATTGTAAATGTACAGATCTATTCCTTAGATACAGGCCGTGGCTCAAAACCTAGTGAGCATTCAGTCATGGGCATTTTGGGGCTACATGCTTGCACCTATGATCTCGGGCATCTCTAAAATACAAAATTTGTTACAGGCAATGATTTTCTAAAAGAATAAAGATATGAACCCATACAAAACGGACACAAAAAATTCTGGGTCCCACTTTATGTTTCTTTAAAACTTAAGTACTATGCATGTTTTTACATTGTACTTATATTTGAACCTGCATATAAACTTGCATATAATTACATCTGTAATGAATTTCTGTAATTACGTCTATAATTATTGTTGACCCTACACCTAAAAGAATGCTTAAACCTAACCATACCATAAAACTTACGTAAGGTCTATAACCTTACCCGTATCTCAGCAAAAGTGCAGCAAAAGTGTTGAAGACACTTAATACAACATGAACACAATATGCATGTAGTACCAAAAAGAAAAAAAAAGTTTCATGTTTTATTTAATTTTGTTTTATTTTTTACATAAATAAATAGACACCTAAATAGTGTGACCCAGTTTGGTACAAAATAGAGAAAATAAATGTATCTACTACACATTCCATTAATAATTTTAATGGTTCCTAGTTGCCCCCTCCCCCCAAAAATGACCTAAATGTGATAAAATTCTGAAGGCCTCAATGATGAATGCAAAGAAAAAGCTGCTGATTAATTATTTAATACCATTTTATTGATGTTTCCTGATTCTTAAAGTGTATAAATGTTTTTTTTAAATAAAACAACAATGACCTCTTCCTTTTGATCTTGAAGCTTTTGATGAATCATTTAGCAATGAATTCTTTTTTATACATTAACGTACTCACTATACAACACACATAAATGAAAAACAAATAAATTACCTTGAGGTTTATGGCTGGTATTTCCATTGTTTCACTGCCTCTTTGCGATTAAATGTTTCTTCTGTAGTTTTCAGTATTTCACAAAGGAAGCATGAAACACTTTCATCATAACTGTGTTTAACAGAAGTTAGTCCAGCGCTCTGAAGTGACTGCAAACACAAACCATGTGACACCAGCCTGATCAGAGCCGTGTGACTACACCTCCCACTTCTGCTCATTACTCCATATGAGTGCAAAGCTAGAGAACCTGTGTATGTATGTGTATGTATTGATGTCACTTTAAATAAGTGCTTTCATTTATACAGTGCATATTTACAATAACATTTTATTTGGTCCCACTCAATATTAAGTGGCCTTAACTACTATATACTTACATTTAAATTAATAATTTGATACAATGTACTTATTGTGCACACATGTTTTTACATTGTACTTATATTTGAAAAACATCTGCATGTAATTACATATGTAATTAATTTCTTTAATTACATTTATAATTATACTGTTGACCCATCCTTACACCTTACCCCTACCCTTAAACCTACCCATACCACCAAAGCTTTCCCTAACCTTACCCATATCCCACCTCAATAGCAGAAAAAGTGTTTTGCAATTCAATATGAACCCAATAAGTACATTGTACTTATCTTTTGATGTACATAGTAGTTAAGGCCACCTAATATAATGTGGGACCTTTTATTTTATAAGAAAGATTAGGGCTAGTTGTGACAGTAAAGGGTCTTTACGCCCGGTACATTATGTCTTCTGTCATTGTAAAAGTTGTTTGCTCTAGAAAAATATCAATGCATCTAAATAGAGTGTAGACAGGTTATTCTTCAGATCCTATCGATGTGTGGCTCATGATATTTTAGTTCCTTGAAATAGACATGCCTTTAAAGACTTGTCATAGTAGAAACAACCAAAAAATAAATTGCACGTCTCTTGGCACATTCATTACAACTAAATAAAATATAGCTTGTGCTCATGAATGATTTGTTAAAGGCTTTTACACACACAATCACACACACACACACACACACACACACATGTTTGTTTTTGTGAATTGTGGGGACTTTCCATAGACTTCAATGCATTTTACACTGAACAAACTGTACATTCTATCCCCCTACCCTGCCCCTACCCCTAAACCTAACCCTCACAGGAAACTGTGCAAACTTTTACTTTTTCACAAAAACTCATTCTATATGATTTATAAACCCATTTACATTGTGGGGACCGCTGGCTGGTCCCCACGATGTAGGTGAACTCAGGTTTATATTACATCATGGGGACATTTGGTCCCCACAATGTAATATAAACAAAAGCACGCACACACACACACACACACACACACACATGTTTGTTTTTGTGAATTGTGGGGACTTTCCATAGACTTCAATGCATTTTACACTGAACAAACTGTACATTCTATCCCCCTACCCTGCCCCTACCCCTAAACCTAACCCTCACAGGAAACTGTGCAAACTTTTACTTTTTCACAAAAACTCATTCTATATGATTTATAAACCCATTTACATTGTGGGGACCGCTGGCTGGTCCCCACGATGTAGGTGAACTCAGGTTTATATTACATCATGGGGACATTTGGTCCCCACAATGTAATATAAACAAAAGCACACACACACACACACACACACACACACACACACACACACACACACACACACACACACACACACACACAAGTTTCTTCAGACTTTCCATAGACATGATTTTTAACTCTAACCCTTAAGCTACCCATCATAGATATAAACAAAACAAAACATAATTTGGCATATTTCACAAGGTCAAGATTTCACAAGATTTCTGGTACTACTATCCTTGTAAGGACATTTTGTTCCCATAACGTAGGGTTTATCAGGACTGCACACACAAACACACACACACATAAACTTGCAAATGTGGTTTACAGGGATTTTCTATAGGCATAATGGGTTTTCCATTAGACCAAGCTAATCAAATTTTTTATCCTTTAACCCTAGTCCTAAACCCACCGATCCCAGAAAAAAAAAAAACATGATTTAGTATGTTTTTTTTTAAGCCATTAGGTTTATGAGGACACAAGAAGTGTCCTCAGCAACCATGTTTACGTTGTAATACCGATATCGTTATACACATTTTTGTCTTCATAAACCATGTATACAAGAAGACACACTTATAGACATGAAATTACAAAATACATCAAAGCTGAATTTGATAGATGCTGCTTCTCCAATTAGCCAGCTGTGGTCCATGGTTTCAATAAAACCTGTGACAGTTCATTACAAGCATATGTCACTTTTTAAGTCTGACTAATGGCCCAGATTTGCTTAATTAGCTTAGAATAACCAAAATCTAGTTTGGAAGATTTTCCCATGTCTCATGGGAAATTAGTTCCTTTGTTGTTTGAGAGTCTGACAGAGTGGTCCATCTTCTTGTTTGACCTCTGATGTGTAAGGCTTGTCTTCACAAAGGACAATAGGGGATAGTTCAGGAACTCAGTTATAGGAACTAGCCACTAGGATAGTTCCCCGAGAAGTAATTTCTCCCCCGGGCCATGTTCCTGGTTGCATTCGCACCGGGAATAGGAACTCAGAAGTGGCTGACAGCAGCGTCTTTAAGCGCAGCATTTACAAATGCTAAAAACCTGTGGATGGAGGACGCCGTGATTGGAGCTGTGTTTGTTGTGTGTCGTGGGTTTTGTGATAACAGAGATGGAATGTAAACGCATAATTTACATAACTGAAAGAGCAAATTAGGGCTAAGAGACGAAATATATACATATATATAGGTCTCCACTCATGCTAATTAGGTAGACATGTTGATTGCTGACTGCTGGTTGGAATTATGTGATGATTAGTTAGATCATTTGTGTTCTACCAAACTTTTTTAATAAAACATCATTTAGACATCTTAACAGAACCATCAGCACCTGGTTAACAATGGGTCTTACAGCTTATAGTCTAACAGCTTATACTAAACCGTTGTTTGTTAAATGTACGATACTTGCAATGCTTTAGCCATTGAACGAGTGTCCGGATGCAGTCTCAGGAGAAATTCTCGATGGTTCAGTAGTTTGAAGGTGGTGAAGTTGCTATCAAATTCTTCCAGGTTGAATGAAGAGATGATGAACTTGCAGTTTTAGTCTGATTCTGTTATGGTCGAGGAAGTTACAGCAGTTCTGGTTGTTACTGGAGGCTCCTCTGTCTGCGCAGCTGCACACCAGGGGAAAGATCCCTCAGTCAGACTGGATGTCTCCAGTCTTTTCACACGAACAGCAACCAAAAAAAGGAAGAGAGCGAGGGTCACTATGACAGTGCCCTTTAACTTCCATGGATGTCACACCTCTCGAGTTTGGCTTGACCAATGACAAAGGAGAAAGGTTCTTTTGTTTGGAAGCTGACTCATTTGCATGATCATAGTGGGCTGACAGTTTGTATCCCTTTATGCTCTGATTAATATAACAAGCATACAATGCATGCAATTAAGGAGGTGATATACACCAATGTGCATGGCTTTAAACAGTGATTATTTTGATAGGAAGCATGATACCAATAAGGTTAATTATCTAATAGTTCATAGAGCATGCATTAAAAAGGATACATTACAACAAGACAATATACAAATAATAAATATACAAGTAAAATTAGTAATAATACACACAATGTCCTGGGATATGCATGTTCATTCATAGAAAGATTTGCCTGTGAATTATTGGAAAGAAATCCTTTTTATAGGCCTTATGTGTCTTTCCTATGGCCTGTGGATTTTAAACTTTTTTTCACATCATATACCAGTTTTATCTCACTGGCGTGCCTTTGCTGCCATGGTAACCGGGGACCTGTTCTGCCCTTTTGGGGAGTCAAAGACACCTTGCCAGTTTTGTTGTTTGGTGAGGGGTTTCCTGGATTATTCATTAAATATAATGAATGAGGAAACCAAGGGTATATATAGAAGAGTGCAACTATATTTAAGATCCATAGGAACTAATGAAGGTGAACATAGGCAAAGGAACACAGGGAACAAAATGAAAACAAAACCAAAACAGAGCATACCTGTGACTATGCACTTCCCCAGAACAACCAGGAAATTATCCTCTTCCAAATCAAAATATTTCCCAGAGGCCAGGCACAACACATCCACAGTGGTGGGGGTGTGGGTGTGGCTTCCCTCCATGTCCTCGAACTCCACAAGCTACTTCACAGGGACAGGCGATGTTGCCAGCTCATGCACCTGGTCAGTCGTTTCGTGAGGCTCGGGGCTCCAGGGCGACGGTTGGCTCAGTCTTCCTTTTAGGATCTGGCTTGTATCATGGCTTGTTCTAGCTCTCCTTCTGCAGTGGGCTCTGGCATTCACTCCGTGCAGGATGGTGAATGCTGGCTGGGCTCTGGTTCTGGATCTGGAGTGGGGCTAGTGAAATCCTCCCAGGCAGATGGTGTACAGAGACCCACAGTTCACCAGCACCCACTCCACGACCTCGGGGAAATTCCCGTGCACAAGGAGTGGTCCTGGAAATTGGTGCAGTATGCTAGATGTAAAAATCCACAGGTGTGTCTCGAGGGATTGCTGCCCCTGCTCCATGCAGACCAGCTGGACTGCTGGTAATCCATTATCTTTTTACTTGCTCTGAGGGTCCAAAATTCTGTAACGCGTGGTGGTTGTAGTAAAGATCACACAACGGAGTACAAACAAAATCGTTATTGTAATTCACACGAAAAACTCAGGAGAAAGTAGGAGAAATAAACAACCACATAACATTGACAGGCAAACAATATCGAACAAAAGAACTGAGGAAACTAAGGGTATACTGTATATAGCAGGGAGATAATTAACTAGAATAGAAACAGATGTGACTAAGAACCATGACAGCAATGACAGCAAACATAGGCAAAGGAACACAGGGAACAGAATGAAAACAAAACCAAAACAGAGCATACATGTGACAGTCACACTCTGTGGTGTCTTTTTCAAAAACATATGTCAACATATAATAGATCCAAAATGTAAAAATATGCAATCTACTCCATAACTCAAACCATGTGGCTTGTTGAAGAGAAATGTGTTATTACTTTTCATTCACTTGACAATGCTACATGTTGTCATACTTGACAACAACCAACGAAGAACACCCTAACATCATGACATAAGGGCAAACATAACTCCTATTTTCTTCAGAATATGTTGAAAAAATACAGTCTGCACAAACCTACACTGATACATTTTAGATGTTAAAAAAAAGTGAAGAATCACCCAGATGTGTTACAAAACTTACATGCAACACAATAAAATTTCCCCAGTTACTTAAATCACAAATGTCGTAATGTGAATGTGTCCAGTCGAGATCTGTGTGAATGTGATCTATCATTCCTATGGCCTCACTCCAAGACTGGCCAAGCCAAGCATAAAAAAAATACATCAGCTAGGTCTCGGTCTGCGTAAAAGCACATTATAGTTATATGTGTGTGTGTGTGTGTGTGTGTGTGTGTGTGTGTGTGTGTGTGCGTGCTTTTGTTTATATTACATTATATTACAATGTCCCCATGATGTAATATAAACCTGAGTTCACCTACATCGTGGGGACCAGCCAGCGGTCCCCACAATGTAAATGGGTTTATAAATCATATAGAATGAGTTTTTGTGAAAAAGTAAAAGTTTGCACAGTTTCCTGTGAGGGTTAGGTTTAGGGGTAGGGGCAGGGTAGGGGGATAGAATGTACAGTTTGTTCAGTGTAAAATGCATTGAAGTCTATGGAAAGTCCCCACAATTCACAAAAACAAACATGTGTGTGTGTGTGTGTGTGTGTGTGTGTGTGCATTTGGAATAGGAGGAAAGTAACATCTTTTTTTTTTTTGCTTTGTAGCAGCTGATTTTAAATTGTTCTGTAAGCATTAGTCAAGGGTAAATGTATGATCATTAATGTTATTTTCATTTCAGAATTTTCAGTTTGGCTTAATCTTTTATCTTAGTGGGGAAAAAATCCACTGCTTATTAATATTTGAAAAATATACTTTTTCATTGAATTAAAGTGATGCGGTGCGACCAATATGTGGAAAGAAAACATAAAACATGGTATGAAAGAGAAGACACCTGTTGACCCGTATGACCATAATTTGAGCTTTTTATGATTTTTATGAAGGCCGTTCATTCAGGTTGTAAAACATCTGTGGTGCAATTCTCCAGAAATGTAATGGCAATTATGAATAAATAATTCAAGATATTTGTTAAAAAACAAACAATACATTTTTTTTTTTACCTCAAAACATTGAAATTGATTTTTTTTTTTTTTTTTTTTTTTAATGTATTCAATGTGTCAGGAAAATGTGTAAAATACAAACATTCAAATATTTTTAAATATTTTTCAATTGATGACACTACACGGAAAATTTGTAATCCTTAAATTTAAACTTTTCTTTGAAAATATATTGTCACGTCTAGTTTTGGTTTTGGTTCATGTTTCATGTCTTAATTTTGAAGTTTAGTAAAGTCTTATTGTTATGTTTTCATTGCTATGTTTGCTATTGTTTTGCCATGTGTCATGTGATCCTGCCATGTGCTCCCTTGTCATGTGTCCTATGTTGGCTGCATCCGAAACCTAAGGCAGCTGACTTGTTTGTTTGTTTGTTTGTTTGTTTGTTTGTTTGTTTGTTTGTTTGTTTGCTTAATTGCTCTATAAAAGAGGACAATGCACATTAATTAACACAAGTAACAAGTCTCCTATATGTAAATGTGCCAGATTTAGCCATTCTGGCTAAATTTTCATCTGCAGTCTCTGGCAGGTTGATGGTAAACACACACACACACACACACACACACACACACACACACAAAAAAAACATATTTGATTATCCAATAACCACCCTTTTATCATTTTAGAGAAAGAAGCAAGAGATGTAATATTTCTTAGTTCTATGGGTATAGTATTCCAGGTATGTACTGCTCTATAAGAAAATACTGACTGCCCAAAAGCACTTCTTCTATATGGTATTATATAGTCCCCTCTAGTAGAGGCTCTAGATGAATTAAAATGTTGCCTAATAAATTCATTAAGTGGAGGTGGAGCCATACCATGCGAAATTGTATACACAAGTAGGATATCTGCAAATTTAATCATATTTCCCTAACTTAAAAACCCATATTTAGTTAAAATTTTACAATGGTGATATGAATTAGACCTTTTATCCAATATTTTCAAAGCCTGTTTATATAGTCTTTCTAATGATTGTAGAGTAGTCCCACTTGTCTGGTCCAACTGGTCAAACAGTAATTCATGTGTGATAAAATCATAGCATTAATATATAACTTTGAAGCCTCAGTGGTTAAATTATTCCTAATATGTCTAAAATTTACCAAATTAAATTTACTTCTATTCCCAACTTTTTTTAACTTGTTTTTTAAATGTAAGTTGTGAACCAAGTATTATACCTAAATATTTATGGACCACTGATAACCTTTTACCTGCTACTGGGTCCGGATCTCTATTTGCAGACTTCGAAATAAACATACATACAGTTTTACTAACATTAAGATGTAAACATTAATTGTTTAACCATTTAGTAATTTTATCCATTTCTGCTGATAATTCTTCTGCAGCTTGCTTCTTACTTTTAGCATGCAAGTATATAATTGTATCATCAGCATACATCTGACAATTTACAGTAGGTGCACAAACATCAGGCAAGCCATTAATATACAAACTGAATAGCAAAAGACCTAATATGGAACCTTGATGTACACCAACTGAATTAGTGAGCAATTGTGAAATTGTATTGCCTACTGTTGTCTATCAGTTAAATATGATCTTATCCATTTAATTACTTTTATTGAAAAATTATAATTTAATAACTTATTAATTAAACTTCATGATTTACTATGTCAAATGCTTTACTTAAATCCAGAAAAACAGTTGTTGCTTCACTGCCTTCTCAGGCAATGACTTGTAAGGCAGCGTTTGTACATGAAGGCACCTCATGAAACTGATTTCAGACAGACTTCTGAGGCAGTGTAACAGTTTAATGATCAACCGCAAAATAGCGCGAGCTTTGTTGAGAACTAAACAAATATTTAATAACTACACTAGTAATTTCTCGCTAGAAATGATATCAAAAATGGAAAATGCTGGTCAAAAACGTACATTTACACACAAACTGACCAGCAAACGCAACTTTCGGATGGCATCTTAATTTTTCTAGCTCAGCTGTCACAGAATGGAAAGCATAGGATTGTGGGATATCAAAGGCAGCGAAGGATACATCTGTGCTGCCTTCAAAAATCAATCAGATGAAGGTATCTCAGGAGACAGGAAGTGAAGCTAACATTGGATTCGGACGTGCCTTGATGCCTTCCTACCTTGAAATGTGTCCTCCAAAGGCAGCATTTTACAGTTTTTGGACGCAGCAGTTGTCATTGGTTTATTGGTTGATTGTTCACAGGTGCATTTAAGCCGTCATGTTTGCCATGTGACTTTGTCATGCATTGTCCCCGTAACCACGTTTGGTGAGTTTTGTGTTTTCTGTCAAGCCAAGCCAAGCCAAGCCAAGCCAAGCCAAGCCAAGCCAAGCCAAGCCAAGCCAAGCCAAGCCAAGCCAAGCCAAGCCAAGCCATGCCATGCCATGCCATGCCAAGCTAAGCCATGCTAAGCCAAGCCATTGTTTTGTATTTTGTTGGACTCTGTTACAGATATAAAGGTTCTTTCAAAACCAAGTGAAACCAACATGAAAGCAAAAAACATTTCAAACTAGATTTTTACCAGATTTTCGCTAGTCTTTTTTGTGGACACTCTTATTTATCATTGGCTACACAAAATATGTTCTAAGAACATTTGCTAATGCTCCCATTAAGTTAGAAAAATGCTATTTCTGAACATTCTTAGTTTTTTGAGCATTTTAAAATTGTTTCTCAACGATTCTTAGTTATGAAAATGTTAAGAGAACATTCTATTTTATAATTTTGCAAACATAATGAGAATGTTATATTTGAATGTTCTATAAACGTTGTAAAACAATTAGTAGCATTTACTTTTTTTTTTTTTTTTTACAATTGCTAACAAGCATTTACCAATACATAAAGTACTTTTTCTAAACTCTTAACACAGCAACACACCTACAGCCAAACCAAAATGTATTCAGACACCTTGAACATTTCATTCATTAATACAGTTTATTCACTATAATTAAAAAAAAAAATGGTAATGAAATATGACAAGATTTAAGAGTTAAACTGTGTCAGAAAAAAATGTATCTTACAGTTTTTTTCAACTGCTTACACACAAAATCTTTACTTGTCACACAATTTCTAAAATCTGACACTGAAACACCTGAACCATACACCAAATCTGCAAAACCATACACTAATTCTCGGCCTTCGACTCAGTTTTCAATTTTATATAACACTTTTTGTAAAACACAACACACAATTCTCTATGTAACACACAACAATCTAACAGGAAGTATCTTGATTTCCTTTTTCAAACACAACCATTGCTTCTGTCCAACTACACATGGTTGATGTATTTCTTTTCTTTCGTACTGTGTAATACTATATTCACAACCACAAATGCTTACAGTAAAAAATAGTTTGGTTTCAGTCTTGCTTTCATGTTTACTGTGAATTTTCCACATCTCTCTGCCAATTACTTTCAATCTTGTACAGAAATGTACATAGGAGCTCATGAAAGAAGAGCTTTAGGTTTTGAATACCTGTGTGTATATGATATATCCATATAGAATATTATGTCATTTGTCTTATGTTTGCAACGTAAGACAAATGTTTGCTTTTGAGATGTGTTTGTGATATTTTGAATGTAGTGCTTCATTTTGCAAGAGATGTGAGGGATTTTGCATTTTGTGTGTGCAATTAGATTTGTGTGTAAAGTTTTGAAAAAAAAAAGAGCCAAAGTTTTGAAAATGTGTGTAAGCAGTTGAAAAAAACTGTAATTATGTCAGATAACACTTAAGCAAAACAGGTAGTCCACTGTATGAAGAATGTCACAGTTCACTTTATTTTGCTATCCTCACTTACATAAATGAACTATAGTGTCCTGCACCCACTAGTAAAAATATATCAAAAATATCTGAATAATTTTTGTTTGACTGTACATCACACAATTAGCCAAATAGTTAATTTTCTGCCCCAAACCCACACACACACACACACACAAAAAAAACATATTTGATTATCCAATAACCACCCTTTTATCATTTTAGAGAAAGAAGCAAGAGATGTAATATTTCTTAGTTCTATGGGTATAGTATTCCAGGTATGTACTGCTCTATAAGAAAATACTGACTGCCCAAAAGCACTTCTTCTATATGGTATTATATAGTCCCCTCTAGTAGAGGCTCTAGATGAATTAAAATGTTGCCTAATAAATTCATTAAGTGGAGGTGGAGCCATACCATGCGAAATTGTATACACAAGTAGGATATCTGCAAATTTAATCATATTTTCCTAACTTAAAAACCCATATTTAGTTAAAATTTTACAATGGTGATATGAATTAGACCTTTTATCCAATATTTTCAAAGCCTGTTTATAGAGTCTTTCTAATGATTGTAGAGTAGTCCCACTTGTCTGGTCCAACTGGTCAAACAGTAATTCATGTGTGATAAAATCATAGCATTAATATATAACTTTGAAGCCTCAGTGGTTAAATTATTCCTAATATGTCTAAAATTTACCAAATTAAATTTACTTCTATTCCCAACTTTTTTTAACTTGTTTTTTAAATGTAAGTTGTGAACCAAGTATTATACCTAAATATTTATGGACCACTGATAACCTTTTACCTGCTACTGGGTCCGGATCTCTATTTGCAGACTTCGAAATAAACCATATTTTATTAAGTAAATACAAACTCTACATTTCAAAAATGCTAAAAACCTATTTCTACATATATCAAAACACAGCAAACCTGATTCAAAATTGAGTCGTTCTGTCAAAACACTAGCACTAGTTTTCTATCCAACATGAACATATAGTCAATCATTGCGCAATTACTGTCAAAATGCTAACAGTTGATGGCATTGCGAAAACTGCATTACTTGTCATGTTTCAGTTCTGCCCAGCAGAAAATATGAAATCCATTGTTTTTATAATTCAGTTTCCTTTTACTGCAGTAAAAGTAGAATGCTTACATGTAAGCCATTCTACATTTTTGGTTGAGTGTTGAATGTGTGCATTCTTGGCAACATAGCAACTATCTAAACGTGAATGAGTCATTACATTATAGAATGTACAGTTGAAAAAAGAAGAAGAAAGTAACAGAATTGCTCAGGGCAGCTACTGGTCAAATAGGCCCCCTATGCAGAACTTCAGTTGCAGTGGGTGGGGGTGGGTGTGTGGTGTTGATGGTGCCCTCATAGATCGTGGGAAGGTGTCACCTTGGTAGTTAGTGCCCTACGCAGACCACATATTCTGCATATATGGAACAGTGGTAGTAGAATCATAGTAAAAGCTTTACATGAAGCTTTTACTGAAATGAAAACATGAAATTGCTGCCATCAATCAACAACAAATCCAACATACATGGCCTTTGGTTATTATGGAAGCTTTTTTTCTGCCACAGAATAAAAAAGTATAAAAGGTAATTGTGACTTTTTTTTCCTTGCAATTGTGAGTTTACATCTCACAATTCTGACTTTTCTCTCAGAATTGTGAGATATAAACTAGGAATTGAGAGAGAAAAAAAGAGTCACAATTACCTTTTTTATTTTCTATGCATGGAAGAAATAAGCTTTCATATGTTCTATGTGTAAGGGGGAAAATCATAGAGATGCACAATCCAGCACACAATCTTACTCATCTCCCCTACCTCTTCTTCGCCCTTGTCCTGATCCAACTACTCCTCTCCAACAACTATTCCTCTCCCTCACCCATTATTTTTTTTCTCTGCTATGTCTGTGTCTCTTCACTCTGTGTTGTTCTGCATCCACACTGAACAAAACCAATTCAAATAATCCTATTTTACTGTGTGTCCATGTAATGAAAAGAACTTCATCACCTGACTATGCCTCCACTGGAATCTGCTATTTTTTCAATATTTCAGTGATCCGCTACTTAAAAATGCTAACCAATTGTTTCAGTATTTGTTTTTGATATATTTTTTCAATACTTTGATGCTGCTGCTGTTGTTGTAAAAGTAGAGGTTTTATACTATATTTAAAGATTGGAACATTAGGTCTTCATTTCTGACATGCTGTATTTGTAAATAAGATGTGAAAGAACCATGATTTCGGTATGGGGTAAGCTTGTATGAAAAGAAAATTTAAGCCTTTTAGAAACATGTTAATTGACTGCATTTTGTGTGAAAACGACATGAATTGTATTAATGGTATGGTCACAACAGACGGATATTGTGCTAATTGTGTTTAGAGTTTTGAAAATGTGATGTAAAACGTTTCATTTAAAAACGTTATTTGAACAATGTATAAATAATTTTTTGTAATAAGTTTTAAGGGCCTCATTTAAAAAATATTGTGTAGAAACCATCCTACATTTGATCTTACGATCATTTCTCAATTGTGCGTACATGTGATTCAGAGAATGATAGTATGTACAAAAAATGTGCTGACACCTCTCTTAGAGATTTGAAATATAAAACGCATATGATCTTGAAATTATGCACAGCTGAATGGTTTCAGATCTCTGCCTTGTAAATGCCGCCTAATTAGTTTTTTTTTACAATTGCTTACACACTAAAATTAAAAATAACACACAGTTACTGAAACTCTACACTCAAGGAGCAAAACCTTAGCCCAGATCTGCACAACTATAAGCACATTCTCAGCCTCACACTTTTTGCAAAACACTTCACATGTTGTTTTGCACAACACTAAAACACACTTCTCTACATTAGACACAGAAATCTAACATAATGTCACTTCTTTGCCATTTTTGCTTTCCAGTTTACCAATTGATCAAACATGGCTGTCAGGTGTGCAGACACTTAACTATAAACTCAACAATCAGGTGCAAGTACTATAAAAAGGCAAAAGGTGAGTTTATGTGTCTTCAGCAAAATGGAAGGCAATGTTGTAGTAAGAGGAAGAGGGAGAAACATCATTGGCCACAGAGCTATTTTGAATGTCCCGGGACAACATGGTGGTAACATCACAATGTATGTTGCAATCACGCAGAATGGGGTCCTCCACCAGCATGCCAATTTAGGCCCTTACAACACGGCCCACATATTCACATTTTAGAAAGACTACACAAAAGCGTCACAGCAGAAGACCAAATGGATGGCAGAGCAGATGAGATACATTGTCATATGGGACAATGTAAATTTCCACCTATCTGCTCTGGTCCAAAACTGGTTTCATTAACATCCAGTTTTCACTCCAATACCTCCCACCATACTGTCCCTTCCTTAAACCCATTGAGGAGGGTTTTTTTTTTTGTTTTTTTGGCACGGAAGGTTTCATATGCCTCATTCAAGCCATCGAGAAGGCCTGACCTAATTGATGCAGGGTCTGTGCAAGGATGGATTCGCCATTCAAGAAGATTCTTCCCTCACTGTCTTGTGTGAGAGGACATAGCATGTGATGTGGATGAGGTGCTATGGCCAGATCCAGCTAGGCCAAGAAATGATGCTTAGGTGTATTTTCTATTTTTTCTATTTTTTTTTTTTTTTTTTTTAAAATCATGCTTTGTTTTGTCTCTACAAATGTTTTTGTTCATGTATTGTATTTAGAATATGTTCTGATTTCCAGTGCAAAATGTAACCTTTGGAAAGGCATTGATGTATTGGATGGTTTTACAATGTGGTGAGAAATAAATATTTTCATCAATGTGCAGTACTGATCTTGTGTGTTTTTTTGTTTTGTTTTGTTTTGTTTTTTTGTCAATATATTTATGTACTTTACTCTAACAATATCTCTGAAAAATTCAAACCCAGACTATATCATTAGAAAAGTATAAAATTTACAAGTGTTAAAGATTGAGCACAGCAGTGTGTAAATGAATCAAACAGAATCAGAATGTATGAACCATGTGTGTTCCATATGGTGTCAAAGTTGGGTTTTGTTAAATTAATGTAAAGTTTTGAATTAAGTTTTTCATTTTGCAAAATAACTGAGGTGTTCTGCTACTTGTGTGTGTGGATCTGTTAATTGTAGTGTTTTGACAAAATGAGCCTTGTTTTTAAAATTGTGCTTAAGCAATCGTAAAAAACTGTAAAGGCACAATATGTAAGATTTTTTGTAATAAAATATCCAAAAACCACTTGCACCATGATATATATTTTATGCAGTTGTGTACTTACACTGTCCCAAAAGTTCCCAAGGATTTGTAAATCCAGAGAAATTCCCATTTTAAATAATGGCTCATCCCTTGTCATTGCCGCCTATCAATGATGTAATATCTGCGCTATCCTTGGCTACAAGGATCAATATTGGCGTGGTGTTTTTGAGATGGAGAGAGTTTTGCGACAAACTTGGACTTGACAGAGACTCTGTTTTAATGCATGTTTTAATAGACAGGTAAGCAAATATATATTAGTCCCATCATTCCACTCTCCTTCACAGCATCATCAAGTTTCACCTTTGTTATTGTTTTGAAAATGCGACCTCTGGCAGTGAAACCTTACATATTGTGCCTTTATTGTCATTATTTATAAAAGATCACTAGTCAACGTCCAAGTCTTTTGAGAATGGTGAGCAGCAAGAATTTCCAAATACCTGCAGTACTCCGACTCTCTGCCACAAGGAAAAATGCGTAAATCTGCTTCGACCCTGATGTGGCACTAAGCACTTTTCCACGTCAAAGACCACTTTTATGAATATGTACGTTGGCCTAGATTTTAGCATACTAAGATCAAATCTGTGCGTACCCATGTTTTATAAATGAGGCCCCAGCAACTTTGAGTGAATGTTTTATTAACATTCCTGTAAGAACATTTGTTGATAACTTTGAAAAAACATTAGCTACAGTTCTGAGAACATCCCCTGTGAGCCATACTCATGGTAGCTTCAGTGACATTATAGCAGTGACTTTCTTCAGTTCTGAATGTGCATGAAGTTTTGTTCAGAATACTTGTAAACAAAAATGCGAATTGTTTTGCAAAGTTTAGGGTTTAAATAAACAGAACTTTAAGAATATCAAAATCCGACTGGATTCATTTGGACTGACGAAAATTATTGCATGTAAGCATCTATTGACCCACATGCTGAGGGGGCAGTTAATCTGATTTTAAACTTACATTGTGCATGTGGAGTCACCTGGGGGCCCTGTTGTTCAGCTCATGGTGTATGCGGTGAGAGGCCTGAGGGCCTAAGTGGTTACCTCAAAACACATGAATGGCCTGGAGGCTGTAATGGTGAGCTCAGACTGTATGGACCCTGGTGTTAAGCTTCCTTTTGCAGTCTGGAGCCATGCAGCCTGAGGCTTTGAAAGAACCCTGGCACAGGCCGCCTTGTGTGGCCCACTAGCCTGGTCCATAAACCAAAAACAATTTGGACTACCTTGAGTTGTTTAAAATATTGATATAGGGTGATACATTGAAGGTGAGAAAAAGGAAACATTGATACTCAGGGAGGAAGTGTGACACAGAATACACAAAGAGAAGATAAATAAACAGCAAGAAAAGCAGAAGGATACAAAGACAGAGAAAGCAAGGTCACCTGCTCTGCAGAGAGCCTCCCAGTCCCTTGACAGAGACAAAGTCACAGACTATTAGTCAGTTTAGAGGACACTTCCATGCATTGTAGGGCTCTCTGAGGGAATCTTTTCAGAGTCATCAAACATCGCCTGAGGTTCTAAGTTCAATGACAAGCCCAGACTAAAAGCCAGTGTTCATCTAATGTTTTTTTGTCATTGTGCTAATAAAATTCTGTTTAAGCTCTTTAAGTTTAAGGACTGTGACACACACATAATGCCATATCATTATTCATGTAGTTCAGATAAATCATGCAATCCAGTAAAAAATATATATATTTTGCAAATTGTTCCAAATTTGACAGCACAATTCTAAAAACATTGTACTTAACAGAAATAATATATTTATACATTTGGAGCAATGCATTATTTTATTACCTCTCTATAGTATTATATATAATATTTTGTGTTCAATCTGGGGAAAAAGTTGTTTGCTTCAACTGTTTGAAAATGATTTTCCTTGGCAAAGAAATTGCAAGTTCAACCAAAGTTACTGATTTATGGTGACTTAAAGGGTTAGTTCACCCAAAAAAAAAAAGAAAATTCTGCCATTAATTACTCTCCCTCATGTCGTTACAAACCTGTAAGACCTTTGTTCATCTTTGGAACACAAATTAAGATATTTTTGATGAAATCCAAGAGGTTTTTTATCCTCCAGAAAGCAACAAAATTCCCACATTCAAGGTCCAGAAAACATCATTAAAAAAATCAACGTGACTATAGAGGTTCAACCTTAATATTATAAAGCGACGAGAATACTTTTTGTTCACAAAAACAAAACATCTTTTTATAGCAATACATCTCTTCAATCGTCTCTTCATACCATTAAGGTTGAACCACTGTTGTCACTATTCCAAACATAGATGTTGTCTTTCACCTTTTCAACTCACACAGTATAGAAGGTTGTGAGGAAACTCTGAAAAAGATTGTTGTGGTGAACTATATTATTGCAATAATATGTACAAAATATCACAGTTGGCTATTTTCTCAGAACATCTGTGATAAAAAAAATATACTCTTAGGATCTTTGTGTCCTTAGTGAAGTTTATTTCTGGCATTTAAGTTAAAAATAACTGACAATTTGTGAAACTTGACAAATATCAAGATCAAAACAAGATGACCGAAAAGACTTTACAAACACTAAAGCATCTACAGCCCAACTAACATAAATGTCTATTAAACAGTTAAATCAAGACAGTGATGGGACACAGAGGTGTGTCAGACCATGAAGAAGCTCAGTGATTTAAAATGAAGACCCATCAATCTCTCCCCTCTGTCCATCTCTATCCCTCTAAACCATATAGGTAACAATCGCTCATTCAATCATCCATCTTTCTGTCAGGACACACAGTCATTAGAGCACATATCGGTAACACTTTAGAATAATGGTCCATCATTAATAAGCAACTATGCAGTAAGTAATGCAGGACAAATGAGTAGTACTACATTAACCCTTCAGCTACTACTATTAACCAATATAGAAACAATCTTAACTAATCAGTAAGTAATATCGAATGTAGTACTAAGATAGTTCCTTATTAGCTAATCAATAATTACAGAATGAGATTGGCATCATTAATAACTAATAAGTAACTATGACACATTATAAAGAATTACTAATTAATTACTAATCACAACAAGTGTCTGAGATGTGAGCAATTGTCTTTTTTTTTTTTTACTCTCAACGTGATCATGAAATGCATAATGTTACCTACCTATAAGTGTTACCTAGTCACTATATGCAGGAACTACTAGTCATTATTTTAAAGTGAAAAAGATCTTTTTTCACTATAAAAAAAATTGTGCAGATCACTAGTAGTTCTTGAAGAATGACTAGGTACTTGATTAATTAGTGATGCATTTTATGACCATGTTCTGAGTAAAAAAAGAAAAACTTCAAGAACTACTAGTGATCTGGACTTTAAGTGAAAAAGATGTTTTTCACTTAAAATAATGTTCCAGATCACTAGTAGTTCCTGCATAGTGACTATGTAACACTTGAGTAATTAGTGATGCATTTTATGACTATATTCAGAGTAAAAATGATGACTGATTACGTCTCAGGCACACAATAATGTTCTTTACAATTCGTCAGTTAGTTAATAGTTATTAATGATGCTAATCTCATTCAGTAATTACTGATTAGCTAATAAGGAACTATCTCCTAAATTTGATATTACTTACTGATTTCTATATTACTTACTGTTTCTATATTAGTTAATAGTAGTAGCTGAAATGTTAATGCAGTACTACTCATTAGTCCTGCATTACTTACTGCATAGTTACTTATTATTGACAGACCATTATTCTAAAGTGTTACCCACATATCCTGACCACGATAACATCTCTAAAGAAAGCTGCTTGGTACAGGAATAAATAAAGCATATATTACAAATAAACCAAACAAATCAATATCACTTAGAATACAATTGAAGTAGTAGTTATTGATAGTATAACATATAGCAGTAGAAAAAGCCTTTTATTCAGACACAAATGAATCTGTACAAACTTAACAAGTAACTTTTGACAAACAGCACGGTTTGGGCAAAATTGTGAAATTAAATTGGACACAGTCATGGATATTGAATTGTAATTTGAATGACAGAAAGTGGAACTGACTGAATTGTAATTCAAAGAAATGATGCCATGCCATGTCGTAATTAGCGTAAATAAGGCTCTGTATGCTTTGGTGGTACTTTGATGTCATACATCAATTGGTCTGCACAGCGCCACTTTAAGTCAAACACGCCTTAAATCTGCAGTGGTCAGGGGGTACAGCGGACAAGTGGTACAAGTCATAGCTCTCAGAAAATTACAGATTTACATATTGTAATTACAAGTTCTACAAACACGTGAAGGCACGTGAACGCAACTTCAATACAGTGGTCTCAAACTTAGCTCCTGGAGGGCCACAACGTGCATTCACGCCATGTCGTAATTACCTTATTTACAATATTTCAACTTGTAAAAAGCATTCACGTCCTCATAATGCTTGTGATTACAACTTGCAAGCTGGGAATTTTAGAAGAGTTCCTTCTTGTACCACTGTACCACTGCAGATTAGTTTAGGCATTGATAGTGTTGCCATAGACATGCATAATTCACAGTCAGATGATGTGAACAGCTTCAAATAGAACATCACGTCTTCGGCAATCCTACAAGATCATTACAAATCACACTGTACGACATGGATCTAATAAACTTGGCTATGACATGTATGTACACTGTACTATGATGAACTATTTAATTGTAGGATATGACACAAGTATAAAACCTCATCAGCATGCGCTAGCGGTAAACAAATAGAGGAAGATGAATCACACTTTGGCAATTGTGGTTTTTATGTGTGTTGAGAAAAAGAGGAGGAAGCGAAAGAGGAGAATACAGGACATGGTCATGGCTAGGGAAAAGAGGTCAACTTGACATGCCAATTATGAAAATGGAGTTTGAGGTAAATAGTTTTAGACCGTGACAATAGCTGTCTTTGAACCTCTCTTACTGTACAACGTAGGACCACTGTTTTGGAGCCAAGACCACAGAAATCGACACGATTTGTCAGATCTGGGACTGCCCAAAAATCGTACAATGTGTACCAAGCTTTAATAAGTGACAATAAACGTGTAGAAAATTCAATGGTCCATTAGTTGACTATGATTAATTCCATGGTCCATTTCATTACATTCAATGAAATGGCCAATTGCAGACTAAATTTCAATAGGTGGCATTTCAAAATTGCATTATTAATATCTACTAGTGTCTCTATAAATATGGGTGAAATTCTACTTCCTGTCTCAAATTCCAATTCTGTATCCTGATTGCTCAAATCCTCAGTTTAAATTCCAGAATTTAAAACTGAATGGTGCACAATCCTGCTGGGTTAGTACAGCATGTACATTTAAAAAACAAATAGTTCCGGCCCATGATGCTGATTAGCCGTGTTTTATTTATGATAAAGCATGGCTATGGTGCTTCATTGAACAGATTGGTGTTTCGCTGTGCAACACTCTTGAGGCAGGAACACACCAAGCCGACGCTGACAAACTAGTGGCGACGAAAGCAGACTGCGGGGTTGGCTCACGTTGGCAGCATCTGGGTCCAAAGTTGCCCTGACACACCAAACCGACAGCCGACGGCCAAGTAGCATGTCAGTTCTGCGCCTGCGTAAGATGAAATGCCTTTCCATACCAGCAGGTGGCAGTAGCTGAACAACCAATCAGAATGATCAGATGGCACAACGGACCGACGAGCTCCGACGCCGATTCAACATGTGGAATCGGCCGAAAAAAAGCTGACGAGGACCAACTTCAGCCGAAGGTGCGGAACACACTGAGAAAACTTAGTTGGCCGACAAAGAAAAATTGCCCGACGGCCGACCGTCGGCTTGGTGTGTTCCTGCCTTTAGCAACCTTAAAGCAACATAAATGATATCAATTAATCAATATACTGTCACAACTGTTCCATGTATGTTTTCTGTTTCAGGTACTGTATGTTCACCGAGTTATACTTTTTAATGCCATTTAGGCATGAAACATTACATCTAGGAACATTTTCTTGCTGTTTACTGTCACTGTCACTGTCATTTTTCTGGCGGAAGGATGGAATTTAATGATTTTACTTAAAAAAAGTAACATATTAACATATATTTTCAGCTTAATATCTTTATTGTATGGTAATCGTTTTATAAAAGCAATAAGGTACTCAAGGTGTGCTGTATTGTGAATACAGTCACAAATGAAGGGGTTGCAGGCACTCTGCTTCATGTCATGCCTAACAGAGCCCATTCACAATACAGCATGACCTCTCGTACCTTATTGCTTACTTATACTGTGGGTTGAGTTAGAGCAAGTTTTGATGGATGTTTAACTTTGGCCCACATTCTTCAAGGCTCAATCCATCATGGGGTATAAGGATGTGGTCTCTCGTCTCTCTGTTTCTTTATCTCTTTATATGTCAGACAGTAATGAAGGCTCCTTGGTTGCTGTTGGCTGATTCTGGCTCCACACAGCGGCCACGTCTTCGGGTTACCCGACGCTTGCGGTGGAACTTGGCATAACAACGTAGACCTAAAGAATTTTACATTTACATTACATTTAGATTTATTCATTTATCAGACACTTTCATTCAAAATGACTTACGAATAGATTTATTCTTTGATTGAATAATATAGTATTTGAATAATAAAGTCAAGAAGTTTTTAATTGAATCATGAGAAATCCAGGTCACATTTCACCCCAGAACCAAAATAATTTTTTTTTTTTTTTTTGTAATTCTATAGCATAGTTTTCCAGCAACTTCTTTCACAGAAAAGAAAACCTCTACACAAAGTGACATACTCACAGTCAACCACAAGACACATTTAATCAATATTTAATGCACATTTATTGTATGAGGGGCAGAATTTTGCACAGTACGTGGGCTATCTATCGCAGTGTAATAAAAATACTTTTATTATTAATTTCTTTTTTGACTATGTATAAAATAGTCCTAAAAAATTTTTTTTAATATTTTGATTTATTGGTGAACAATGACCTGGACCTGTGAGATCCCATTTGTAGTATCTCTCTAGAATGTTATTTTGCCAGAAAAGTTATACTCACCCTCCTCACACATGCAGTCATCATAACACTTGTTGTTTAGACCATGGTTGTGAGGTTTGCACTCATGTTCTCTGAGGTCACAACAGGAACCTGGTCATAGCACAATGAGATAAACCACAGAAGTAATCACTGGCTAGTATTTTTTGTATGTTGTGATAATGAATATCATTTTAAAGAAATAATTTGCTGAAAATATTAAAATCTGTAATTTACTCAACCTCATATCATTCTAACCCAACATGTTAATTTTGACCATGGAACACAGAAGAAAAACAAACAAACAAACAAACAAAAAACCCTGTCCACTCTTTTCAACAGACGGGCTATATTATAGTCTTTTAGTTAAATATTGTTCATAAATTTGGCATTTCACAAAATTTCCCACATTTCAGAGTTGTGTGATTGAAACTACAGCTCTAAACCTGTGGTTAGTAGCATAGTTTCATGACATGGGCTTAAATAGATAATGCTTATGAGCAAAATAAGCAAGCTAACAAGATTGTATATACTCTATATATCTCAAATTATTCCACGATATTTTTGATGCCTAGGTTAAACATTCACGCACATCTCATGTGCAAGAAAAACCAAACTTTATTTGCTTGCCCAAGCAAAATAAATAAATAAATAATAAATACCTACTGCAGACAGATATCAATTACAAAAAAAGAAAAAAAAGAAAACATAATTTGATGAGTGTGCATGTGGAGTATGACATAAGAGGGAAACTGCGAAGGAAAATAAAGCAAAATGTAAAACAAATTAGAGAAGTAGTCCTCATATGTCATATCTGTTATTTACAGCAGTGTCACTGAGAAATTACTTTGCGGGGAGAGCTGCTTGCTTATTGACCAAACCAATGTGATTCTGATGATGTACAGTATTTTTGACAAAGTTACTATGGGTTTAGGAAAGTTAAAGTCACAATGAAATCAAAATGTTCAATATTTTTTTATGGATTATTGCAGTTTTTTATTAAAAATGATATTTGTGCACATCATTTTTTTTTTATTCATGTGCCCTCATAATCTTTAATCAAAATAACTTTCCCTCCCAGCTTATCACTCACTTGACATTGCAGCAATAACAAACCACAACCATCTATTTTTTCTTGTTGGAGTAGATTCACTAAGATATACATCACAATAGTCATGCACTTTTTTATATTTCAAAGAAATGCCATTTAAAAAAAAGCAGTGGTGTAAAGTATTTGAGTAAATGTAATTACCGTAGTTACTCTACTTAAGTATCTTTTTGGCTTCTTTGTAGTTTTACTGAGTATCAATTATTTGTTACATATTGCATTTCACACCTAACCTTTTTCTGCAATAGTTTATTTCTGCAACAAAAGAAGTGATGTCGCCATCCACAGGGCATTGAAGGTACTTGTTAACAAGGCTACTTTGTGCAAATGCGAGTGCATTAGCAGGTAGTTGCTGAATCGCAGGAGTTTTAGCAACTACCTTACCTCATATATCAGATGAGGACAGCAGCTACAGCTGCTGATGAGGCCGAAACCAGCACGTCCGTTGCAAGTAGACTTTGACTATTTAATTTTATAACATTATTTATCCGTGTAACGCGCCCCTCTGGATGTAACAATCTTTTGGGTGTAACAATCCGTTATACTAAAGAGAACTTTTTGAAGGATATTGGATTACTTATGACCTTTTTGAGAACTTGAGCTTAACTGAGACTTAAGTGTTTGTAGACGTTTAAGAATCTCTTGTGTTGACCTTGATTTTTTAAAATTTTGAGGAGTTCAGTTTTATTTAGATTTTATAAAATAAACGTGATTGCCCTTCTCACAAATCATCTATTTCTTGTTTTTGACTGGCATGTCTCGTAGGTGTTGAGGACTAGTGCATCTTTGAGCTTACATTCAGTATGAGTAAAATACTTAAATACTGTTAAAATCAGATACTCTATCCCCAGTTTCAAAAACAAGGCTCAAACCTAGTCAAAGACAAGGCTTAAACCTAGTCCCAGACTAAAATGCATGTTTGAGCTGTTTTACCTGAAAGCAACTTGTACTGACAAATCTTAAAATATGTCAGTGCCATTGTTTTTTCTCAAGATGCACACTCTCTCTCTATTCCTTATATGACCTTCTCTAAGACATAGGGCTGAAGCCTATCCCAGTTTCCTAGGCCAGAGGCAGCGGAAAGCACCCTGGACAGATGACCAGTCCATCACAGGGCTCTCCAAGGCTACATTCACACTGCGAGCCTTAATGCTCAATTGAGATTTTTGCTCAGATCTGATTCTTTTGTATAGCTGTTGTATGATGTGGACAATATCAGATTACCAGTGTGAACAGATCATGGTTCTGAACTGACCTACATGCACAAAAGAACGATACAAACAGGGTTGCCAGGTTTTTACCACAAAATCCACTCAATTGCTTCTCAAAACTAGTCCAAAACTAGCCCAATTGCATTCCATGGGGTATCCCAGTAAAAATCGTGTTCCGGGGGTTAAATATCACTTCAACCCACAGAGTTGCAAAGCAGCCCGCGGCAACAGTGAAAAAGTAACCAATTTCTGCGAGAAAATTGTGGGCTTGGCAACATATATGGAAGTAAGCGATTATGCATTTATTTATAGTTTGATCTGCCACGGAAGCCAGCGGAATTATGCGCAAGCAATATGTAAAATAAAGACAATGATGTGGCAAAAAAGGACAGCGTTTTGAAACTTCGCAACATCTCTGTAATACTTGCAAGTTCTGACACATCACAGCCCTTCTACTGACTACCTTTCCCAACTGTCTTGATAACGTTGGGTATATAAAAAATCTTTGAATAGACTTCCGTGAGTGCAGAATTGTGACAAATGTTGATCTTGAGTGACGTAAAATTCCAATATGACTGGTCGCATAACGAAACATCTGACCTGTATTGAATTTAGTACCACATATGGAAGTGACACAATTCAGAATTGAAAAGATCAGATTCCATGTTGTTTGTACTGTTCACACTGTAATGGGGAAAACAAATATGAGTCACGTGGGCAAAAAAAAAATCAGATTTGGGCCATATTTACGTAGCCCAAGACGCACACCAGTAAAGTTTTTTTCTTAGTCACATCTATACAAGCTACTTAAATGTTCTAATTCTAAATCTAAGCCCTGTCTGTGAAACCAAGCCTAAGACTTTTAAGTCGTATTGGAATTGGTGTCTTGTAACTTATAATGGAGCCATTTTCAGTGTAAGGTATCAGTACTTTTACTCAAGTATGGTTTTCAGGTACTCTTTACACACCTCTGAAAAAAAGTACCTTTTGTGTTCCATGGAAAAAAGTATTCATACTGGTTTGTAACAACATGCTGACAAGTAAATAATGACATTTGTCATGTTTGAGTGAGTTATTACTTTGATCACTGCTTGTCAAACCAGTTCTGGGAATCCCCCACCATGGCATATTTTGGATGTCTCCCTCATCTAACAGCTGATTCTCACCAGCTCATCAGTAGAGACTGCGAGACTTTGAATTGGGTGTGTCTGATGAGAAAGACATTCAAATGTGCAGTGGTAGGGGGTCCCCCAGTTTGAGAAGCACTGCCTTTGATAATGGTAATATTAAACAATTATAAGGGTGCACTGACCAGGAAGGCAATCAAGATGATGGTCACATGGTTCAATGACATCAGAATCAAGCGTTGTGTTCCCATTGCTCTTGTTTTTGCTGCGACGTTTATCTTTATAGGTGGAAATAGACAGACACAGGCCTCCTATGAAATCCTTTATTCAGAAATCAGGTGTGAATTTGCAAATTATTTAGGCTTGGAGGTTTAAATATCTGGGGGAACTTCATGCAATCTTATAATCAAATATTTATCTTGATTTCTGAATATATCTCTGTCTTAAAACATCAAGGATTAAAAAAAACTACAGCAGGAAGCAAATCTAATGGATAGTACAATACCTGTTATTGATTAGACATTGAGAATGTGCCTTTATACCTTTTCTTTTATTGGATGGCCAAGTGTCTGCAGGCTTCATATCCTCATAATCAGTCCAGTCAAAGAGTGTCATGTCCAGAGTGGGCATCACCTCCCCTTGAACCCTTCCACGACCTGACTTCTGAATGAGAAAGATTTAAAACATGGTTTTAAACAGGTTTATTCTCGGTGTTCTGCTCGACGGCACTTTCTAGCAAGGTGCTAAATCAAAACTTGTGATATGACAACGTTGCATTCATTTGCATTACAGGACAGCTATAAAAAAATGTAATGTTGAAGATAACACTGCACAGACAAGGAGTACTAAAATGTAGTCCAAAGAATAACAAAGAAATTCTGAAAGATACTTAATGGTATTCACAATCACAATTCACAAACATCTGTAAAGTGACATATTGTGTTTGTTCTGGCTCACATAGTCAGAGAGTAAGCATCACAAGAGCCAAGTTTAGTGCCAGCACCACCAACAAAAAAAAATAAAATAAATAAAAATCTTCAGGACAAATGGGTTTTTGTATTTCAGCAGAAAAAGCACTTTCTTATCAATATGCAGTTGTAGGTTGTGTTGCAAAATCGGTAATGCTCTGGGCTCAACTCAATGGTTATAAGTTCAAATGCCATGGGCTTATCTTAAGATTGTTCCTTTGTTGAAATTGACTTTGTCTGGCATTGCATGAACTAATAATATTGTTGCATGCAACAATATTATTTGCACAGCCTTGGAAGCATCAGAAGTGGAGCAAGTTATTATATTCTTATAAGATATTTTGTGTTTTGTTTTTCTTTGAAATTATGTACATGGATGAGTAATAAGACCAGGGACATTGAAATCATGTGTTAATATAATGTTATTAGTTACAATTAACTGCCTGGTCTCACACCATTATTCCAGTTTAAAGCATTCTTGATGTCCCAGTTTCAAATAACATTTAAATAGAATTTATGAATAACTGGATGAACAGTAATTTCAATTTATTAATTCTGATAAAACAGAGATATTATTAATTGGACCAAAACCCTGCATATAGAAGGATGTTACTCCATCCTCTATAATTAAAAATCTAGGTTTTACATTAGACAGCAAATTGTTTTTTGAAAATCAAATTTTTCCATTTTACCAAAATAACTTTCTTCCACATTAGAAACAATGCAAAACTATGGAACATGTTAGCTGTTTTTGATGCAAAAAAGCTAGTTCATGCATTTATGACCTCAAGACTATTGTAATGCTACAAGGTGGCTGCCCTGCATCCTCCATAAACAAGAGACTCTAGACTGGCTACCTGTTAAGTAGCTCATTTGTATTTAACCAATCTTCTATCACACTACAATGCTCTAAGATATCAAAGTCCACTCAAGAAGGTAGAGCTTATTTGCATTTGGCTCCTAAACTGTAGAATAGTCTGATAATGGATGGGCTCTAAATTAAAGACCTCTTTAGCGTGGTAAATAGAGAATCCAACAGCTCCATTTTGGGTTCATTCTTACTTACGAAAACTTCAGATGACATGAACTATGGATATTTCTTTTCCATACAATGGTAATTCCAAAAAACACCACAAAAGCAAAATAAAAATAATACGAATATATTGAGAATATTCACAGACAACTTGACTTTACAGACAATTTGACTTTAAATGACTTAAATTCTCTGGAATTCCCTAAAGGGTTTTCCATTCCCATGGAAATTAGTTGAAAAAAATGGTAATAAATATGTCAATGGAAAGGATAACTTACAATATTTGATGGAGTTTGGGGGCCCTTCAGTTAGTTTTTAAAACATGGAGTTGGAGGTGTTACAGTTTTTTACAATCGCTAGGACCCATTTCTTAAAACTTAAGTCACTTTTTCAAAACTCTTCACACAGTGACTACGTCAGAAACCTATGTAGGCTAAACTTTGGCACAAAATGCATTTAATGACTACATCTTTCAAATTACATTAATTATTTTCTCACTTTGACACAACAAACACCAAAACTCAGTATACCTACAGGCCAATTTGCACATGCTTACCTACTGTTTTTAAAACTGTTAAACTTTAGTTCAAAACAATAACATAATACAAAACTGATAAACTGATTGAAATGTTTTCCAATTTCATTATCATCTATTCAAAGGGAAAACTTTGGAATAATTTTATACTGTTATGTAAACATGGTTCATGTAACATAAACTGCAGTTTTACTTATCAATATGCAATTACAATAGAGAGTGTTATTCTTTGTTAAGAAATTTTACAAAAGAAAACGTATAATGCTAACTGATGTTAGTGTTTTTAGGTCAGTGTTTTATGACTGACAAAGTGTGTTTGATGGGTGAAAAACTTTGCTAGTGTTCTGGAAGAATGAGTTGATTTGAGACATGTATGAAGTGTTTTGGTAGGTTTAGTGCAATTTGAATGTGAAATTAACTGCTGTGCGAAGATAAAAGTTGGTTAGGAGACCTGTGTGAAGAGTTTTGAAAAAATGACCTGAAATGTGAAATGTGTTCTAGCGATTGTAAAAAAAAAAAAAAGTAAATAAAAAAAAAACTGTAAGAGGTGGTACTGAGTATTACAGTTTTTTTCAATTGCTAACATACTTTTGTCCAATCTGTAGTCACATTTTCAAAACTCTAAACACATTTAGCAGAACATCCGTCTGTTGTGGCCATACTATTAATACAATTTGTGTCGTTTTCATACAAAATGCAGTCAATTAACACCTTTCTAAAATGCTTACATTTTCTTTTCATATAAGCATACCTCATACCAAAATCGTGGATCTTTCTCATCTTATTTGCAAATGCTTAAACACAGCAAGTCAGAAATGAAGACCTAATGTTCAAATCATTAAATATAGGATAAAACCTATACTTCTGCAACAACAGCAGCTCAAAAGTATTGAAAATATACATATAACACATACTGAAACAATTGATAAGCATTTTTAATTAGCAGATCACTTAAATATTTGGCAGATTCCAGTCTTAGTAAAATAGGACTCTTTGAATCGGATTTGTTCAGTGTGTATGAAGAACAACACAGAGGAGCAGAAAGAAAATAATATCTGGGTGAGGGAGAGG
Organism: Ancherythroculter nigrocauda; assembly: GCA_036281575.1. NCBI lineage: Eukaryota > Metazoa > Chordata > Actinopteri > Cypriniformes > Xenocyprididae > Ancherythroculter > Ancherythroculter nigrocauda. The sequence continues at coordinate 9,315,926 of VTFQ01000022.1, forward strand.
AATTGATGAAGGAGGAGAGGAGACGTTGGATCAGGACAAGGGAGAAGAAGATGTAAGGGAGAGGAGGAAGAATGTGTGCTGGATTGTGCATCTCTATGGTTTTCCCCCTTACACATGATGAACCTATGAAAGCTTATTTCTGCCATAAATAGAAAATTAAAAAAAGGTAATTGTGACTTTTTAATCACAATTCTGAGAATAATAAAAGTAAGAATTGTGAGATATAAACTCACAATTGCAAAATAAAAAATATTTTTGATAAAAAGTCACAATTACCTTTTATGCTTTTTTATTCTGTGGTGGAAAAAAAGCTTCCAAAATAACCAAAGACCATGTATGTTGGATTTGTTGTTGATCAATGGCAGCAATTTCATGTTTTCATTTCAGTAAAAGCTTTATACTACAATGATTCCACAACCATTGTTCCATATTTACAAAATATGTGGTCTGCACACTAGCTACCAAGTGGACACCATCCCACCCTCATGAGTGCACCATCAACACCACACACCCACCCCCAGAAAGAGATTTCAACCAAGAGGGACACTATAGTTCTGCATAGGGGACCCATTTGACCAGTAGCTGCCCTGAGCAATTCTGTTACTTTCTTCTTCTCTTTTTCTACTGCACATTCTATAAAATAATGACTCACTTCTGTTGCCAAGAATGCACACATTCAACACTCAACCAAACATGTAGAATGGCTTACATGCATTATACTTTTATTGCAGTAAAAGGAAACTGAATTTTAAAAACTATGAATTTCATATTTTCTGCAGGTAGAACTGAAACATGACAGTAATGCAGTTTTCATAATGCCATCAGCTGTTAGTATTTTGACAGTCGACATGTTGGATAGAAAACTAGTGCTAGTGTTTGACAGAACGACTTGATTTTGAATCAGGTTTGCTGTGTTTTGATAGAGTTAGTATGTGTAGAAAAAGGTTTTTAGCATTTTGAAATGTAGAGTTTGTGTTTATTTAACAAAATATGATTCTGAGCAGAAAATTAACTATTTGGCTAATTGTGTGATGTAGGTGCGTTGCTGTGTTAAGAGTTTAGACAAAGTACTTTAAGTATTGGTAAACGCTTGTTAGCAATTGAAAAAAACTGTAATGTAAAGTACTGAGAAGCTGTTTTTTGTTTGTGTGTTTGTGTTTGTTTGTTTGTTTGTTTTTTGTTTGTTATTTTTGTTCTTGTTATTTCTGTTACATTGAAGTTTTGTATATACAGTACATGTGTATAGTTAAAATGTAATTTAAAAAAGTATATCGCTGCAAAGAACTTTCTAATTTCTTCTTCTAAGCAATGATTGAAAAAGAACTTTGCTGTGAGTAGTATGTTACATGTGCACGAGTGCGAGCATGAGCAGTAAGTTCCTGGCTGGAGTTCATTATAACAAGGGTTTCTGAATTTACAGTTTTCTATGATGGGTAGGGGTAGTGTAGGGCGATAGAAAATACAGTTTGTACAGTATAAAAACCATTATGCCTATGGAATGCCCCCACAATTCGCAAAAACAAATGTGTGTGTGTGTGTGTGTGTGTGTGTGTGTGTGTGTGTGTGTGTGTGTGTGTGTGTGAACTCCCGTAGAGTCTGTGTCTTTGCCAGGGGCTAGAGCAACAGTGGCACTGACGCAGTACAAGTGAACAGCATTGAAAACGGTGCTCCTCTGAGAGTCAAATGACTAGAGAGGAGAAGGACAGAGAGAATCTAACTTGAGTAATAACTGACTTCTGCTGCTCAGAACCTCAGACATAAAACACTGTGTTAAAACCTGATTCAAAAATTGAGTCGTTCTGTCAAAACACTAGCACTAGTTTTCTATCCAACATGAACATATAGTCAATCATTGCGCAATTACTGTCAAAATACTAACAGTTGATGGCATTACGAAAACTGCATTACTTGTCATGTTTCAGTTCTATCTGCAGACAATATGAAATCCATTGTTTTTATAATTCAGTTTCCTTTTACTGCAGTAAAAGTAGAATGCTTACATGTAAGCCATTCATTTTTTGTTGAGTGCTGAATGTGTGTATTCTTGGCAAAATAGCAATTATCTAAAAGTGAATGAGTCATTACATTATAGAATGTACAGTAGAAAAAAAAAGAGTTTGGTAGTAATAGAATTGACAGCCACTGGTCAAATGAGTCCCCTATACCAGAACTTCAGTTGCCCCTTGATTGAAATTGCTTTCTGGGTGTGGAATGGGGTGGAGTGTTGATGGTGCCCCCATAGAGGGTTGGGATGGTATCCCCTTGTTAGTTTGTGCCCTACACAGACCACATATTCTGCATATATGGAACAGCGGTAGTGGAATTGTTGTAGTAAAATATGAAGCTTTACTGAAATTAAAACATAAAATTGCTGACATTGATCAACAATGGAAATAAGCTTTCATAGGTACCACATGTGTAAGAGAAAAAAACATAGAGGTGCACAATCCAGCACACATTCTTCCTCCTCTCCCCTACCTCTTCTTCTCCCTTGTCCTGATCCAACTACTCCTCTCCTCCTTCATCTCTTCCTCTCCCTTACTCAGACATTATTTTTTCTCTTTGCTCCTCTGTGTTGTTCTGCATCCACAAATCTGATTCAAAGAGTCCTATTTTGCTGTATGTCCATGTAATGAAAAGAACTTCAGCACCTGACTATGCCTCCAACTGAGATTGGAATCTGCTATTTCTCAATATTTCAGTGATCTTCTAATTAAAAATGCTTATCAGTTGTTTCAGTATTTGTTTTATACAGTATATATTTTTTTCAATACTTTTGAGCTGCTGTTGCTGCAAAAGTATAGGTTTTATACTATATTTAAAGATTGGAAAATTGGGTCTTTATTTCTGACTTGCTGTGTTTAAGCATTTGTAAATAAGATGAGAAAGATCCATGATTTTGGTATGGGGTAAGCTTGTGTGAAAATAAAATTTAAGCCTTTTAGAAACGTGTTAATTGACTGCATTTTGTGTGAAAATGACATGAATTGTGTTAATGGTATGTCACAACAGACGGATGTTGTGCTAATTGTGTTTAGAGTTTTGAAAATGTGACTACAGATTGGACAAAAGTATGTTAGCAATTGAAAACAAAACTAGAAATATAGATATATAAAATATAAAATATAGATCTATATAAAATATAGATATATGGATAGATATAGAGGTCCATTTTTTATTATTTTTTTGTCCAAAGGCCTTAATAATAATAATAATAATAATAATTAAAAATATATATATTTTGCTACATATAAAGGTATTTTAAAGATTTGTCTTTTAAAGAAGTGTCAAAAGGCCAATTTAATCTTCCAAAGGCCAATACAGCCATTACATTTATGATTAAAATATCTTAAAAATGTAATACATTTTTTATTCTGGCATGATTTTATAACATCATATATCAACAAAATTATGTGTAGAAGTCATTTATGAGAAGGAATGTCCGGAAAAATAAATTTCATTAATGTCATTCGGACCAATATAAAGGGACCATTTTGGATCAAGTCATACGTTCAATATCATGTGACAGGATGTGACAACATTCAGACACGTGCAAAGGACCACATGGTCATGAAGCAAAGTAACTAACTCTCTCTTTAGTATTTGAAAAATTTATTTTTTTCACTTGCTCATACGCATGTCCCGAAACATCAGGTCATTCGGTACAACCACTATAAAACATGAAAAATGTTGTATTATTTAAAAACTTGTACTAAATATAAAATGTTTGATTGTCCTTTTGCTAGCTAGCTAGCTAGATATCACCCTGTTAGCATTGTTTTAAAATATCGTCATTCGGTATAGCCAAAAGTGTCATTCGGTAAAACCGAAATTTTGGTTAAAACGAATGACTTTTTTGATGACAAACTTTGTCCATCTTGTAAAAAATGACAAAAGCAGTGTTAATTGATTATAAAAACCACATAATCATTGTTAACACTTAATAAAACTTCAAAATTAATTATATCTCCATTAGTTTTTTTTTACATTTTTAAAAACCTTATTCGTCAATGACCCATAGATTGATCTACTCAAAGAATGGCAGTTAGATTAAGTGCATACTGAAGATCCGTCTTCATATTTCTTTATCTAGGGCTGTTACTGATAGAAGGCTAATTGGTACTTTAAATCATTGAACTAAGATTCACAATGACATTTGAGTACCAGCCGGAGTTTTGTGTGTTACAGTCTCAACTCTCAAAGGACACAAGCTCGTCTGTGTAGCCACAGTAGACAGCTCAACACGTATGTTCACATTGCCTACCGTTAGCATTGATTACATTGATTACATTGATTACATTTTTTCTTCTCCTCCATTTTTTGCAGTTAATTAAGTCTGACTCTGAACTGCTTAATAAACTTTAGTCACTGACTTACAATGTCGGGATCAGGGTAAAAAATAACTTTTTCCCACCAACCAACTGGTGAATGCCCAACTTTACCAGCCATTTGTAACCCAGTATAGCCCAGTTTATGGTAAATAAAATACTTAGGCCAGTATTTGGAGTTAGACAATATGAAGATAAAGTAAACCTGCAGGACTTGCCATAGTTTTAAAGTGAACTAAACTCAAGAAGACCTCCTGACATGGTTTGAGTTCTTTTGGAGGTTTCACGTACACTTACATGATTTTCGGATTTCTCTCTCTCTCTCTCTCTCTCTCTCTCTCTCTCTCTCTCTCTGAAAATCTCATGCTGTAACCATATTTTTCTCTTATTGTTAGTTCTTCTGGTGTTTATAAACATGAATAAGAGTATCTATCTTACCTCTATTACTTCACCATGACTGGGTGCACTGACATGTAAATGTGTACCATCATGTCAGAAAGTAGTAGTAGTTTGTAGTCTGTAGTTTGGTTTCTAAATATTCTTTTTAAACTAGATCATGTTTTATGTCATATATTTGCATTTTTTAAATACACTGAACTCTTTTATCTTAAAAGACTAAGAAAAACTTGACTCCTCAAGATATGATCTTTTTAAGATTAAAGTTTGGAAATCTCCTAGTGACTCCAGTTGACATGGACTGTTCACCATCAGCTTATGCTGAAATTGGCCATCAAAATGTCTCGCCTGCTTTAGATGCTAATGTCAGCTAAGCCTTGATTTCTTTGTATCCCATTCACCAGATTTCTTTTTCTTTTCTGGATTATTTGATCAAAACATGATGTTTATGCTGCCTTATAAGCATTTGTATTTCCTTGAGGAAATGCAAATCTAGTTTTAGTAATATCAGTACCCAGGCCTAGTGATGCCTCTCAAGGGAATTTAAATAAATACAGGGAGTGGTAAAAAGATATCTAGAGAGGAGAATGGAGCAGAACAGATGGCTGTGAGAAAGAGGAGCAGGAGGATGGGCGAGCAACATCTCACCCCTCACTCGCTCTGTTGACAGCTCCCCTCCTCCACCTCCTCCCTAGTGCAAAGCGAGCTGGGTAATTTTACTTGTGTACTATCCAGCCCCAGGCGGCACTCAGTAATAAGCACGGCACAGAAGCACAGGTAAATAAATCTGTGTGATGAAGCACCACACACCACAAGGATGACAAGTACCTCCACTACTAGCTCCAAACAGCATTTCAGTAGGCCTATCTATATCTGCCACAATGCATGGTTCAAATGAAGATGTTCATTTTGGGATCTAACAACAAAAAAGACTCAAAATGTACCAAAACAAAGTATTTTAATAATAAAATAAGGATGCTGGTGAGGTGTTCAAGAAAAAAAAAGAAAAAAGAAAGTCAATCCAGGCAAAACGCTCTGTCTCTTTTTTCCCCCCAAACAACGTGAAAACGCTTCAGGACATTTTGTATGCAATTCTCAATGTGTATGAAAGGAATAACAGCATCTTAGAAAACTAAACACCCTGAACATCACAAAAGACCTTCGTATTCAAGGACGCTTCTGCTCGCCAGGGTACCTGGGGTTTGGTGGAGGCTGGGTGCAGTGTTGGGGGATGCTCGTTGACTGCTGCGGTTACCAAAATGGGGGAGAGATGGGAGGGAGCTTCAGTGAGTGGAGCATTGTCGTAATTGGGTGGGGAGGTGTAAAGACCATCCTCAAATGCATTCGTGTCCTTCAACAAGGAGCCTAATTCTGGTTCAGGGTCATAGAGATCCCCTAAGAGAAAAAGAGAGAGAAACTATGGTTGGTTTTTAATAAAATTAGCATTTAAAGATAGGACCTGGCAAATGCAAATTATAGACACAGAAAAGTACCCATTGCAACTCTACTCCATATAGGGCCCTTAGGGCACCTCAGGGCTTTATTGGTAAATATATTGAATTTTGTACACATACACTACTGGTCCAAAGTTTGGAATAATTATGTTTTTTTTTTTTTTGTTTGTTTGTTGTTGTTGTTGTTGTTGTTGTTGTTGTTTTTGAAAGAAGTCTCTTACGCTACATTTATTGATTGATACATTTTGATAAAAAATACTGTAAAAACAGTAATATTAATTAAATATTTTACAATTTAAAATAAATGTTTATTATTATTAATTATATATTATTTATTATTATTTTAATATATAATTATTTTAATATGTTACTAACAATTTATTTATTCCTGTGATGGCAAAACTAAATTTTTAGCATCATTACTCGAGTCTTCAGTCTCACGTGATCCTTCAGAAATAATTCTAATATGCTGAGTTGGTGTTCAAGAAACATTCCTTATTCTTATAATTGTTGAAAACAGTTTTTGTTGCTTAATATTTTTGTCGAAACTACAAAAAAAGTCTGGTAAGAGTAAGATTTTAAAAAGAAAAAAAATGCTTTTATTCAGCAAGTATGCATTAAAGAGTTAGTTCACCCAAAAATTAGGTCATTAATTACTCACCCTCATGTCATTTCAAAACACTGCTTCATAAAGCGTTGAAGCTTTATGAATCTTTGTGGTTCGGAGCATGTTTCAAACTGCCAAAGTATCACATCCCAGTGGTGAACCATTGAAATTTTGAAACACTTATGACGTAACGAAGCCTCGATTACTGAAATCACGTGACTTTGGCAGTTTGATACACACTCTGAACCACAAAAGATTTGGAAAGCTTCGAAGCTTCATGAAGCAGTGTTTTGAAATCGCCTATAACTAGATATTGTTGAATAAAGTCATTATTTTGTTTTTTGGTGCACAAAAAGGATTCTTGTTGCTTCGTAACATTAAGGTTGAATCACATGAACTGTTTTAAATAAGTCTTTAGTAGCTTTCTGGGCATCTGAAAGTGTTAATTATCTTGCTGGCAATGGAGGCCTCACTAAGCCATCGGATTTTATCAAAAATATCTTAATTTGTGTTCTGAAGATGAACTCTTACGGGTGTGGAGTGACATGAGGGTGAGTAATTATTGATATAATTTTCATTTTTGAGTGAACTAACCCTTTAAATTGATCAAAAGTGACAGTGCAAACATTTATAATGTTACAAAAGATTTCTATTTCAAATAAATGCTGTCCTGAAAAAAAATATTACTGTTTTCACAAAAATATTAAGCCTTTTCTGGAGAATTTCTGAAGGATCATGTGATACTAATGACTGAAGTAATGGCTGCTGAAAATTCAGCTTTGCCATCATAGGAATAAAGTACATCTTAAAAATATTAAAAAAGAAATCAATTACAATGTTACAGTTTTTACTGTATTTTTGATCAGAAAAAAATGCAGTCTTGGACATTTCCAAGAGACAGTTCAAAAACATTAACAATCGTAATGTTCCATATGTTTGACCAGTATAGTGTATATAGTGCTTCTTCTGGGCCCTGTTCTTTTATTGTGGCTTGAAACTGAATGTGTGCTTAATTTAAAATAACTTGGGACAAATCTTTTCTATCTACCTGGCAGTGAACAGGCAGAATTTAGATATGTGACTCTGTAAATATAGCTGAATAAACTTCACCCAAACATAACAATTTTGTCATCATTTACTTCTTTGTGTTGTTCCAAACCATTATGAGATACTTTTTTTTTTTTTTTGTGAAACACTAAATGAGACATTCTGAAGAATCTCTCCTCTTTAAATAATAATTTAATATTGTGAAAAGGTGCTACCAAGATCTAAAAATGACAAAAAAGTTATGGGTATTGGCACTGTCTAGTGTAGTTATGTGTAGTACATGTACACTTTTTGTCCATTCTTTCATATAGACTTTAAATGTAGTGCATTAGGGATGCGCCAATCCAATAGTGGTATCAGTCCATTACATATCTTTTTTTTTTTTGTATTAGGTATTTGAAACGTGCATTATGGCTGTTACCGTTAAGCTCAAAGAAGGAGTATAAAAAAAGTATTATAAATGCATGTTTTCATGCAATATATTGCATTAACAAGATCAATTAAAATTTGTTGACGGCAGTCACTTTATTCTCCAATCTTCAAACATCATGCCGCATTCAGCTATGACAGCAATCACATGAAAAACCTTCTCCAAGATGTTACAATGTTCCCATTATAATGCATAATCTGAACATAAAAGGTCTGTGCTTTTGTTTAAAAGGACTGTATTTTTCTAGAGTTTGGTGATTTTGAATGGTGTCACTATTAGGTGTCTGTTAGATGAGAGTGCTGGAGTAGCAGAATAAATAAATCATATCATTCGCACTCATAGCTATAACTATAATTTAAAACCCTGATGAACAAGGCTTAGTAAAATCTTGAATAGATGCAATACCTTAGGTGTTGCACATACACTATCTCTTCTCTTTGTGCTCTAATTGTTTACATTATGGAGCGAGGTACGCCCATGACTTTAAAGGTGCAGTAAGCGATTTTTAAAAAAACGCTGTTAAAAGTTGATCGGACCAGGCACCACAACAAACTTGTAGCAAATCAACAGTAGGGCATGACCACTCATGATGGGAGAGGAGAGAGAGCTGAGGGAGATTTAAAGAAATACTTCAGAAAGAGAGATGGCTGAGAAACAATACAAAAGAGAAAAGCTCAGCGGAATACTACTGGAAAAAGAAGGGCTATGATCAGGCAAGAGCTTTATCAATTTGACACATTTCTCCAAACTTGGATCACTGTTCTCAAAACAGTTAACACAGTGATCTGAACACTTTGTAATTGTCCTAAACAGTTTGTATGTTTTCATCCATTTCACATAAATTGCAAATCATGTGAATAATTTTCTCAAAATACTATGCACAAAGTTCTCAAATGTTTTCATAATAGTTAATACGTCCAACCAAAACTTTAATAAATCAGGAAAAAACGATCACAGTTTTTTATTGGGTTTACACAATTCCCAAACCTTTATGTACCATTTGTCCAAACAGGAAGAGGAAGGGGTGTAATGAGAAGGAAAGGAAGAGTGGAACATACAGAAGGAGATCATACTGTATATGAGGAGAGAGGAGGAAGTAAAAAAAGGAGGATTGGAGAAGAGCTGAGTACAGTGGAGTGCACTGGTGTAGTGGAAAGAATTAGAGGAGAAACTGTAAGAAGACATGGACATTCAAATTAAATCAGAATTACTCTAATTCAGTGGTTCTGAATCCTGGACTTGGGGAGCCCTATCTGAGGGTATGGGGGATTTTGGATTCAGCCCCTAAATAAATTGTTGTTTATAAGAAATTCAAGATAAAATACTTTGCATAATGTTATGTTTGAATATACATATAAGCACATTTTATAAATATCTGTAGTTTTAAAGATGTTGAGATAATTGAAAAACTTTTGTAGCGTCTGGAGAAGACAAGATCATCAAACCATCTTTGAATTCGAAAAGCCTTTCGAACTTTTTTTATCTCGGATTTTTATCAACTCAGATCGACTTACCCTAAACCAGGCCTTACATTCCAGACAACCCAATACACACATACACAGAAACATAGAAGGACTCTCTTTAACTCATAAGTTAAATTTCAGAAATGTATTCAATGTACTCCATGAATGTATCCATGTAACCCTGTATGCATGTATTTCTCCCTATTATATAAGCATAAGTTACGACTGTAGTTATGTTAGTTTTACCCTAAAACATTTATATTCAAGTGGATAAAAATGTATCACGGCTTAAATGTTTTCCAAACATATACTTCTTGGATTCAAAATGTTCCTCTCCAACTGTCTGAACCAACTATGCATGTTATGTTACTGTAAAAATACTTTAGTCCATTTTTAGAGTCTTTCGGAAGAAAACGTACCCAGATCTGACACTTCATAAACTATGGAAATTAGGCCATAAAACAAGACAAAGAAGCTTTTCCCGCTTCAGAATTCATGCTGGCTATTGGCCAGTCCAACTGTGTAGTTGTGTTTTTCTATATAAAACCAACTCTTCAGTCTTCACTCAGTCTTCACTCTTCATTACCTATGAGACGGACTCTTTCTTTCTTATTTTCCGGCCATCTTACTTTTAAGTTAAACCTTGTTTGAAAATCCCATCGAAGACCCTTCCTCAGAAAAGGACCAATCGCTCCAGCTCGAACGCACTGAAACTCCTGCAGAATGGCGTATGAACAACACTGTAAAAAAAATCCTGTTGTTTCTACGGAAAAATACCGGCAGCTGTGGTTACCAGAACAATACTGTAAAAATGACATCAAACCGTAAACATACTTACAGAGTTACATGTGAATTTTACATTTTAAATATGTATATTTAACATTGGATTTTAGTACACTGTAAAAAAAATCCCAGTAAAATTTACGGTAAAATAACATATTTCATTAACTGATATAATGTTAATTTGCCAACCTAATGAAGTACTAATATCTGTTTTGTATCTTTATAATACACTGACAGTCACCAAACACAGTGGTGATAAGAGTCACATGATGAATCAAAGTTCATCACAAGCAGCTTTTCCACAAGCTGAGGAGGACAATACTAATATATAGAAGGAGCACACAGTGTCATTCACACACACACTAAACACCATCATGGTAACATGCATGAAATTTTAAAAATGCAATAAACATTAATTTAACAACATTAGATGTAACATAAAACCCTAATGTACATAACTGATTAGAAAAAAATGAGAAAAACTAAGAAGAAACAGAGTTATTTCAACAAAAATATATCAAATGTGAAGTGTCACGCAGGGAATTGTGGGAATGTCAATTTACGGTTTTTCACTGTAAATTTTACAATGAATTGTTATTTTTCACTTCCAAAAACTGTGAATTTAACGGTATTTTACCGTAAAATGACATTAAATGTACCGTTAGATCTATTACAGTTATTTACCGTATATAGTACGGAAACTTTCTGTAAACCAATTAACAGTTTTTCACCGCAGCATTTTTACAGTCTTTTACTGTTAAAATCACGGTAATTTTTTACAGTGAACAGCACCCAAAATTACCTATGCAAGTACAGAACCATTTCTTCCGCTGCATTTTAAGCCTACATTTTCTGAAGTGATTCCTTGCTGGCTTTCAAAGGTTTTAACTGTCTGTAATTTGCCATTCTTTGATCATTTCTGTTTTTCCTGACTTTTCTTTTGTTTATTCTATGTATGTATTCTTTGTTATATTTAGCAATTCGTAGTTTCATATCTATTAAATCCATTATAGTTATACTTTATTGTCTCTGTTGATGCCCATTGATGAATCCAAGTCACTTCAATGTTTGATTTCGCTCGTTATGTGCTTTTTTTTTTTTTTTTTTTATTAGGAGTGCAAAACTTATAACATAGGGTGAACACAAAACACAACAACAAAACGCAAAAAACAACTATAAAACAGCAGTGATAGTAACAGCAATGAAAAGTAAGCAGAAATGACAAATGGGTAATAGTAGAAGTATGTAAATAGTGATCGTTATGTGCTTTTGTAAGTAATTAGATCGGAGATTCCTTCTTGGCCAGAAGAAACCTCCCTTTTAAGAGTTGATAAGAAAAATCAGACTGATAATTTTGCTGGACAAAAATAGATCAGTTTTTCTGAAGTAATTCTAAAACTAGAAGTAATTCTAGAACATATATATTTTTAACTGGTTATAATCCATTGTAACTTAACTGATTATCTATCTATCTATCTATACATATCTATACATATCTATACATATCTATCTATCTCTCTCTCTCTATATATATATATATATATATATATATATATATATATATTGGTCGATTTATATTATAATTGATCATAACGCATTATGATCTAATTATATATATATTTCACCCATAATTTGAGTTAATTCCTTAGATTCGTTACACTTTTGCTCAGCAATTCAAATATTCTCAAATGTCAGGGTGGCACAACTGCAAATATTTTATTATCAACTGACAAGGTAATAACCTTAAGCCTGATACTGTAATGCAGCATCCAGAAGATCCCAACAGATCATTGTGGCAGAGTGAAAAGGGTTGTAGATATCTCTAAAATACTGATAAAAAAGCTAATTTCATGTATGGGTAGATATATACTGTATTTACCAATATTTGGTTGTACCACCTGAAAAAAAGTAAAAAAAAAAAAAAAAAAAATAAAAATAATAATAATAATAAAACACGTTGTAATGTTATGTAACAACTGAAACTTGTTTAAACACATTGTTCATGACTCAAAAATATGCATTACATCAGTTTTGAAAAGATTTTTTAAAATTATCTTTTTTGAAGCTTTATTTGTTCAATGGCCCATATAACAAAACCTGTTGGAAAAACATTCCAATAAACCTGTATTTTCGTTAGTGTATTTGTACATCTACAGCTGAAAATGTTGTAAAATCAATAGACAATACGCCTGTAGTTTTGATGTTAGTATTTACTTTTAATAAATGCATTACTAGAAAAAAATGCAGTTTTCTTTTTTTTTTTCTTTCTTTTTTTTTTTGCAGTAAAGTTGAACTGTTTGGCTATAAGAGTGTGTTTAGATCACTGTGTTAAAGGATTAGTTCAGACGAGAAATAAGGGTCTTATGTAGAGAAACCATTGCTCATTTTCTAAAAAAAATTAAAAATGTTATACGTTTTAACCATAAATGCTCATCTTGAACTAGCCCTCTTCTTCTTCTCTATTTGAATTCCAGCAGTGTAGACACTGCTAAGTGTATTACTGCCCTCGACAGGTCAAAGTTTGAACTAAATTGTCATATACAATATGCTAGTGCAAGTATATAACAATTAGTTCAAACTTTGACCTGAGGAGGGCAGTAATACACTTAGCAGTGTCTACACTGCCGGAATTCTAATAGAGAAGAAGAAGAAGAAGAAGAAGAAGAAGAAGAAGAGAGCTAGTTCAAGATGAGCATTTATTGTTAAAACATATAACATTTTTAATTTCTTTTTTTAGAAAATGAGCAATGGTTTCTCTAGATAAGACCCTTATTCCTCGTCTGGGATTGTGTAGAATGTTTTGAAGCTGCAATGAAACTTTGTAATTGAATAATTTTGACCTTCAACCGTTTGGGCTCCATTGAAGTCCACTATATGGAGAAAAATCCTGGAATGATTTCATCAAAAACCTTAATTTCTTTTCGACTGAAGAAAGAAAGACATGAACATCTTGGATGACATGGGGGTGAGTAAATTATCAGGAAATTTTAATCTGAAAGTGAACTAATCCTTTAACTGTTTTGAGATCAGGTACATTACTTTGGAGAAATGTGTCAAATCGATTGAGAAAAACTGTAATATTAGAAAATCTTTCCAGCGCTGGACAGACCTAAGCGGGAAGGCCTGAAAACAAACATCGAAGTTGCGTTGTTTCTTGTGTTGTTCTGCAATGAACTCTTGCTCTTGTACTGTATGTTAATTTTTTTGTGCTTCCTTTTCATTCATTCATCTTCTTTGCTTTATTTTTCGCAAAGCATTATTTTGCTTCACTTCTGCTATGATAAAAGAGACACTCTTGCATTGTGTGTTCATGCATTTTGGGGGCAGATCAATGAAGGGAGGAGTGTGTTTGTTTGGGTTGATTTCAAATGACAACAGTGTTCAACAGCGATTTTGAGAAATCGCATACTGCACCTTTAAGCGCATCAGCACGTGCCCAGAATGTTTATGAGTGCTTTTGTGCCACTTTCTCACTTTTTTCACAATCAAGAAATACATGTTTAGCCTTTATATTTGTTCTGTCTTATCTATCCTCTTATCTATCATGTCTGTTGTCCTATTAAAATTAAATTACATTTACATGATTGCCAGCATTTTTAAGTACACATTTTCAACATTTTATCAGATTTGTAATGATTTGTTTATTAATCTGTTGTCAACTAAACACAAACTTAAAAGTCTCCCAGCAGCTTGGAGGTTTAATTTTTGAAAGTAAAGAATTTAAAGGAATAGTTAACACAAAAAATAAAAATTCTGTCATCATTTATTCACTCTCAAGTTGTTCCAAACCTGTATGAATTTCTTTCTTCTGCTGAATACAAAAGATGATATTTTGAAGAATATGGGTAACCAAACAGTTGATGGGCCCCAATGACTTTTTGGACCAATGGCCCATCAACTGTTTAGTTACCCATATTCTTCAAAATATCTTGTTTTGTTAGTCAGAATAGTTTTGTTTTTGTTTTTTTTTCTGTGCAATCTGATCACCAAAAGATGTCTTAGATGTTTTTTGTAAAGACAAAAGCCAAGTGTAAACAACCATGGACATGCAAATGTGTTGTTAAATTATTATATAAATATTCATTTAAAATCTCAGGGGTTTCTTCAAGAAAATATTTTTATGTCAAATGGGTTCAGCTGACAAAAAAGTTTGGGAATCGCTGCCACAGTCATACAGGTCTGGAGCAATATACGGCTGAGGAAATGTTAACAGAATTGTCATTTTTCTGTGAACAATACCTTTAACCTTTCTTTGTAGAATGGAAAATCTTATCTGGCTATGTAAGTCTGGTTCAGAAAATCTTTATTACCTTTAGCTCGGCCTTTGTCTCTTTTGCCTCCCTGCTTTCTGTGCTCAGCCAGATGCCCGTGGCCATGTCTCCTGCCTTTACGATTGAACTCTCCCTCTGGTGGATGATTTCCACGCCGCATATGAGCAGGACCTCTGACTTCATCATGACCCTCCACCCTCATACTGTCTCCAGGCCCCATCTCCAGCCTTACAGGGCTCAGGCCCTCTAGACTTGTCCCATCATCCTCCGGTTGGTCCACAGGCCTTCGAGAGAGCAGCCCAGCATTATCCCTGTCTTTATGTGACCAGTGTTTTCTTCGCTGGTTGCCACCCAGAAGTCCCATGTCAGGGTCTGACTTGGAGTCAGTGGTGGAGGTAGAAGACCTGGTCATACTCCGTTTGGCCTTTTCAGATGGGATCTCAGAGCTGTGCGAGGTGTGGGACAGTGTGATAAGGAGCAGGGCAAAGAGACAACACAAGCCTGGAGCTGCCATCTTCAAATACAGCACCACCTGCTGGTTAGGGCAAGATAAGGTCAGCTCAGAAACAGATAGATATATTTTCACTTTAAATACATGTGAGTATACACATCTTAATTGTTATTTCCAGAATTTAATTTTTATTTTTATTTTTTTTACATATCATGAATTATTAATTCCTAAATATCATTAACTATTGGGAGGGGAGGTTGCACCACATGACATTTACCAGAACTAACATTGACTGGTAAGGACCCTTTTCAAACACTGCTATTACGCATTTCCACAGCTGTTAACATCATAAAACATTTTTTATGTTTTGAGTTTTTTTTTTATTTTTTATTTAATGTACATTTATAAAACTACTTTGTGTTTCATTACCTTTTCATTAAATTACAGAAAACTGGTTAATGCTGTAACATGAATGTTTCTAATACAACATCTGAGGGAAAGACAGCAAATGTGATTTTTTTTTTTGTTTTTTTTTGTTTTTTTCTTCTGACCAACATAATCCATCTCTCAATATTTTTTTTCTCTTTTGGAAAGTCATAGAAATGCTACCGTGGAGTTTGCTATTGGGGAAAATGAGAACGCAAATATATATATATATATATATATATATACATATTTGCTGTAATTTCTATTCGGCACAAAAAATATTATTTCAGAAACTAAAAACATGCTCATCATGGGAAAGGTGTTATTAAAGTCACTGTATGTATAAATTACATTTTTAATGTATTATTGAATAAATTAATAGATTAATCATCATGTTGCTGACACTCTGACAGACTACTCATAACATCCAATTAGACTGACAGACCACTCACAACATTCAAATGCAATACAATGCACATCTCAATTTTGGACCATGTGTACAAAAATCCAGCCATGACACAAGTTTTGGGTGTTATGGCCAATATGCCCCAGTAATAATGTTTATTATAACTAATTAAATTCATCAAAACTGAAAAAATATGACAAATTCTTGAGGAAAAAACTTTTGACTAACATATTGGCTAGAAGTTTAAATCAGGACATCTCAAACCAGAGCATCCTCTATTACACCCACAAACACTTACATATTTAAATAATGGCTTTGCTTTGACATGAAATAAACAAGAGTTCAAAGGCAACCTAAATGTGTTGAGAAAACTTGCCAGACTAAATATCATGTTTGGATTCCCACTAGGCCGAGAAAAAGATGATCCAAAAGAAGAATCTTTCCTCAGGTGGAATATCAAAGTCAAGCTTATGAAGAGGTTCTCACCATGCATCTCACCATGCAAATCAGTGACATGGGTCTTACTTTGATCATCCTAGGTCTCCTCTCATCCTCAGATGCTCCCCTCAGTAAATCTGGCCCCTTCACTCTGTCTTTTGTCCCTGAGAGCTGCTCACATTGCCTCAAGCAGCAGGCATCTATCCCTGCATTTAAGACTGGCACCAGAGATACTAATACAAGCATGCTAACTTTACATCTAAGATGTCTTAATATTTCTGATGGTTTATAATGATACAGTAGAGTAAGGTTTTTCTTATGATGGCTTCAAGCAGTGTTGGGGGTAACACATTACAAGTAACTTGAGTTACGTAATCAGATTACTTTTTCAAGTAACTAGTAAAGTAACGCATTACTTTTTTAATTTACAACAAAATCTCAGTTACTTTTTCAAATAAGTAACACAAGTTACTTTTTCACATTTATTGACACAGCTCTCCTGTCCCCATGTTGAGAGAAATAAAGTGCAGAGGTGTTGTGTGCGCTATGTAAACATAATGGTTATTGTAGTTCTAGACTAAATGTGAACATGCATTTTCAGTATTCCTCAAAATGAATAAAAAATAGTGAAATGCAATCTCAGAGTTTTACACAAACCTGTAATAATTAACTATATTAAATCACACAAATATACATTATTTAATTCCAGTTTATTAACCAATGTCTTTGCTACTGACCTTCAATGACCTAATTCAACCATGCTAATTAGCAGAAATTACTTTAGATTAGATTTAGAAATAAGAGTGTGGAACTTCCGTCTCCTGTATCATATTTTTCTTTAATCCAGAATAGCAGCACAGCTGAAAGGTTTGTTTGAGCTGCGCCCTCTGCTGTACAGGCATAAGTATTTCCTTCAGCCTAAGGCTTATACATTTCATCTGTGACATGGTGTGAAAGGGCCTTAACATTTGCCAAAAATAGAACCTTTTTGTTGTTATTACAAAAACAAACAAGCAAGCCCAGCCCAGGTGAGAAAAAATAACGCAAAAGTAATGTAACGCATTACTTTTCATGAAAAAACGCAATTACCTACTTTTTTAAGGAGTAATGCAATATTGTAATGCATTACTTTTTTAAAGTACTTTTTAAAGTACTTTATAAAGTAACTCAACACTGGTTTCAAGTCATGTCAAGATGATTATATTTACAAGAATGTCACCAGTAATTACATGTGGGTAACTCTGGAAGCAAAATTTGTATACATTTTATGTATTGTTGATGAGAAATAGCAATGAAGTGTTACATTTATGAATTAAATTATGAATAACAACAGATTGGAGATTTCGGTGGGTAATACATAGTGTAACGTCTAGTCAGGCAAAGGAAGAGGAGATAGAAAGGTGGATCAAACAGCAGCCATATAACTATTTATAAACAAAAACAAAGAAGAAAAACTAGATCACAGGAGTCGTAGGAGTAGAAAAATGTAACAGCTTACTGGACACGTTAACAGAGACACGTTTACTTACTGGAGTAGGATTTTTCTCCATCTCTGGTAAGATAGCAATCATGATGATAAGTGTGTTCTTTAATTATTAGGTGTGCAACGGATCGCAGTTAATCCGTGATCCGTAGAGATAAGGTCCAACGGTTCGGAATCGGCACACGTGTGATTCGTGAAATAACTGCTAAGTTTAACCATCACAGAGTGAAAGTTTATCATTTGGAAGTGTTTTGTCACTGCAATTAACACATTCAAACGATTTTAAAAATGGAAGAAGAGGCGAAAATCGGGACTCGCGAGCTGTTATCTGTGCGCACAGCCTCAAGGCCTTTTCACACAGGACGCGGTATGCGCTGCGCTGCGCTATGAAACCCATTTGTTTCAATGGCTTGCGCCGCGCGAGAACTGCGTCGACCAAAGCGCAGACGCAGCGGAGCGCAACTTGCGCGCACGCCGCGGTCAAAGTTCAAAGTAGTTCAACTTTTGCCGCTGCGCTCGCGCGACCAATAGCAACGGGGCATCCAAACAATCGGAAAGCAAAATGGATGAACAGCTATTTACTGTGTTGGAATTTCCAGAGCTATACAATACAAGTTTGCTGGTCGTATATTGACATCTGGAGAAAAGCTGTGTCATGGAGACATGACAGACATTGTCAAGAGCTGCTTTCTTTCTTCTTCTTACAAGCAGGGCTATTGCTATTGCTCACTTCTTAGCACGGCCTGGGACATATACTTTACTGCTGACCGAAAGGTGGAACAACAATCAAGTGACTATGTATAAAACTCCCGCTACATGTTTGGAAAATTCTGCCTACTGTGCTCTGGCCAGCGCAGCGCAAATCGCTTTGTATCTGAAGGGCTGCGCTGAACCCAGCGGCGAGCGCAGCGCATGCCGCGTCCTGTGTGAAAGGGCCTTCACACCTCCGAGCGCACGCACACAGAGAGAGAGAGAGAGAGAGAGAGAGAGAGTCAGACAGCACTTGAACACCAAATTAATTCCTCTTTCGCATTTACTTGCGCTTGAACAGACACATACACACAAAATTATGTCAAAATACCTGTCAAGCCAAGTATTCTCTCGGTTATGTCATAAGTGAACCACTGAGAAAGAAACCGGATGTGTGTCAGTTATTCGGTCCGTGCTTTCCTTCTTAAAGTGACAGCAGCCTAATATCCTTGTCATTAATGTTAGTAAAATACAAACCCGATTCCAAAAAAGTTGGGACAGGTAGCAATAAGAGGCCGGAAAAGTTAAATCTACATATCAGGAACAGCTGGAGGACCAATTTGCAACTTATTAGGTCAATTGGCAACATGATTGGGTATAAAAAGAGCCTCTCAGAGTGGCAGTGTCTCTCAGAAGTCAAGATGGGCAAAGGATCACCAATTCCCCCAATGCTGTGGCGAAAAATAGTGGAGCAATATCAGAAAGGAGTTTCTCAGAGAAAAATTGCAAAGAGTTTGAAGTTATCATCATCTACAGTGCATAATATCATCCAAAGATTCAGAGAATCTGGAACAATCTCTGTGCGTAAGGGTCAAGGCCGGAAAACCATACTGGATGCCCGTGATCTTCGGGCCCTTAGACGGCACTGCATCACATACAGGAATGCTACTGTAATGGAAATCACAACATGGGCCCAGGAATACTTCCAGAAAACATTGTCGGTGAACACAATCCACCGTGCCATTCGCCGTTGCCGGCTAGAACTCTATAGGTCAAAAAAGAAGCCATATCTAAACATGATCCAGAAGCGCAGGCATTTTCTCTGGGCCAAGGCTCATTTAAAATGGACTGTGGCAAAGTGGAAAACTGTTCTGTGGTCAGACGAATCAAAATTTGAAGTTCTTTCTGGAAAACTGAGACACCATGTCATCCGGACTAAAGAGGACAAGGACGCATCATAAAGAGGAAGATGCGACAAAGAAGACCTAAGACAGTTGAGCAACTGTATTAGAAGCCTGTATTAGACAAGAATGGGACAACATTCCTATTCCTAAACTTGAGCAACTTGTCTCCTCAGTCCCCAGACGTTTGCAGACTGTTATAAAAAGAAGAGGGGATGCCACACAGTGGTAAACATGGCCTTGTCCCAACTTTTTTGAGATGTGTTGATGCCATGAAATTTAAAATCAACTTATTTTTCCCTTAAAATGATACATTTTCTCAGTTTAAACATTTGATATGTCATCTATGTTGTATTCTGAATAAAATATTGAAATTTGAAACTTCCACATCATTGCATTCTGTTTTTATTCACAATTTGTACAGTGTCCCAACTTTTTTGGAATCGGGTTTGTAAAATGTAAAAAAAAAAATCATTATCATCATCTACTATGTTCGAGAAAAAAGAAGATAGTGAGGAGAGCAGTCAGGAGGAAAGTGATGAGGACAGATTTTAGGATAAGTGTGTCATGTAAAGTGTGAGTACCAAGCAACATCTCCAGGTGCTCCATTGAGAACCAGACCAAAAAAGTTATGTGCACCCCTGACTCTGTACTCTATTCAAGAACTTTTTCCTTTTATCTACCATTTAATATTATTGTTTGAATTAGAAGATATTTAATTGCTATAAGGGGAACAGAATTACATTTAAAACAAGTTTCTGGTTAAAATCGCACCCCCATCCAATTTTATCCAAATAGATATAGATACAAATAATTTTGCCATTGTTACCGTTAAGTTCTAGTTCTGTTTTGGTTTCATTTTCATTCTGTTCCGTGTTCTGGTTTGCCTGAACAGGGAACAGAATGAGTAGAGTTCTGTTAGCTTGTTTGTTTCCATAATTACTCATGAGTTCTGCACCGATTTCAGTTTCTGTTGATTAATCCCTGTGTATTTGAACCCTTAGTTTCCTCTGTTCATTGTTCCATGTCATCTTGGTATAATGCGGTTGTGTTATTCTATTTTCCTGTGTGTTTCCTCTTGGAATTATTATTAAAAGACTGTTTATTTTGCTCATTACAGGCACACAAGCATGGCAGTTACAGATACAAATATAGAAACAAATATTGGCGTCGCTACACACTCCTAATATCTACTATTCACATTTCATAATTGGAACATCTTTTGCATCTTTAATGTACGTGTCATGCATGGCAGCCTATTGACTTACAGCAGTCTGCCAGCTTTTCTGACTGAAAATGTGAGAGTGCATCATTTTAATTATATTTTACAAAAGTACTACTAATTTCTTTATATGTGAAAGTTTTGAGAAAATTATTGAGTACACCCATTATTGATTTGTGCTGTCTGAATAATTGAATATCCCAATCTGTACTTCCAAATAGTACATATTTTAAAAAGCTCCAAAAATGTTTTTGCCGCCCTTAAGATGTATGTAAAATTATCAGAAGAGAACATTACTCTTCATTGCCTTTGCGACTGGAGAGCACATTAAGAAGAAAAAACTTAGATTGCAGCTCCATCTCACACCATTATTGCCTTATAATTGGTATCTCAGTGCTATGATTTAGGTAATGAATCAAGCTCAGTGAAATAAAGCAGAATTTAATGAGAGTCTGGTACAACTGGGGGTAATGAGAAGAGTTTGATATGTTATGGTTTATATTATGCATCTTTCACTTTCACAATCAGATTCAAAAATGTCTTGCATGCACACACAGCAGGGTTTAGGAAAACTTTCTCTGACAAATACTCTGATCCAAAGATAATTATTGTAGGAGCTACAGTGGCACTAGAACCCTGTATTGCTCCACAAATTTGACCTATACATTGATTTATTTATGTATACAAAACATAGCATAAAAACAACACAGGCTCATTGGAAATGTGCCTGTGACGATATTTCTGCAAAGAGTGGCACTAGGTTCTATAGAGTACTGTAGCCGTGATATCAAAACCTAGAAGACTAATTCAAAGTATGGGTTTTTATAATGGGGGGTTTCAATTTATGAGTAAAGTAAGGTCTGTGGTAAACATAACTTGATGATACTTGGACGTTTTGCTCTTCAACGTAAATTACACACACACATACCAAATTGAATTGTAAATTTTGAAGCTGTTATGTTTATTTATTTATTTTTTATTTAATAAGTAACTAGATAAAAACGTTTGGAGTGTATACAGTTAATGTTTAAGTACAAAATGTCCAAGTATTGTCAAGCTATGATTACCACAGACCTTATTTTACTCATAAATTGGAAAACCCCATTTTAAAATAAATAGGAAAATCTTAAGGGAACCATTGGCAAATTAGCCTTCCGGGCGGAATGTGGTCAGAACCAGACTTGCCCATTGTAAAAAGTGTCAATTACAGCATTTAATTTAGATGCACTGAGCATACTGTATAACCAGTTGCCTTCTTGACTCTCCTGGGAAATAACAGCGCACATGTAGTTCAGCATTCTTACGTACAGCAGCATGTATACAGGGATGTTCCGATTACTGTATGCATATAAACACTGCATTTGAAATATGGCTGCAACTCAAATATAGATAGAATTTAATGTGCATGTAAACTTTTGAAAGGTTTTCAATGCTATGCTAACACTGACATGTAATGTCACTATTCACATGTGCTGAAACTTTGTTTGGATGCATGTAAAAATTACTTGACTGTTCGCAATTAGATTGAATTTATTTGAATTAATAAAAGTCTGAGGACATAAACATAGTAGTAGTGTTAATTTTGTAGTTATAGCATTGTGTTAGTGCTACCATTAGCATTGTATCAATTAGTGTTTGTATTGAGTTATTGCCCATGCTTTAATGGGATTAGGGGTGTTTTTACATAGTGTTGATGTCAGCATTAGCATATTTAGGTCTCTCTGAGGCTTTCTTCAATGTGGGAAAGGGGTAGTCCATCAAACTGGCAACCCTCTCAGGCAGCCATTCTGCTCTGTGAAGACAGCAGCATATGATAAATCAATGAGGACAGGGTATTGAGCTTGGGTGGGTCGATAGTTGGAGTAGCTTTATCAGCCAGAGATGCACAAATGCACCTCACACCCTGCAGAGATAGTTGTGTAGGGTTGCTAGCCAGGGGACTTTATTGTGGGCTATTTAAGAACTCATCCACAAAGGAAATTGCATATGAGGCTGGGTAGCAAAACTTCTGCCAGAGGAAATTTGTATCAAGATTGTAGGCGCTTCATTTGGGAATACACTGACTACTTTAGAATATCAGTGAGTTGTACACACTGTGCTTTTCACAACCGGAGAGGGTTTGGAGCGACCGCTGAGCTTTAGTGTTCACACAATTGCTGGTTTCTATTCAGTATGAGCACACCCCCATATACTTTTTAGTATGACAAGTGTGTTCGTTAGTAGTTCATTAGTCTCTCATCCACCAAACAAAAACAACATGAAAGATAGCTAAAGAAATTAACACAACAATCAAGCATTAAAAAAAAAAAAAAAAAAAGGGAAGCTGCTCAGATTGCTGAAAAGGCCTCACAAATTAATAGTCTGGGTGATGTGAGTTCATGCTGATCCAATACAAAAACTGCCCACTGTCATGTGACTAAGAGTTGGACCTTTGAGGGGGCTGAATGATGGGATGAAATAAAGTCCTGAGATGTGGGGGTCGTGCCCCCTGCGGGGCTTGGTAGGATCTCACCCACAAAGACCACACACCAATTAAATAGGAGCCATGGTAAACATATACAATATCTGGCATGAGATGGCAAAGGCCCAGTGCTCAGCCTTAAGGTGAGATGCTGACCATGAGATGACAAGAGAGGAGAGATGTTGAGGGGGTGGGAAACCTTATGTATCCAATGCATGATTTATAAAGATGCTGGGCTGTGAAAAATCAATAATACAGCCATTGGCTGTAAAAATGTTGCCTGTTTGTTCTACATACAATTGCTATGTGATTTCCAGATTTCTAAAAGACCTTGATCAAAACAATACACGATTCTTATAAATTCTTAATGCTAAATTGGAATTTGACAGTAAGAAATGGTTATTCAGTACTAAAAAATACTGCAGATTTACATGAGAAAATGCCGTACTGTTACGTTATCCAAAAAATGAGTACTGGCCCAAACAAAACCAATAACACAATGCTACGGTATTCTTGGTGGTTGAAAGGGTGTTTATGTGGTTACTAAAGGTGTTTTGATACTTTCTTAGCTTGATGTTGTGGTTGTTCAGGGTGGTTGCTAGGACAATGCTATCTATTCCACGAAATCTCTATAATATTTAATTAAGAGTCCTAAAACTGGGCTGAGGTCTCTCCTTTTATGTTAGTCTATAGGAGTTTTCAACACATTTTATTGTCTGCTAGGCAAAAGAGTATGTCTGATCACTTAGAAAAGTAAATATTTGTCTTTTTTCAGAAAAATACTGTAAACATGTTACACTAAAGATCTGGGGCCGTATTCACAAAACATTTTATCTTACCACTAAGAGTTCTCCTAAATAGCAGTAAAAGTTCTTAACGAAGAGTTTTCTCTTAAAACCTATTCACAAAGCTGCTGAGACAAACTTTTACTAAGGAATAGACTGAAGTCTTAAGCTAAGAGTAAGGGCGGGGTTGACCTCGTTGCTATGGAGTATAAACACAGTGATTGGCTGATGGGGGAGAAGTCAGCGATTTAATCATAGAAATATTGTAGAATGAGGTGACATGTTTCCATATACATTCCATTTCCATACAAGGTTTAAAATACAAATGTTGCCCTATTAAAATAAATATGTTTTAATAAAAATGTTCCCATAGTCAAAATAAAATGTTGCCATTGTTGCCATAAAGGTTTTAAAATGTAGGCTAATTGTCACTCATTAAACTATACAGTTAATTGTCCGCCTCTTGGATGTCTGCATCTCAAGAGAATGCAGAATTCAAGCGACAAATTATGTTTTATAAACAAAATTTGGGAGAAACACATTCAAACGTTTTTTCTAATCAGCTCGAGAGGAGGAATATATACACAGACGAGAGCCGACTCACCTATAGTTACTTCGACAGTTTTCTGCATCCCTCCGCCACCCTGCTCCTCACTCTCGGCTGGGGATACAAGGAGAACTTTGGGTTTGGGCTAAATTCCAAGCTCGGAGCCCTCGATCCCCTTGGACAGCACACCAAATCCGCTTTATATATATATATATATATATATATATATATATATATTTTTTTTTTTTTTTTTTTTTACTCTATTCAATCATTTGTAAGTGTGAACTCATGAAAACCATTGCCACAGGTAATCAGACAATATTTATTTATTTGTTAAAGATTTATTTGTGGCGTCTCATTGTATATTCAAATCTATAAATCAAAATGTATTGCATTTATGAAGAAAAGGCTCAGCACCCAAGGCTCTATCGCTATTGTCTCATGGTGTACAGTGTTTTTGGGTGGATTAGGACTGTTTGTTATTTGGTCTTAGTGATTTAGGAGTCCTCTTGACCACTCCTAACGTTTCACAGACATAGGAGCTAGTTTTAGCGCTAAAATGCTCTTAGAGCAAAAATTTAGGACTCCTAAAATCAGGACTGACATAGCCATTATTTTTAAGAGTTTCTCCTAAATTGGCAAGTTAGGAGCTACTTTTAACCTTAAGATGTTTTGTGAATACGGCCCCTGTTAATTAGTTTAGGGTTAGTTTATGCATAATTTCTAGTTAATATTAATAAAGTAACCACATGTAACATGTAACAAGGACACTGTGAAAAAGTGTTACCATTAAATGAAAATTTCCTCACCATAAATGGTGAAAAATGGTTTAAAAATCACATTATATGTAATTTTAATGTAAATTATTGTCAAATTTACTACGGTTTTAAAAACTTAATTCATAATTCATATATTGTAGTCTCTACATTTTTAATACAAACCTGATTCTAAAAAAGTTGGGACACTGTACAAATTGTGAATAAAAAAGGAATGCAATAATTTACAAATCTCATAAACTTTTATGCACAATAGAATATAGATAACATATCAAATGTTGAAAGTGAGACATTTTGAAATGTCATGCCAAATATTGGCTCATTTTGGATTTCATGAGAGCTACACATTCCAAATAAGTTGGGACAGGTAGCAATAAGAGGCCGCAAAAGTTAAATGTACATATAAGGAACAGCTGGAGGACCAATTTGCAACTTATTAGGTCAATTGGCAATGATTGGGTATAAAAAGAGCCTCTCAGAGTGGCAGTGTCTCTCAGAAGTCAAGATGGGCAGAGGATCACCAATTCCCCCAATGCTGTGGCAAAAAATAGTGGAGCAATATCAGAAAGGAGTTTCTCAGAGAAAAATTGCAAAGAGTTTGAAGTTATCATCATCTACAGTGCATAATATCATCCAAAGATTCAGAGAATCTGGAACAATCTCTGTGCGTAAGGGTCAAGGCCGGAAAACCATACTGGATGCCCGTGATTTTCGGGCCCTTAGACGGCACTGCATCACATACAGGAATGCTACTGTAATGGAAATCACAACATGGGCTCAGGAATACTTCCAGAAAACATTGTCAGTGAACACAATCCACCGTGCCATTCGCCGTTGCTGGCTAAATCTCTATAGGTCAAAAAAGAAGCCATATCTAAACATGATCCAGAAGCGCAGGCGTTTTCTCTGGGCCAAGGCTCATTTAAAATGGACTGTGGCAAAGTGGAAAACTGTTCTGTGGTCAGACGAATCAAAATTTGAAGTTCTTTTTGGAAAACTGGGACCCCATGTCATCCGGACTAAAGAGGACAAGGACAACCCAAGTTGTTATCAGCGCTCAGTTCAGAAGCCTGAATCTCTGATGGAATGGGGTTGCATGAGTGCATGTGGCATGGGCAGCTTACACATCTGGAAAGGCACCATCAATGCTGAAAGGTATATCCAAGTTCTAGAACAACATATGCTCCCATCCAGACATTGTCTCTTTCAGGGAAGAACTTGCATTTTCGAACATGACAATGCCATCATGGCTGCGTAGAAGTAGGATCTGGGTACTGAAATGGCCAGCCTGCAGTCCAGATCTTTCACCCATAGAAAACATTTGGCGCATCATAAAGAGGAAGATGCGACAAAGAAGACCTAAGACAGTTGAGCAACTAGAAGCCTGTATTAGACAGGAATGGGACAACATTCCTATTCCTAAACTTGAGCAACTTGTCTCCTCAGTCCCCAGACGTTTGCAGACTGTTATAAAAAGAAGAGGGGATGCCACACTGTGGTAAACATGGCCTTGTCCCAACTTTTTTGAGATGTGTTGATGCCATGAAATTTAAAATCAACTTATTTTTCCCTTAAAATGATACATTTCTCAGTTTAAACATTTGATATGTCATCTATATTGTATTCTGAATAAAATATTGAAATTTGAAACTTCTACATCATTGCATTCTGTTTTTATTCACAATTTGTACAGTGTTCTAACTTTTTTGGAATCGGGTTTGTATATTAATAGGCTATATACAAATAGTAAATCATTGTCACTGTAATTAACAAAATTATTATTGTTTAATTATCTCATAGAGTTACATAATGTTTTTAAGCTTTGTTAACAACTTGTTTAACTGTAAATAGTTTTCACTTTAGATTAGGTCATGGAACATTGGAAGAGTCATTAATTAAGTGCTTTAAACCAACCTTTATTGGACATTAGTATTAAGTGTTCCTTAAAATGTATATACAGTACCTGTCAAAAGTTTGGACACATTACAAGAAGTCTCTTAAGCAGCACAACTGTTTTCAACATAATAATAATAAGAAGAAACATTACCTGAGCACCAAATCAGCATATTAGAATGATTTCTGAATGATCATGTGACATTGTAAGCTTGAGTAATGACTGCTGAAAATTCAGCTTTGCCATCACAGGAATTACATTTCAAAATATTCAAATAGAAAACAGTTCTTTTAATTTGTAATAATATTTCATAATATTACTGTTTTTACAGTATTTTTTTTAAAGAAATGCATCATTGGTGAGCATAAGAGACTTCTTTCAAAAACATACATACATATGCATAACCTTATCCCCATAGCTAAACATATACACTTTTTAAAAATAAAATAAAATAAATAGCATAATTTTGTAAATATGTCAATACTGTATGTATCTATGTGAATGTAAGTAAATGTACGTGTGGTAGAAAAAATGCATACAAATACTCATGAGATCACATTGTATCAGTTAGGTTTATTATAAATTATAAAAGTTATTTCTTTGGAAAGTCCCCATAAAACGTGGAAATGTGTGTGTTAGTGTGTGTGTACTTGTACAGATGTCTTTGTGAGAACCGGTTTGAGTTTTATACCATGGGAGTGAGGACCAAGAGAGTAAAGTGTGGACATTTTTGTTGGTCCTCACTTTCTGAGACCTCTTTAAAGGCCTGTTTGAGGGTCAAGGCTTGGTTTTAGGGATAAGGTTATAATTGGGTAAAGGGTGTGTGTGTGTGTGTGTGTGTGTGTGTGTGTGTGTGCTTTTGTTTATATTACATTGTGGGGACCAAATGTCCCCATGATGTAATATAAACCTGAGTTCACCTACATCGTGGGGACCAGCCAGCGGTCCCCACAATGTAAATGGGTTTATAAATCATATAGAATGAGTTTTTGTGAAAAAGTAAAAGTTTGCACAGTTTCCTGTGAGGGTTAGGTTTAGGGGTAGGGGCAGGGTAGGGGGATAGAATGTACAGTTTGTTCAGTGTAAAATGCATTGAAGTCTATGGAAAGTCCCCACAATTCACAAAAACAAACATGTGTGTGTGTGTGTGTGTGTGTGTGTGTGTGTGTGTGCTTTTGTTTATATTACATTGTGGGGACCAAATGTCCCCATGATGTAATATAAACCTGAGTTCACCTACATCGTGGGGACCAGCCAGCGGTCCCCACAATGTAAATGGGTTTATAAATCATATAGAATGAGTTTTTGTGAAAAAGTAAAAGTTTGCACAGTTTCCTGTGAGGGTTAGGTTTAGGGGTAGGGGCAGGGTAGGGGGATAGAATGTACAGTTTGTTCAGTGTAAAATGCATTGAAGTCTATGGAAAGTCCCCACAATTCACAAAAACAAACATGTGTGTGTGTGTGTGTGTGTGTGTAAAACATGTTAAGGAACACTTAATACTAATGCAATCAAAGGTTTGCTTAAAGCACTTAATGACATTTTCCAATTTTCCATGACCTAATCTAAAGTGAGAACTGCACACTATTTACTCCTAATAATAACCATTAACAACTTATTTACTACTAGTTTAAAATACTGCACATCACTTCTATGGTTAATAAGTTGTTAACAAAGCATAAAAAAAATCTAACAATTTTATGAGCTAATAAAACAATAATAATTTTGTTAATTACAGTGACAGTGGCTCACTATTTAGCCTATTAATATATTAACAATTAGAGACTACAATAAACAAACTATGAATTACATATAAACCAATAGTTTGCAAATGATTTGTAAGTACTTTATTACTGTATAGGGCTATATAAAGTGTTACCAAAATGAGGCTGTTTTTCAGCCTCTAATGTTCATTTTAGCTGGAAACTGCAGCGTTATAAATATACAAGATTTATATATATAAAGTGTAATAACACACCTGTTCTCAACATGATGCTGGATTTAAGATGTGGATAAATAACATTTTACAAATAAAAAGTAATTAATTTTTTTTATAAAAATTATAATAGTATATGAATGATAATAAAATAGCCTTGTCATCACCTTGTAAAAAAGCACTAAAATAATTATTCCACTATATCTTGAATATGTTCATATTTCTAATTTCTAATTGAATAAGAATATTCAATATCCTTGTCATTTCCAGTCTATCTGACAGAAATATATATGCTGGAAACACATTCCAATAACCTAGTCCTCTGTAGTAACTCAAGAAACAAATCACAAACACATGCATCAATATGAGACACATTCATATGAGATACCAGACACAGAAGTATAGCCATACAACAAACAGAGATCTCAGTGGATTCATACAGTAGTACTTCAGTAGTCCGTAGAGTAAACAGCAGGCAAGTTTAGATTATATAAGATATTCAGCAAAGGGTCACAGCATGGAGCCTTGGATGGCGCTGGAAATTCAGTAAAAGACAACGAGACCCAAAACCAGAAAGAGAATGAAAGAAAAATAGAAATAAAAAAGCACGGGGGTGGAGTAACCACAGAGGATATGTGTGAGCACAACATGGTTTTCAGACACTTCAGATCCTACCACTGTGTGAATAACTGATAAAAGCCTCCACAAGCGACTTGGATGATATTGTGCAAAAGTTTGAAAGGAATGTGAAGCTCACTAATGAACTCAGCGACATTTCAAGAGGAGGGAGAGAGCTTCCACTGTGAGGTCCTCAACATCTCCTCCTGCTGAGATCTGGGGCTCCATAAGCCATCTGTTGCACCCCTGCTACCTCCAGAAAGCAGGAAAAAAAAAGCTTTTCAAAGAGATGAAAGGTTGAAGCTTTTTCTCTATACTTCCTCAACTGGAAGATCTAAGAAGGTTGCAACTTTTGAGAGTTGTCTGATACTGAATTAGGTGAGTATAGACCACATACGGGACACAGAGAACATTTTCTTAGTCATTACCAGCTAACTCTAATTGGTTTCTATTCTGGGAAGTATATGTAGGTCTACTTCAGTTAGAGTTTGCTTGAGTTTGTGTTTAGGATTGGGTCATGTTTGATGTGTAGAAGCAGTTGGCTGGACTCTATATGACATGAGGGGATGCTGTCCATGGCAGATTCACACCCACCAAATCTGCCGGACCGTGAAGACAAGAATAGCCATCAAGAAAGGGTGGCACTATTGAAGAGCCTTAATAATATTCTGCTAAAAAACTAGTAAGCTGCCTTGCTGTCTACTGCCTACATAGGTAGCTGCCTTCTAAGGCAGCATCCTCACTGAAATGGAGCCTCATTAGTGACTGATTTGGAATGCACACAGACAGCTTTGTATGTCAGCAAAGAACATGGGAGACTTGATTCACATTTGATTTCAACAGAGTTTGGTGTTAGCATGTTGCCAAGCTAATAATGTTATAGGCTACTCTAATTAGAACAAGATTACTTAGCGCACAGTGAGTAAAATAGTTCATTATTAATATGTTTTAACTATTTTTTTTTTATCAACACTTTTCAGTATTGAATGAATATTTAGGGTCAAGCACTGAAGGTGCGATGGCACCTATTGCATCCATTAGTTTTCTTCTTCCCCT
Source organism: Ancherythroculter nigrocauda (assembly GCA_036281575.1). Taxonomy (NCBI): domain Eukaryota; kingdom Metazoa; phylum Chordata; class Actinopteri; order Cypriniformes; family Xenocyprididae; genus Ancherythroculter; species Ancherythroculter nigrocauda. The sequence goes on from VTFQ01000022.1 coordinate 9,347,073, forward strand.
TTTCCCTCTTAGACATTTCAATCTGATTTTCAAAAAAGAAAAGAAAAAAAAGAATAAAGAATAAAATCATCTTCAGACCATGCTTGCAAAAAGTTATCAAAAGATTTTTGATAAACCCAACTGTTCTTGAAAAACACGCAAACAAATTTGATGAAAAGCATGCCAAATTGGATGCGAGGCTGTATTTCCGCAGTGCTTTAGCATATTTTGTCATAAAATGCTGCATTTTATGAACGCATCAGTGTATCATTACAAATCTTGGTATGTGTCATAGGGCCTGCCCTGAAGGTACTCAAAAAGTTTCAGAACAGCGCCACCTTCTGTATAACTAAAAAAATATATATTTCAAAAAATGCTAATAGCTTTTAAATAATTTAGTGAAATTATTTTAGTGAAACTGGTCTTTATAGATTTCTTGAGTCATACCAAGAACATTGATACCAATTATGCCATGTTCGGTCAAACTTGCGGTCCGCCATGTTGAATTTTTTTGAAAACCTATTTTTTCAAACTCCTCCTAGACCGTTGAACCAATTTTCACCAAAATTGGCTAAGATCATACATGCCGGCAAAAAGTTATCAAAAGGTTTTGGATAGACCAAACCGTTCTCAAATAATAACTAGTCTTTAATTACTTATTGTTGCAGTTTTTTTCTGAAGCTCCCAGTCATGCTTGCATGTCTCATTGTTACTTTTGTTCTTGGCCCCAGTAATTGCTGCTTGTAGCTATACTTATAAATTACATTTTTCTTTTGCTAGCTATCATGGATGGATCTTTCAATACCTGACAACAATATGCTTCTGTTTAACACGATTCAGTACTTCAGCCAAAGTGATGTAAGGAATGAAAGCGAAGTTAATGTTTAGAGGTGTAAAAATTATGCACAATGATTACAATGTTTTGCACCAATTTTGTCATTTCTACAATTGGATTGTATGACCCTATGAAACAATACTGCATATTTGTCATAAATTGTTCATCAACTTTCATGTCACATGGTTTTCCATACATAGATGTACCCCATTAACAACAACAACAACAAATTAGTACCCAAGAATAATTTTAAAAAGTAAATAATTTTTTTTTTTCAAGACAGACAAATTCCCATTTCCTCAATCATTTTTTCTCAACTTTGAAACAGGTTACATATAAATTTCTAAAGTAACAGTTTTGAGTATTAGTACATTTACTCTTTGACATAAAATATAATTTATTATGATACATCCTTTTTAAATGTGTAAAACCATTAAATTAGTTTGTCTCTCAAACTCCAGTCCACCTGTTACTTTGGTGCTAATTGCTCTTTAAAATCTTAAGCATAAGTTCTGAATCACATGAGTTGCTAGAAGTGACAGTTTCCTTGGAGGGAAAGCATCTCCAAAAGCAAAGTATGTATTATTCATTAACTTTTCTCTCTTTTCCTAATTTTTAGAAGACTTATCTAATAGGGTATAACATAACATGTCCACCTTGTTGTCAATTTATACTGGAGTGGACATGAAAATGTTTCTTTATTTATTTATTTTATTTTTAAATTAAGTGTTTTAATATATCTATTCAATTTACTCCTAAATGTTAATATTCTGCTAGCATGTTGCTCATTCTGAGCTAGTAATGGGCTTCATTAGTTTATGTCCACCCTGTTATGGTCAAATTTCATACATGGAATATTTAATCTGAATTATTAGGTTATTGAGCTTGACTAAAAGAAAAGAACATAATTTTCAACAAATCTGCTCAGTCCAAAATCCACAAAAAAAATTAGGAATGACCCAATTATGGAATTTAATAATCTATATTTATTTACTATAATAACACCTGATGTGCTACAGAGACCACAGAGACCACACCATATATGCTGAGTATGCTATTACTTAAGAAAAGGGCACAATTTAAATTTAGAAAGTTTGGCTTTCTATGTAAATTTGAGTCCATTTGAACTAAATGTTAATTTAATTATTTGTTGTTTTCTCTTCAATTACAAAATGCTCTGAAATATTTGAAGAACTTATTTGGAAACACAACTGAGATGCACCTTGTGATGATTTTATTACTATTGATTATATTATTGTTTAGATTTTATTGGCTATTAAAAGATTGCAAGTTGTTAATTCTATGGCCCTGACTGATTATAAAGTGACCTTTGTCTGCCTGTACATTACAGCATTTGAATCAATAGTTTAGTAAATGTTTCAGTTACATGATGTGCAAGTCTATCACACATATTCAAGGGTCTACCTACTGTTCTTCTTTGTATTGATGTACTGATTTAGTATCACTATTGAGGTGACAGGGGCTGATATTGTATCAAAGACAAAATTTTGGTTTCAAGACAACCATAATCCCTAGACTTTATATGGAGGGACAAAACACAGTCTTCAATAAAACCAATAATATCCATGTAATAAGGATGTCATAAGTACAATTTCATACTTTGTACAGAAAAAAGAGTATTGCTTTATCACAATTTCTTTTAAATGTAAGTCATTATTGTGCTGCTGGCGTGTTGGTGTGTATAAGCACTTTATATGTGACTAAGATCAATCAGATGGGGAAAAAAACAAGTGCTTAGCTTTGCAAATTGCATCCTTTCAATCTTGCACTGAGAATCTGAGATAAGGTTGACCGAAACATTAAGATTTCACATGCAGCCTCTTAAAATTTAAAAAATCAAACAAAAGAATGCTTCAAAAGAGGGAAATAAACCCATCTACACAAATGAGAGCAGCCATCTCTTAACAAACAGTTTCAGCAATTTCACACCTCACATTGTTCGTTTTGGCAGCTCTAAAAGTGTCAAGGACACAAAGCGTGTAACAACAGGCTAAGTGTTAAAATTGCCATAAGGAGAATCCATCTGGTGCCAAGAGAGCTCAGGAAAAGATAGCGAGAGATCCTGCCTCCAATGTGACTGCTTACAACACATGTGGAGCTTCATCAAATATCACTTTTGTTTCGCAGTACCACAACTGGCTCCCTGCAACGTCTCCTGTTATCTTCTAGCTAAGCATCCTGGCAAAATGCTCCTCATCCTCACAGCAGGGAAAACTCCTTCATCCTGTCCCAAAAACAGACAGATGCACAAGCACACACACTCTCCAGCAGGACTACAGTCTTTATTGGCATGTTGTGAGGCGTGAAGACAACAAAAAGAAGGCAACGTGGAGAACCATGCCATATGATCAACCATAAAACTAGTCTACACGGAAACATCTCTGTTGAAACAAAGCAGATTCTGTATAAGATAAGTGGGAGAGAGGGACAGTGTCTCATTTGTTAAGCAAATAGACCAGCTGTCTCCAGTGTCCAACAAAGACTAATTCCCAGTTTGCCAGCAGGACACTGAGGCTGGAGAACAAATCACACAAAGGTCTTTATTGATCTGCTTTGGGGTCTCTTAATTGCTGAAGCGATTGGAAGTGTTTTAGGGATGGGCTACATTTGGAGCATCTGTTCCTTCTTAACAATCACACTCTAGCAGAGGGTCATTCAGTCATGGTATTGATGACTTCTTCATTGCAGTCAATGTCTTGATATCACTGTATGGCATGATGTGACCAATATGTGTATCGTCTTTTAAAAAAAAATATTCTTTATAAGTGTGGCTCTGTAAGTAGAACGCACATTGGGGACACACAATTATTAAGCAATACTGAAGACATTTAAATTTAAAAAAGAAATAGTACCGGACAACGGCACCAAGAGAATGACCAAGAAACAAGAATATCACACTTTTCAACTACATTTCTAAGATGTGCAGCTCTGCAAGTTTGACTACAGCGCACATGAATTTACAGCATTTATTGATTCCAGAAAACGATGTCAAAGAATCAAGTTTTTCACCATACTGTAAAAAAAAGTTACAGTAAAAAATAAAAATAAAATTAAATTAAATGATAATTGATAAAATGAATAATGTTATTATAATATTTTAGTAATTAAAATCTGTTTGTTACCTTAAAATGGACCAATAATAATAACACAATAGAAGACAACATAATGACAAAGTTTCTGAATTTATTCCAGCAGCTGTGGCCATAGAGACAAATAAATGAAAAATGATAAAAAAACATAGTTTTAACAATATTGACGTTAAATGTCATTCATATTTTAACTTTTATTTTTATTTATTTATTTTACAAAAGTTTACAGTAAAATTAAGCATTGCCTTATACATATACTTTTCTTATATATATATATATATATATATATATATATATATATATATATATTTAATCAGTTTAGTTTACAATTGATAGGTTATATATATATATATATATATATATATATATATATATATATATATATATATATATATATATATAGTCCATTATCTACATTATTCTCTCTACATCAGACGGATCACGGTCATGAGTAATGATGTGTGCAGAAAGAGGAAGAGACTTATTTGGAGTCTAATTAAAATTCATATGTAATTGCATGCTTTCAAACTCAGCTGCCCACTCAAATCAAGACACACAATTATGATATGAACATAAAGATAACTATAATCAAGCTTGGGCAGTGGGCACTCACAGGTGCGCGCACACAGACGCACACTCTTACATAGTCTACACATTGTGCGCAAATTAAACATTTTTAATAAAACATTTTTGCTCTTATAAATCAATGAAGTAAGAAGAGACGGCGATTATAGTCTAGAGGCTGTATCCTGATTAGAAAAACGTGAAAATGCTGGTCTTAATGGTTAGGTTTAAAACAAAATTGTTATTCATACCATCTTTCTAAGACAAACTTTGCGATTTGAAAATAATACAAACTAAGAAAAAAACATACTGAAAAGGAGAATGATAAGAATAGAAAGGAGACAAAAGTTGCTGTCTTTTTTGCTCTAATAGTAAATAATAAATGAACCCCCCGAGCGAATTGTACAAAAAAAGCTTCATATATTTCAATCAAAAGATTTGCGCAAACAAAACATACAACATAAAGCATGAGCATGAGTATAAGAGCAGGACTCTTACCGTGTATTAATGCGTTGAAAGGGAGCCGAATGAAGAAGCAGAGCATAGATGAACTGTCTCGGGCTCAGATTGTCGAGCGCGCTCCCTGATGCGCGCCGCTGTGAAGGCTGATGTCAGTGATGATGAGAGAAAATCACCGAACAAGTTCACTACACATTTATCTCTCAGGAAAGATGCCGAAAATTAAGCAGAATTTCTCACAATGACATATCTCCTCAGAAAAGCCATCACAGGTAATACGGGAGTCATTAATCATTTTGGTAACACTTTACAATGCGGGTGCACTAATATGCATTAATTCATGCTTAACTAATGCACAGATAATCATATTTTAATGTATGACTCATGAAGAAATAAACCATTAATTAATGATTACTGCATCAGCAACTAATAAAGATTCTATATGATTAATAGATTAAGTAATATATGAATTGTATCATGGATTTCAATTTCCAACTATCTACAACCGGGATTTCACTGTACCAGATGAACTGCTGCATCCAACAACCTTGTTGTTCATGGCAAAGGAATGTGTCAGGTTAAGCTTGAGGTCTAGGATTCAAAGGTGGAACACTGAGAACATGTGGCTGGACACTGCTATTTTGTAACACTGTGTCAAGACCAGACAAAGAGAATAGAACCCATTATAATCATTGATGGTGATACTACACTGGATGCGGCACAATGCAACACAACACAACAAAACATCACTTCTGTTATGAAGGACAAATGGACTTGCAATGGTCTGTCATGTCCAGTGTAAACAGCTGTTGCGGCATGACTCAATAATGGTCGCATCCAGTTTAAACACAGTGCAACATCAATCTGTAGTTCAGATTCTGGTGTGCTGATATTTGTGTGCAGCCCAACTTACGCATCCTTCAAACATCTTCTCTGTCATTACACTCACTGCATGTGCAAAACCCATTAATTACATATTAGCTAACAATTAGTTAATAGTCATGTGCCTCAACAAGTAAAGTCATAACATAATGATACATTTTCAAATCATAGTTACGATTAATTAAAGCAGACAACTGGAAGTTGAAGTACATGGCTTCAACCCATTGTGGTAATTAACACATTTATTTACACTTTTAGTTAATAAAATATGTTATTAAGGAATTGATACATTATGACACATTTAATTAATAACAACTCATATATTAATAATCTATTAATCGAAACTTTATTAGTTGCTAATGCAGTAATCATTAATTCATGGTTTAGTTTTTCATGAGTCATACATTAACATGATTATCTGTGCATTAGTTAAGCATGAATTAATGCATATTAGTGCACCCATATTGTAAAGTGTTACCATCATTTTTCTATTACTTTTTCTAACTTTAAAATTTATGTCTTGTAGGAAAATTATGTAATTTGGCAGGGATCAGCACAATTCCTCAAAAAGAGAAAAGACTGCGAGAAAGTAAAATATTTAGGTATAGTAGCCTAAAACGGCCTCCTCCCGGTCCAAAAATTCTGCTAAAACAGTTTGGTAGCATTCTTATTCATGTCAATAGCATATGTCAGACTGGCGCAAAAAACTTCTAGTAGCCTACACTATTTAAAATCTGCCATCTTACTCATGGCAGCTCAGTTCTGCTGCCAGGTTGTTTTGAGCCAATCATCTCAGCTGTTAATGACATGTGGCTAGGTTACTGTTGAGCTGCAGGAAAAACACTGATTTGCTTATGAATCTCAAGAACATGCAGAGGTGAAGAAATAGATGAAGAATGAAGAAATAGATGAAACTGAGACAAACTAAATCCAGAAGAACTGTGGCCGTATCTCCAAGATGCTTGAAGAAACCGACCTGCAAAGCAGGTACTTGTGTTTTAGGCACTTGTGTAAAAATGCTGTAAAGTGAGGATGCTTTCAAAAATACTGTCATAAATAGATTTTATTTATCAATTAACTTCTTTTAACCAAAATCAAATCAATATTTGTTGTGACCACCTTTTGCGTTTAAAACAGCTTTTGTCCAGGTACACTTGCGCATCGTTTTTCAGGTAGCTTTGCAGGTCGATTTCTTCAAGCGTCTTGGAGACACGGCCACAGTTCTTCTGGATTTAGTTTGTCTCAGTTTCATTTGTTTCTTCATGTAATCACAGACAGATTTGATGATGGTGAGATCAGATCTTAGTGTGGAGCACCGGCTGTTGTCAGACTCCTTGTGCTTACAAAAATCTCACTGGATTATTACAATTAATGGCAAAATGAATGTTTAGAAATATGAACTGATATTTCCTACTGACACATACAGCAAAAGATATAAATAACTGGCTTGAAACCCTTTTTTTTTGTTGTTGAAAATACTGACGTGCCTAAGACTTTTGCACAGTGCTGTATTTATACATATATATATATATATATATATATATATATATATATACACACACACACACACAAACACACACACACACACTGTATGTACTCACACATGTATCTGAAAAATTATATAACACTATAATTATATAACCTATACTTGTGGAAGTCAGCAGACTACACCATGGAATTTTCATTTAGCAAATCATGTCTAAATGAAATTTCACAGATGCCTTTAAATTTCCTTGCTGCCTCTGGCAGTAACCCATGTTACATCAGTATATGTGGAAATAACTTGAGGCTTTTGTTGGTCAAAAACATCACAAGTCATCAAGCTAATAATGAACTAAACACAGTCAATAAGAAATAAAGAAAGAATGGGAATTATATGCTGGAGGACCCTCTGTCTGCAGGTTTGCATTATCAGCAGATTTCAGCACAAGAAATACCCTGTTCAGTACTAAGCACAGTAATAAACAACAGCTTCTTTAAAGACTGCAACTGCATCTCAGTGAAGGTGCTGTGCCTGTTAAAAAAGAAAATAAATAATAGTAATAATAAAAATTCTCAAAAAAGAGACGTAATCAGCAGCCAAAAAATTACACATTTTATTTTTCCCCACATCCCATGTTCCTTGTTCCTCTGTCTCCTTTGATTAAACAAACCAGCTTTTCTCTGCACTCAAAGCACTTTACATATGGAAGGGGGGAATCTCCTCAATCACCACCAACATGCAGCATCAACCTGGATGATGCGACAGCAGCAATATTGCACCAGAACACTCGCCACACAACAGCTTATTGGTGGAAAGGAGACGAAAGGAGTGATGAAGCCAATCAGTATTTATAAGGGGATGATTAGGAGGCCATAATGATGAACAGAGGCCAACAGGCAAATTTGGCCAGGATCAGCCCTATTCTTTTTCGAAGGACATCCTGGGATTTTTAATGACCACAAGAGAGTCAGGACCTCAGCTTGTCTCATCTGAAGGACGGTGTTTTTTTTTGACAGAATAGTGCCCCCATCACTATACTGGGGCGTTAGGACCCACACAGACCACAGGGTGAGCAGCACCTCTTCTAGCAGTAACTTAGGAGGTCTCTCATCCAGGTACTGACCAGGTTCAACTCTGCTTAGCTTTAGTGGGTAACCAGTGGTAATACAGTGTAATAGCTGCTTAGCTCTGAGCTATTCATGATTTTCTTAACCTTCACTTAAACCCCAGTTCCTGCTGAAGAAAATCAGTCCCAAAGCATGATGGATCGTTTTTTTTGATGATGTGCTGTGTTGTTTTTGTGCCAAACATACCTTTTATATTTAAGGCCTAAAAATGTTTAATCTTGGTCTCATCAGACCATAACACATTTTTCCACATAGTTATGGGAGACCGGATATATGTTTTTACAACATTTAGCTGGGGTTGGATGTTTTTTTTTTTTGACAGCCTCCCTGACCAGCTGTCTTATCTATTTTGGAGTGATGCCTATAGCCAGTGTTGTGCCATACTTTCTCCACTTGTTGATGACTGTCTTCACTGTGTTCCATGGTATATCTAATGTTTTGGAATTTTTTTTTTTTTTTTTTTTTGTAGACCTCTCCTGAGCGATACCTTTCAACAGTGTGATCTCATAGACGCTTTGTAAGCTTTTTGTGGCCCATGGCTCTTATAGTAGTAGTATGCAACAAAGAAGATGTCAGAAAAATCCTATAAGAACAACTGAGATTCAGTTGGAGTTAATCAGAATAACTTCAGGTGAAGAAAGGTGTACTATTTCACATGAGCTTGATTGGTTAATTCTGAATAAAAGGGTGTACACATTTATGCAGCTAGGTTATTTTAAGTGTTTATGTTTTATCTTGTTTTCACTGAAATGTGTCACATTTGGCTTTCAGGTGTAATTGTTTACATTAAAGTTGCAAAAGTTCTGATAGGGTCAATGGGAAATCGAAATTTGACCCTATTGATTTTCTTCAGTGTGCACAGAGTAAGGTTCTGCTTGTGGTGGCGGATACGGCTGTCAGCCTGGACTTCTAGTGACGGCATAGAAGCAGCATCAAGACAAAAGCTTTTCAGTGGTCCATATGTATCCTTTTTCAGAGTCAGCCATGATTCATTTATTTATTAAATGTGTCTGTAGGATGGTTACTAAGCTAAAATAAATATTACTCGGCTGGTCATGTGATACACGAGGCAGTCCAGGTCAAGAGGTTGAGATTTTGCTGGTTAGCTTGATACAGCAAGCCCCTGGTGGCAGATGTGGTAATTACACCATTTTGAATACATAAGAGCATCTTTTTCTACTAGCAGCCATTCAAACATATCTGTGGCTTCTGATGAGATATTTCATTATAGTTTGGATATTTCACCAGTGCTCTATCTTTGAGCCAACTTTTTATTTTTAGTGGATGTCACCTATTTCCTATATTCATTTTTTCCTCACAGAATATGTTTAATTTAGAAATAGATCACATTTTAAGTAAAATTTATTGTTAACACTTTAATGTTAATTGTAAAAATATATAACCGTTGAAGTCCTTGGTGACTGGTCAATACTAAAGAGGGACAAATTTTATTTTAGCAAATACAAATGCAGAAATTAAAGAGACCCAAACTGAGTGAAGACAGTGTAAAATATATTTGACAGAATTACATATGATTGTCAAATGAGTATAATTTTCTGAAATCTCAAGAATGCATCAAGATATGCAAATAAACAGTACATTTTTATGTACAAGTTTACGTTATATTTACACTAGATTTTACAAAATCTCACAATGCATTAGTAAAGTAAGTTAGCCTTTGGCCAGATGATAAATATCGACAGTACAAACAGCTTTAGGCTGAGAGAGATCCTTGTTTTCACGTCTGTGATGAGCATATTATAAAGCTACCACCCGACTGACTCCTGAACGTGTCACATTCTAGACCTTCAGTCGAAAACCTTTAGTCAGAATGATGGCGTACATACTGCGCTTAAAATACAACATGGCTTGTCAATTTGTATGCAATTCATGACACATTTTAGGGTTTTTTTTGGGCCACACATGTAAATAATGCATAAACACATAAGATATCTTGAGAGAACCAACCAATCAATCAGAATGAAAACAAAAAAACAATAGCTCTGTAACATATCCCTGAAATACTGTGCTTTTAACATTTAGTGCCCACAAACTAATGATTATGTTATAGATTATCTTAAAAACCATGAATGGATTTTTTCTATTTCGCATACACAAACTCTGTCTCTCGCTCCCATTCAGAAAAAGCTGTGATAGTGAGGCAATGCTGTGCTGTAGAACCCTGAAATGGATTTTATATTACAAAGATTTCCACAGACGGTAGAAAGCGAGAGCTGCATCAGATTTGAGGACAAATGCAGTACAGTATAATGATGCAATATCTGAAGCAGGCACTGCAGACTCTGTTCCCTGTCATTTTTTCTCCTAATCAATGGCTGATAAATTAAAGAAAAAGAGAGAGAGAATCCTGAACGTCTTCTACATTAGCATTTGTCTTTATCAAGAAAGGTATTTGTTTAGGACTAATTATAATACAACACTGACACCTAGTGTTATTGGATGCACAACTCATTAAAAAAATGTGTCTTGTGTCAATTTATATTTAAACCATTTTATCTATCATATTCAGAAAGTGGCCAAAAAAAAAAAAAAAAAAAAAAAAAAATCAGAATCCATAAATTGTTACTTAGTTTTTCCAAGAACCAAGCCGAGCATGCCATTTTGTGCAAGAAGCTTTTGATATTAACTTCAGTTGGGTTGCCACTGCTAATGTATTAAAACAATACAAAACCATTGTCGATACAAAATGTTGTCATGGGAACAGAGGTGCTAGCCATTAAAAGACAATGCCAGCTAAATGAGATATGAATCAGTATGGCAGTAACAAAAGCAGTGAGTGAAATAATTAGAACATACCAGTTTCGTTTAAAACCAGATTGCTTGTCAAAAAAAAAAAAAAAGGAAATACACAAAAAGTGTTCAATAAAAAGACTTCTAAATAAGTCTGCAATGAAATAAAAAAGCCATTCTTTGTGATTTTTATCAATGTTTCAAAAAAAAAGAACCATATTTAATTAACAGAGGTTTATACATTTAAATATATTGTTAAATCCAACAGGATTAGGGCTAATTCAAAACTGTTCATAAAATATTGTATTTGTCATTGCAAATCCATCCTGAATCCAACGGAGAAACCTTTAGCAAAAGAATCTGGTCTGAGAACAATAAAATTCAATCGCAAAAGAAAAAGCCCCTACAGCTGTCATCCAATTGTTATGAGGGAGGCTACAGCAGACGTGCACATTCAATTTCAGAGCAGGCACACATGACCACCCCTTTATTATTGTTTTTGATTAAAAAAAAGGAAGCAAAAGCAAAAGAAAACCTCAAATACAATCATTATGTCAATCTCAGGAAGAAGCACAGAAGACCAAATAGTGCTCTTTCCTTTTGGAGCTAGCCATTTTACCTCTAAAACCTCTTTATTTCCCTAATGATGTCCTCGAGATTTAGAAGGGACCTCATACTTGAAGACTACACTGAAGATCTTGCCTCCAAGACGCTCGGCCAACCAGGAGTTCTTTATTACAGCTAGTTTAAGACTTTCGCAGCTGAGCATGGCGTAGTAGTTTGTGTGGATGGCCCGACCCATACCTTCAATGATCACCAGATCTGTGCCCCGCTCCCTGACAACTGTGGCCAGGACTTTGTCCAGCCGACTAAAGAATGAAAAATAAAGGGAGAGGACATGGTTTTAAGCAGTAATTCTGTTACACTCCAACAACTGAAAACATATAGGCCTATGGGGGGGGGGGGGGGGGGATATAATACCTCAGGTCTAAACAAGGAGAACTAGAACCATTCTGCACCAAAGCAAGTCTGTCCTCTTTGAGTGCAGTCCTGAAAAAGGAAAATGGAAACATAAGGGTGTAACGGTTCACAATATTTATTTTTCAAAGAAACCTCTTTATCACATTTTAATAAGCTTCAACCTTTTAAAGCCTACTGTATCATATTTGATTCACAAACTCCTAAAGCCTCTAAATTATCAACATGATTTGCTGAAATCCTGTTGTATACATTTTTTAGCAAGTAAACTTATATTTTATGCAAGTATTCTGCTATACTGTTATAAAATCTCTATTTTTATGAGCTCTATAATCTCACGTCATACTATATCATATGAGCCATAGAAGCATGATGTCTCCTATATTATTAAACAAAAAAAAAAAATTGATTTTGTCTAAAGGGTCAATAAACTGTTCGATTTTAATAAATTAGATTTTCTGACTATTATATGTCACCAAAATGCACCACACTGTAAAATTACTGTTAAAAATGTACATCTTTCAATTAATATTAATAACTAATAATTTAACATTTGATAGAAAACATCTCTATGTTATTATTGAAGTTCTGTAAAAAGGTGCTTTTTGGTAAGGATAAAATTAAATCAAAAAAGATAATCCAAGGAACACTTCCAATTCAAATTTTTAAGCCTTTTTAAAAAGCCTATTAAACTAGCTAGTTCATAGTAAAACATTTATATTAAAAAAAGAAAACAAACTATGGGTATCTTTAGTGCTCATAAACTGGTTTGTCACAAATTAGCTCAATGACGAGTGACTTGAGACAGAGGGCACGGACATACAGTACACAAACTCTTTCTATTGATGTGCACAAAGACTGGCTGCTATTCTCATGTTACATTATCTACACTCTGGTTTACCAAAAAAAGTAATCATTTTTAAGGGAAACTTTTCACCACAGGTAATAAGGGTGAGAACTCACTGAATGACAGGGTCCATGGCAGCTATTCTCTCAGTTAAGATCTGCAGCTCGCTGTTAGTGACATCATTTAGGGCAGGGCCTGAGTTACTGGCAAGCACAACCTAAAAGCCAACGTGCTCACGTGTGTAAATAAAACTCAAAGAACACATTGAGAAGAGCCAACAATAACAATTTTCTTCTGAGACATTGTTGTTGACTTACCTCTGTGCCTCTGATGAGGAGTTCTCTAATGAAAGGGAAAACCCCGAGAATAATGTCTATTCCACTATTATCTACGAAAAACAATGCACATTTATGAGGAGGACCCTGTAAGAGAAAGCCAGCAGGCACAGCGTTCAATCAAGACCAGGAAGACTTCATAGATTGTTTAACATGCCAAATATTACATTTTCAAATTTACACTTAAAATTTACATTTAAAAAGACATGACATGATTTTATTTCCATTTCCTGCTCTCTCCCATTCTTGTACATTGACAATGAACAGGGTTGCCAGGTCTATGTAACAAAACTAGCCCAATGGCCAATCAAAAATAGCCCAAAAGTAGCCAAATTACCTTATCATTAGTAGAATATAAAATATTTCAATACAAGCATTTCAGTCAAATATAATTTATGCGATATGTCAAAACTTTAGCCCACAGGGTGGGGGAAATAAATCTGCAGCAACGGTTTAAAAAGTAGCCAACTAAGTAGCCTACTTGGCAACCCTGAGTATGTCAGTAGCATAAGCGCCGTTTTATGTTTCTGAGGGTGGGTCCCCTGCCAGGGTAAAGACAGACTAGATGGAATTTTATTACTCAAACCACTGCCTCTTGCAGCTTCTGATTGCTTTTAGAGTCTTTGTTTCCTCTCCTCTCAAATCCTCTCATTATAAAAGAACAATTATGTAAATAAGAGATTCAATGTGTAGTCAGCTTCATTGATTATAACAGAACTTTGTGAGACCGCAATGAGCTAAGAAGAGTGACAGCTTATTAGTGATTATAAAAGGGAGCACTCCTTGCACACTTTCTGCCATGCCAAATCCTGCATACAGTATACAGTATTACAATTAACAGCGGTGTGTGCGGTTAGATTGTGCGGTTTTGTGTTTTTAAAGGGGAAGCACATCTCCTTAGCCATACCCTGGAGTTGGTTCACCCTCCGCCTATGATTACCAACCAAACTAAAACACATTCCCGAATCTCAATCTTTTTTTTTTCTTTTTTTTTTTTGATTAGATAAAACGAATGGAGAATATCTCGTGTTTTTCTGTAGGTGCGTATTTCTGTGGGATTGGCCCCTATGGTGAGTAGTGAAGCATAGTTTTTTTTATATATATATAATTAAATAATAGCATTTTGTGTGGGAAGTTTTAATTCATATAAGTAATAAAAAAAAATATTATTCAACTAATTGGTTAATGGCCTGTTATCTAACTTTAGTTGGTATCGACAAGATCCATTATCAGTCAACCTCTAATACAGATTATTCTAAATGAGGGAGTTTGTGCTTTTTTTTTTCATTTATTGTTACTCAAAAAACCTTTGTAGTACAACTTAACCTTATTTGATTTGTAATTATATATGTAATTATGTATGTCATAAAAATGACTTGCTCTTAATTATTTTTTAAAAAGGCCCCAGGGAACATGTGTACATTTAGAATACATTTTAGCTTCATTTAAATCAATCCTGATTCCTGTGCAGATTTTACAGTACACACAACCATGTGTAAATAAGACCAAATGTCCTGTTGCAGTTTTTTTTTTTTTTTTTTAAATGGACAAAAGTGCTCATTAAAAAAGAAGAGATACTATTATATCACACCTTGTGTGAACACAGTGTATTAGTGCAGCTAACTATAAAGTTCAATATGGCATTTGAGAGACTTTAAAGTCATTGTCGATTTAAGATCTGACCTTCATTCTCTCAATCCATTGGTTGTAGGCATCCACAAGCCATGGCCTCTCTGGGAATATAAAATGTTCAGTATATAGAAAACTTAAAAAGGTGTATATATATGTATATATATATATTAGGGGTGTGACGAGACTGGTATCTCACAAGACGAGACGAGACTCGAGATTGAGTTCACGAGACGAGACGAGACAAGATTTTTACACACTATTTTTAAGAAATCCTCAATGGTGAAATACATGACTAGAAAAAATATTCTGCAGGTGTATTTGAAATGTTTTAACTAATCATCTTGTAATGAATGTCATTCAGTTCTACTTTCTGAGTATGAATTATCATATGCAGTAAAAGACAACAATACTCAAGTACTGTAAAAGGTTTTGCCACTAACTCAACTGACTGACTTCTCTCCTGTATGACTTCAGTCTCTTCAGATGTTATTGTACATGATTTATGAGCTTCTACAACTTTTGACCTCCTAACTGAACTCCTTTCCACAAACTGATCATAGAAATAAAACAGTATAAGTAAAAATGGTAACACTTTACAATAGGGTCTCATTTATTAACATTAACATATTAACCAACATCAACTAACAATGAGCAATATATTTGCTACAGTATTTATTAATCTTTGTTTACCGGTATGTTAGTTAATAAAAATAGTCATTCATTGTTAGTTCATGATAGTTCACAGTGCATTAACTAATGTTAACAAATGAAACCTTACTGTTTGTGCTTAATAAGATTAAGAGAAAACTGTTATTCGTTTTTATAGTAACACTTTACAATAAGTGCAACCATAATCGCACTCTCTCAATATTCAAAGTGCAAATAAGACCAACTTTTTCTTTGACACAGACCTAAGAGATGGTTACAACTACACTGCCCAGCCTAAAATAGCTTTCATATTGAGAGATATTTGCATGCAACAGGGAGCTGCTTTCAAAATGCGGGGTATTGAAATCGCGCTTGAATGCGCGTGCGCATTTACTTTCACTTTCAGCGATCACGCGTACTCTGTGAATATGGAGCGCGGCGACCGTTATCCAACTGAATTAAATGTTTTTTATTTAAACACAAAGCAAAAGGACAGTGGAGGCGTAATGTAAACATAGCGGAGGCATATTCTTTTCTAATCATCCTAACACTCTGTCATGGCAACAACATCAGGAGACTACTTTTCGCCTCGACGAGAAATCTCGTCACACTTTAGTCTAGCGAGATCTCGTGACACGAGATCTCGTCACACCCCTAATATATACACAACTGGTGAAAAGTTTGGAATAATTATTTTTATTTTTTTTTCTACTTTAATATTTTTTCTATTCTATTCTATTTAATATATTCTATTTTAACATATTTTAATATAATTATTCCTGTGATGGCAAAAATGAAATTTCATCAGTCATTACTCCAGTCTTCAGTGTCACACAATCCTTCAGAAATAATTCAAACATGCTGATTTGGTGCTCAATTGTTATCAGTTGTTATTGGTGCTCAATTATTAACAATGTTGATAACAGTTTTATATTTATGTGGAAAACATAACATAAAACATATAAAAAATGTTTTCAAGATTCTTTAATGAATAGAACATTGAATAGAAAAGCATTTATTTTGAAAGAGAAAAGTTTATGAATTTCTTTGTCACTTTTGATCAATTTAATGCCTCCTTGCTGAAATAAAGTATTAATCTCTTTTTTTTTCCTTTGTTTTTTTTAAAGAAAAGAAAGAAAATACTTTTATTCAGCAAGAACACATTTAAAAAAAAAAAAAAAAAAAAAAATCTTACTTACCTTTTGAATGGTAGTACATAAAAATATTAAGCAGTTAAAGGTTTCAACACTGATAATAAAAAATGTTTCTTGACCAAATCAGCATATTAGAATGATTTCTGAAGGATCATGTGACACTGAAGACTGGAGTAATGATCAGGGTTTTTCCTGCACTGAAAATATTTTTGTGGCCAAAAACAGACAACAGTCTTAAAATAGACAACAGTTCTTTTGAATTGTAATAATATTTAATAATAATGTTATAATAATATTATTGTTTTTAGTGTATTTTTGATCAAATAAATTCCAATTATTCCAAACTTTTGTCCAGTAGTATACAAACATAAAAGTGATTATCATTTATCAGACAAAAAAAAAATTGTAATATAACATTTTATCATTATTATATATAAGTTTAAAAGTTTTCATACCTTGTAGTTGTTGTTTTGCTTGTTCAAACCCAAAGTCTGGATCTGATTCAAGCACGCTGAAAAAAAAAAAAAAAAAGTAAGAACATTCTCCAAACAAAAAAAAATCTAAAAAAACCCATCTTCTCCTAACATTTTTGTTAGTACACTCACTCTGACACGGCTTTGGCTCCCCAGTCGAAAACGTTGCCGGCCAGGAGGCCTTTGACCAAAGTGAACTGTCTTTGCTCCCAGCTCAGCTCCTCTACTGACTTCACCACCTTTAGATAGTATTTCAGGGCCATGTCATTCTCTTTTTGCTTGATCTGCAAGGAAAAAAAAGAGAATCAGACTGTCAGATAATTCTCCGTTGGCTACTAACAAAAAACACTCAACCTAAACAATGGTTTAACCACTGGAAAATAGACAAACAGATGCACAGAGATAGATATTGAAACAATCTCATAACAGATAAAATATGTTTACAAGATTTTAAATAAGAGATTGTAGGGAACTGGTGTAATTTGAAGCACCACAGGCAAGGTGAAGGATGATTCAATGTAAACCTTAGAGTAGGGGTCAGGAAAGTTGAACTCGTTTAAACAGTGTTCTCTTGTGTCTAAAAGACTTCTGACGGTGAGGGATCCATAAGCACTAGAGATGAGAGGAGAGGCAAGCTACATTAGAAGAGAGAAACACTCATCCAGCAACACTCAAGCGCGCACACACACACACACACTACAAGACTGTAACTCATAAAACATCCTAATCACTACTAAGATCTTGTTGAATATTAAGCCACAGATATATCACTCAAGCTGAAGAATGAACTTATGATGAGTCATGGCAGAGGCTGAAGGTTCATGGTGGCCTTACAAAGGCTGGTGCCGGAGGGTCTGGAGTTTGTGACGGTATTTCTGACGAAACTTTTCTGCCCTCTCCACAGCCTCTGGTTGGTCTTTCTGGCTAGCCACGGCTCGCTTCACCACCTGTTAAAAAACAAAATTAAGTCATTAACATGTGGATATAAGTTTAGGATATGAGAGAGATATAAGAATAGAACAGGGTGTAATGGACCGCTAATTTACAAAGGAGAGTTTATAGTCTGTATTGATTTATTTGTACTAAGCTGCCTTGAAGGACTGTATAAAGCGCGACCCATTTCCACCAGGTGTATGTGTGTGTGTGTGATGTGAAGGACACAGCCTAAAAATCTATGACGGTTTTCTCTCCCCACTGTATTTTTGTGCATCCCACTTGAGGGTTATAAAGGTAAATGAGTTTAATGTCTATCATTTTGTAATTGTATCGTTTTATTTTTGATGTTGGTTATTGTGTAGGAGTTATTCGGTGTTTGTTTTTGGGTTTTTTGGGGTTTGCTGTAACTCTTACGGTGTCTACATGAGTGTCACGAATAAAACACTAATGGAAACATCAGTTTAAGGAGTATTTGACCATCATTCCAATGGGGTAGCAACACAGGGGTATTCAATTAAAGTTCCAAGAGGTCCGGTCTCTATATTTCTATCCCAGTGGAGGTCTGGACAATACTTTTTTAGAACAGTTATACGTTTCCATCGGGGAAGCCGTAGAACTCTGTAAAAGAAAAAATCCTAAACATTCAAAATAGTCATCAAAGATGAGAATCCCCAAGCCTAAGCAGTAATGTTTAAGAATTTTTAGCCAATATTTACCAAAAACAAAATAGTAAATTTAATTACTCCCAACTGAATATGAATATAAAAAGGTAAGATCAGATGTTTTATCAGGCCCTTTATTCTTCTTCTTTTTTTTTTTTTTAATACATTTAGACATCTACGTGAATGACACACAGAAGGCCTTGGGACTGAGAAAACATACTGGGGGTGCAGGCTTTAGCTCTTAAGAAAAGTCTGGACCATTTTTATATTTTGCTCAAAGTAATAAAATACTAAAACAATGTACATAATCTAATAATCAAAACTCTCATGAGCACAAAACAAAGTTAACTAGTAATTTCAAAGTGTTTTGTCTTCCATTTGCCATCTCTAAATAATGTTCCAAATTATAACATTATTATGAAATGCTCTTAATATGCTGATTAATGATGCTAAATGTATGGCAAAAAAAGAAAAAAAAAATAATTTGCTGCATTTTCTTCTTCTGCACCATTTTAGCAAAAGTATCTGTTTTGTTGCTCACCATGTTTCTGCTACTGTTAAAATAACCATGTCATCTGCAGCTTTCAATGTGGCACAATATGTCTTTAGCGGGAGAGAGAAGCAATGCACACAGAGCAGAAAGGGCTTGAATGAAGGGTGTTTGGCTCTAGATAAAAATATTAGAGGATGTGGTGCCGAAAGATCATTACCGTAAATGACCCTGACCACTTGTGGTGTGAACTGCACCATTGTTTTTACGCGTTGCTCACTTTAATCTGTATAAATAGTAAAATGGCACAATTATGCCCAAGGTCCGGATGGAACCAAGCCGAGGGCCAGAACCGTACCGTGGTCCGCCATTTGAATACTGCTGGAACAGAAGCTATGATATTTACTGACAATTACTGAATCAATAAAATATATATAGTGTACAGCAAACCTGACACTTCTAATCTCAGCCTCTGACTGCAAGCCACCAAAGTGCTACAGAGCATGACGCAAATGACACAAATGTCATGGCTTCAATTCCAATGAACACACTTAGTGAATGCAAGGTATACATTTAATCTACAAGTTGCTTTGGATTAAAGAGTCTTCCCAATTAGTAAGTATAGAAATCCGATCATAATGGCTAGCGCTATACTTTCAGGAAACACATAGCAATTCTGTGGAGGAACTACATATCTACATAGAGGTATGTAGATATGATAACTACATATCACACATACGATTTATCACGTGATTGCATCATGATTCTCTCTTCAACAATTCTGAAAAATTCTAAATTTAGATTTTTTTGCTCCCCACATATTCGCAATGGAATTATGTTCTCTGGAGACAGCTTTATTCCACTTGCTGCCAATTATACACAAGCACACACAACATCAAACAATATATAAACTTGCATAAGTCTTCATGGTTGGAGCAAAATACAAAGCCAATTGCAGGCGTCATTGCACATGGCATACACAGGACAGTGAAAATGTACGATGGCATTTAAGTGTTTTCCAGCGGTGTAACAATTCACTTGTTTTCTCAATGCATCAATTACAAATCCTTACAATGTATATGAATCGATCTTGAAACATGGATTTTTGAATCGTCAACTGTTTGTTTCGGTCAATAACGGTCAATTTAAAAAGCTAAGAATCAAATTAATTGTGATTCGATAGTGATTCAATTTTAAATTATATGAACATTAATTTATTACATGCGGCATTTGACTAGCTTGATCGCTCCGTACCATGCCCGGGGCGAGGTATGCTGAAGGCACGGTGTGCATTCAATGTGATCGCTAACTGTGCCAAAGCACAAAACAGCTACTATTGTGATGGGGACAATCATGCTCGGGCTCGGTACAAGGGAACTGTGCTTAGTGTGAGTGAGTGAGTGAGTGAGTGAATGAATGAATGAATGAGGCATTTATATAGAACCTTCTTATGTACTAATGTACACCCAAAGCGCTTTACAATCATATCAGGGGGTCTTCTCCTCAACCACCACCAGTGTGCAGCATCCACATGGATCCACTTGGTGTGGGTACACTCTTAAGCTTCAAACTCATTGCATGGCCACTACTGCTAAACTAAAACGTTTCTTTGCTTGAAAACTTCACAGCTATTTTCTATAAAGAAAAATATACTGTTTTACTGGTATCATTGTTTATATGGGCGAGAAGAAGATGCATTTTGCATATACTACAAAAAATTTTGAAAACTGGAAAGTTACACTAAAAGTTACATGAACGTCTAGGTTACTTTTGTTCCCTGAAGGAGGGAATGGAGACGTCACGTCGATACTGACGTAATGGGGTCTCACCTGGGAGCCCAATCACCTCCGAGTGGTACAAAACAAGCCAATCGAGATCGCATGTAAATCTCACTGGCCAGAGTCACACCTACCCGGCACATACGGGTATAAACAGGACTGGCATACTCACTTCATTAATATTTTGCTGAAGAGCCGAGACGGGGAACCTGGCCATTCAGCGGTGGTTCAGGGCTATGGCAAGGGGCTGTAACATCTCCGTTCCCTGGGGTTACAATAGTAACCTAGACATTCCCATTCAGACAGTCACGTTCGACGTTACATCAATAGTGATGTAATGGGGTCCCTATGGAAAACGCCATAGCGACTGAACCATGTCACAGTGTTGGAGACGCAGATGCTGGCAAGCCGCAGTGTGCCCAATAACAACTGCCACTCACAAACTTCGTAACCTACCCAGCTCCTGAAGTAAGCCCGAGAGAAGTCCTCCATATCCAAGTGGATGGAAGGGACTAGGCATGGGCCGGTTATCGGTTTCAAGTTATAGTGCGGTTTGAAAACATCACGGTTTCAAAACCACTAAATTTTTCCGTGATACCAATCCTAAGGTATGAGCTGTTTTTTTTTATGTCACATCAAAGGCGCAAAGTGCAGGCTGTGTGCAGCGTAGTGAGTAACACGACCCCTTCCCCTCCTTGTGTGCAAGCAGTCAGTCAGCCACCTGTGTGTGTGTGTGTGTGTGTGTGTGTGTGTGTGTGTGTGTGTGTGTGTGTGTGTGTGTGTGTGTGTGTAGGATGGCAGAAGGAGGTGAACCCCTTAAACTTTTTCCCCTAACGAAAAAGATAAAGTGAGGCTGGTAATGTCTGATGATTGAAATCGTAAAATGGCCTTAACAGTTACTTAATAAACTGCAAAATGTGATGTTTTCTAATAGGCCCTACCTTTATTTAATTCACGGATTGCTTCTGTTCTGACAGAGCTGCGCGAGCTCGCAGCGGCATTTGCGGGAGTCGGAACACTATTAGCATGAACGTCAGGGTTCAAAGCGCCAAATGAAAGTAAAAATCAGCGCTAAAACGCTTATTCTCCAGTTGCCCGGTAACTTTTTATTAATTTTGACAATGCATGGATGCGAGAATGTGATGTGTCTTAGTGCGATTATCAAATCGCAACAGATGTGATCTAATTATAGAAATATATAGTCTGACGCGCTCCATAGAGTAAAATAGCTTTCAGCTTCGATTCATAGAAAATGCTGCTCTGCAAGTGCTGTGTGTTTGAGTCGCTTACCATTTGCATTTAGGAACGCAACGTGCACCAAACATTAGGGATGCACCGATATCAAGCTCGTGTAAGTTACTTGTACTCGTACTCGTAAAAATACCCCCCGATACCAAAAAAGGATACTTCACGTGATGTAACTGACAGAATTTTCCGTGCACAGAGACATCGATGGCAGCAGCAGAAACAATGTCAGCCTCAGAGGTGTGGAAATACTTCAAAATTAATGATGACAACCCACAACATTGCGAACTCCATGCTTTCAATCTCAATTCGTTATAGATTAGTGAAGGCGGGATAGGCGCTGAATGACACAGACCAGAAGCGCTCTTTCTCGCACACGCTCTCTCTCTTTTTTGCGCGCGATCACAGTTCTCTCAGACAGCGCGCGATCAGTTCTCCTTGCGCCTGAATGGTCAAATGCACACATAGTTGTCAAAATGTCCATCGTGTGGAGTATATCACGTAAATACAGTCGGTTTATGGCTTAAGTAGGTGTAAACATTTGGGTGAAAACAGGATGTGTGTCAGTATCCATAGATTCGGTCTTAAAGGGACCGTAGCCTATAATTGTCATTAATGTTAATAAAACAACAAAATATGTTAAATAAATGTATATATTGTAAATAAACCTATTGTATCTAAAAAAACAAGTTTATTTAATTTTTATCTCTATAGTATTTGTTGTATTGTTTGTAATTTGTTTGTAAATTTCTTATTATATAACAACAGTTATATATATATTGGTAATTATGCCCTTTGAAGGTTACTGGACACTGCAAATTTTTTCTTATTTAAGTTTGTGACAAGCACATAAAAATGATTACTTTTTTCATTAGAGTAATAATGAAGAAGCTGTCTTGCATTCATTAGTGTCACTGTGTTGTGCTTGGAAAACTGCAACATCACCAAAAAAAAAAAAAGAGAGAGAGATTAATAAATGTATAGGCATCAGTATCGGCGAGTACTAGAAAAAAGTATTGGTACTTATACTCGGTCCTTAAAGCTGCAGTCCGCGATTTTTCCTCTTTGTCGCCATCTCTTGTTTGAAACCTGCAATTGCAGTCATATGCGGAACAGTTATCTGTACATGCATTGTGCATCGGCACAGCTCGTCAGCGCGGATGAATCTAATGCTAGCTGTCAGTCACCACACCGGTGGATACTGCACTTCAGAATTACAGATTCTACGTCTTGAAAGTATGACCAATATAAGAATTTTCACTGGAAAATATCATCTGAACAAGTAAGTAACATGTCTGCCACTTTTGTTCTGACCAACTGAGGAAAAAAGCATTAGCATACAATAAATCGCGCTGCCAATGATGATTAAATCTAACGATTGCTTAGCTCGGATCATGCCAAACCGTGCAAATTATTATTACTGTTATACTTTGCTCTCAAATTGTTAATGTTAACAACATCAGCATTGCGTGACTGTGTATTTAGTTTATATTAGCGTTACCTGTAGATTTCAATTTCTGCAGCCACTCCACAGTCCAAAGTCTTTTGCTTTTTGACTACGAGTGAATCTCCAGTTGTCACTGATGATTGTCATTTGGACCTTTCTGGATTACAATCCGCCATCAAAATGATAAGTTTAATTATTTCAGCTGCTGTGAGAACAGGCTATAAATGATCCGCTACCAGCTGCGTCCTCACGTGATAAAACCGATTAGTCTGGACTCCTTTCTTTCTGTTTACGGACGTGGCGTAATGACGCACAGAGGAACTGCTGTATGCTCAAATTTCCCACGGAAATCCACCATGTTGCTCTTATTATAAAACATTATTACAAGCTTACCGTTGTGAATCGAGCTAAGATGATGAGATAGTTTTGAACACTGGCTGGTTATGTACTTAAAAATTGATTTTGGATCATTTTTAACCAAAAAAAGTTAGCTTTAAAAAAATGGTATCGGTGCATCCCTACCAAACATCTATACTCAGAGTGTAGTTTATTAATCTGTTGTCAAAGAAAAACATCTTCCTGGATCTTCCTGTTGTTTTCCGTCAAAATAAAAGCTCAATGATTTAACGTTTGAAAGCAAGAAATAAAGACATCCATGAATGTTAGTATTGTAATCTTACTGTTGTTCTGTAATATAAAAATAACAAATGATTATATCATATAATATCTATTAATAATGTTTAATTTTTTTTTATTATAACTATTAATACCTTCTTTAGCTGATCACATGCTTAACTCACTTAAGTGATTGCAACTTTTTTTTTTTTTTTTGCAGAAAATAATTCAATTTCTGTTCCAATTATTGTTGAGCTGCAGGTTTAGGCTCACTTAAATAAATGAATTTATTTTATTTGATATAATTTTAATTTAATTAAGAATAATTAAATTATTTATTTTAATTATTTAACCTAAAATACATGTTTACTACTTTTCCAAATATTCAATGTTACTTAGAAATAAATATATTGTGGGTAAAAAAGTTGTTTTTACCTAGACATTTTAGAGCTGAAATAGCAATACCATGATACCATGAAACCGTGATATTTTCGCTTAAGATTATCATACCGTCAAAATCTCATACCGGCCCATGCCTAGAAGGGACAGAGTATTACTCAGAGGATGGTCGAAGCTGCTGTTCCTACCCCAGGGAAGAGTGCTTCGGAACTCGATTCCCACGTTTTCAGCCAGACCAAAACGGCAGGGAAGCGTTCCCAGTCCCAAGGGAGGGGAACACTACAGAGACCACACGCTGCCCGAAGGGAGGTAACGTGTGGAAATACACATATAGACTGACCCATGGGGCAGTACTACTTACGGAACTGAACTGAGGAGCAGAATAAGTGCTTGTATCCCCTGCATGGAGAGAAATGGCGCAGCAAGCGAGAACCTGTGGCTATCTACTTGTCGACAGCACACAGGAGGACACCGGGTCCACACGGAGATTATAATATCTCGCGAATGTGTTTGGTGTCACCCAGCCCGCAGCTCTGCAAATGTCTGCCAGAGAGGCTCCATGTATCAACGCCCAGGAGGAAGCAACACCTCAAGTGGAGCGAGCTCTCACCCCTAGGGGCACGGCTCGCCTTGGGACTTTTACGCCACGGCGATGTCATCCACTATCCAGTGGGCCAATCTCTGTTTGGAGAAAGCCTTTCCCTTCTGCTTATGTTCGCTGATCAATGTTTACATGCAAGTAAAAGCTAAATTAAATCTGTTCATTATAACAAGCGACAATTCTCTTCAGAAAATTTGGACTACATCGCTTGATTCATATGGATTAGTTTTTGAAGTGTCAAAGTGGTAGTTACAAAGAATCAATGGAAGGAAATCTGACAGCATTCAAAACTACTGAACTACTCATGAACTACTTCTCCTCACCCACATTAACATGGACTTTTTAAACTCTGCGGCATTTTGCTTTACTATAACATGGCAGAGTTCCAAACAACGCACTCGTGACATGTGGCCATGACTCTGTGTAAGTGGTTAACTGTACTTAAATCTCCAAATGCTTTTATGATACAAAACAGTCCATTATATCTTACAGATGGGACAAAACATCTTATATGTTAAAACAGGTCTGTGTATTAGTGTAAATGCAGCCTATTGGACCTGCAACCATCTATGTCGTCATCAGTAATTTTCAAACGGCAATGCTGAAAAAAAGGAATATCCCTCACTGCCCTTTTCTGAAAGTTTCAGATACTTCATGCACTGTCAGATACTGAAAGCACTGAAATAATCATTTTTATTTTATTTTTATCTTTTATTTTTAGTTTTTTTCCCTTTTAGTAATTTATATTTGCTTGTATACCCCGAAGCTATATTTAGTAATCCTTAACATGCAACTGTTTAGAATTATTTATTTGTATTTATTTTTTTTAAAAAGTACTTATAATTAATTCAATAAAAATGCAAAATAAATTTGTTATCCAAAGTTAGTAAACTTATTAATTAATTAAAAAAAAAAAAAAAAAAGTAGATCAAGAATTGTTTTAGATGTGATTGTGATTCCTGGAATCACAATCACATCTAAAGATTCCCACCCCTACTACATTTTTCAGACCAGAGAGTTATTTCTGTCCTTTTTCTAAATTTAAACTAATGAAAATCCAAGTCTACACATATTTCCACTAATTTCTTGAGTGTTTTCTGTACATTGTTCATAGAAGGACACTGCTATGCTATTTTTCCCCATACTGGTCAATTATTGTTTCAGATTAAACACATTGTTAATCATTTTACATGACGGTCAGAAAATCACAGTTGGTTGTTTTTGTCAGAATAAGCCGCAAAAAAAAATTGAATGGCCTTCAGGCTGAGTTGTGAGACTTATAAACTTATTTTCTAACAAGTTAACATAGCAAATTAGTCTGAAAGCCTCACCCCATCCAATGCCTCCTCAAAGCAGAAGAGCCAGTACTCCCGAGCCAAAGCATCCTCAGTCAAGTCCACTGTGTCTGGGATATAAGAGGTTGGGTCCTGCAGCAGGGGGAGGTTCACTAGCTGCCTCTCCAGGCGGTCCATCTCCAACATGTCAAACTGAAGACAATGAAGGAAGAGGAGTAAGTACCCACAATGCTAAAATGGCAATTTGTGCATTCATCTGCAAAGGAACTGCAATACATCATCAGCAGAAATGCTGTTGACACCAAGAAGAGGTTAAAACAGCTTCCAAAAACTCTTTCAGTCTTTAATAAAAAAAAATAAAAAAAAATCATTTATCTGAAAGTCTGACTTAGAATAGTTTGTAAGAGCATGATTATAAAACACAACACGGCTGTGAAAACAGACTAGTGAGTAAATGAGTTTTCCTGTTCAGTGTGATGTTTTAAGTCACGACGGAATCAAAATTGATTTTTTTTTTTTTTTTTTTTTAAATATTGCAGTATTTATTATGAATTATTTTCCATGCCCATCATTGTGTTTTTTTTAATTGAATGTGCCCTCATAATCTTTAATCAAAATAACTTCCCCTCCAGGGAAGAAAAGACTATTGCAACTTCTGTTTCATGCTGACTTTAGTGTCCTCAACAACCTCCATAGTCCCATTTAGCTACCAGCTCAAGACAGTAAAAGCTTTAAAAAAAAAAAAAAAAAAAAAAAAAAAATTCACAATGGGGTATTGCTGATGTATTTTATGTTGTAGAATAAAATGTGAAAATATCTTGATCAGACCTTATTTCAGGCCCTTTAACCAAACACCCATTAAAAAACAACAACATTGTCTTCAGGACGATGGAACTGGAAAGCTATAAATGCTAACTTGTTTCCTGGCTTTACCTACAAAAATAGGCCAAAACCAGGTAAATAGAGTGCTCATCTCTGCAGCACTATTTACAAGCCATACTCAACTGTTATCTGTGGTTGTAACCCATTCACAAAGACAACACAAAAAAGAATACAAATTCAGAGCCACAGTGCTGCTAAACGGAAAAGAAGGCAGTGTCTTGAAACGTGTTTAAAAGCTGAACTCGGCTCGGCATCTTAAAAACATGACTCTCATGCATTCAACACTGAAAAAGCAGCGATGACAAGTGGCGCAATAGTCAAAGACATCCATCTAGCACATGTTTGAGTTGGAAAACATAAAAAAAGTGCAAAAACACATTCTGTGTGAACAGGTCCTGAAAGTGTGATCAAAATGCCACCTTTATGGCACATTTTACCACAGCAG
Source organism: Ancherythroculter nigrocauda (assembly GCA_036281575.1). NCBI lineage: Eukaryota > Metazoa > Chordata > Actinopteri > Cypriniformes > Xenocyprididae > Ancherythroculter > Ancherythroculter nigrocauda. Next base: position 9,375,125 of record VTFQ01000022.1, read on the forward strand.
TAACTGTCAAACATACAAGATGGAGAGTTCTTATACTGTATACTACTAGTTAAGGTGCACTTATGAAAAACAAATGCATCACACTGAATAATATCCATGGCAGCACACACATACATTCATGATAAAAAATAACCTTCCGAGAACCTTGTATTTTCAGGAAATACTGCTACCAGTGATGGCATAACAGCTAGAGGATGAGCATTTCTTGAAAGCAAAAAGCATCCAGAGAGAACTCAAAGAAAAGCCTGGATGGAAAAGTACTTACTGAAAACTGAGGCAAAAGGTTACGGAATAGATGGGGAAGATGGATGGAGAAGAAAAAAAAGAAAAGAAAAGAGATGAAAAGACAACATTACGGAGAACACAAAATAGGTCATGAAGGATAAGCAGCATGCATCTCAGTTGACCAAATCCATAAATATACTGCACTAAAGATATGATTCCAACTACATTCTACTTTGTCTCTCAAAAAAAGATGTTTCTTTAAAAAAATACTGCAGCAGCAAATTTACAGTGGGCCTCTTTTTGTGCCAACTTACCGTTCCGCTACGAGCCCGCTGCACGGGATTTAAGTCTGGAGATACACTCATGAGACCAGAGCTGCCAGCATAGTTCTCTCCCCAGCTGTACTGGTTAGGGTCTAACAAAAAAAACAAGTCAGTAAAACAAACTACAATCTATGCAGCAAGTACTAAACAGTTTGATTTTGTGTATGACAGTAACTTACTGTCTTCTTCTGCCCCCTTTAAAAAGGCCCCAATAGCACCAAGATATCCTTCATGTCTTAGAAATAAAGCTTGGACCTCCCCCTACAAATAAATCCAATTCTTTATCCAAAATATCCACACAACATAGCAGTATGTAATGAGATTTCGATCTTGAAAATGAAAGTGAGAAATAACGTAGTCATTGTTGTATTATACAATAAGAAATATAAGAGAGTGATGAAAGACACATTAAACTAGCTATGAAGGAAATCACTTCCCTGGGACAATAATCAGTTAAACAAAATATTTGACAGAATGCCACATTTGACCTGATCAAGTTTTCCAGCAAGCCATTTAACCATTATTGATACATTATTACACACCTTATGAACAGATTAAAAAGAAAAGGTTGGAGACCTTAGTGAAGAAGTTGATGCTATAGGTGATGGTGTGCATGGTGACAGGATGTCCTCGAATGAAGAATCCTCCGAAATAGACTCTGGTAAGGTTATGCAGTTTGGCGTAGAGGCAGGCCAGCTGTCCAATGTCATTGCTTATCATATGCAGTAGACTCTTTGCCATGTCTTCTTTGGAGAACTCTGAGTAATACATACAAATACAAAATGCCCATCTAAGTAAGTCAGATCTTATAACGCTCATGTCAAGGTTTGTCCTGGGCCAAAAATGGTCTTCGGTGGTGACGGACAAACACGGTCACCCTCACACACCGTACAAAGTACCCTACCCATGTGAAGTACTGACAATAAATCCAAAATAAATACAAAGAAACAGTTTGTAATATTAACTTATCCAATTTATTTATGAATTTAAAAATATTTACTGTCAGGACAAATCATTAAAAAAGTGTTTAGAGAACTATTTCATACTTAAAAATCTGTACATATTTATGTAAAAAGTCACTGAGTGACTGTTTTGTAAAGTTAGTATTTAAATGAACAAAGTAACACATTATTACATAGAAAAATTGGCAGGTCTATTATTTTGCATTTACACTCCAAGAAGTAAAGCACTTATCATTTGACATGTATCAGATTGTTTTGTTCTGTCCATTGCTATGGTTAATACTGTCAATTAGATTCAAATTGTGCATCTAAATATGCTTGTCAATCCAGGAACTTTGCAATGTGTAGTTAGCAGCATGAAAAACATATACTTGCTGCCATTATAACGCAAGGTACACGAAGCTGCACACTTGTGAAAACTCCTGTTATAATCAATGAAGCTGTCTACGCTGTGCAATGAATCATTTATTGACATTGTGTTTATACTTGGTTATAACTAAAGGATTCAGTAGTGTGCAGAATTCATGCTGAACAAAAACTCCATCGTTTTGAGCGGTGTTGAGTGGACTCTGACTAACTTAAACATCTGATTGCATTCAAGACACGTGCTCAACAGATATGACTGTGATTGGCTACAAAGCTCAAAGCTGCAAAAACACGTTGCAAATAGAAAACTTTGACGCTCTTCATGTGAACATTTTAAAGAAGCCTGCTATCAGCAGTTACCGGTACTGCAGAACAGTAGATATCGTCAAATTAAATAAATCTTTTCCGGGGTGCGGGACAAAGGTTAATTTTGGTGGTCGGCTCTGGTCACCAAAATATTTTCAATGCAGGAAAAACCCTGCAAGTAAACTATTCCTTCATTTGAATAAATGGTGCTAAACAGTGCATACCTAAATAAAGATGTTAAGTATGTTGTGGCGTATTCACCAGCTAGATAATCTGCTGGTCTTTGTTTTTATATTACTTTAGACCTTCAAAAGGACCACTGCAGGTTTCTGTTACATTTCCCTCATACACGCCTTTGTGAAACCAAAGACCTTTGGCTTCATTTCACGCTATTAACACTGCCAACTAGGTGAAGGTTCAAATGACTCTTCCTGGGTGAGGAAAACAGATCATACAATAAACTGCCTCTCGTTACAATCAAAGCAAATGATCTTTACTTTACCTTTGTCTGTGGTGGCTGATTTCCCAAAGCTACTTGCAATGAGGTCACCAGTTAAACCCAGGGACCCGTAAGCACCTCCATAGATGTCTTTAACAAGCATATCCACATTTGTGTGTTGTCCTTTGGAAGCTAACTGCAAAAGTTCATCAAACCTCTAAGACGGAGAATGGGAATGGAAATTCAAAATAAGTAAGTGCGTGAAAAATAAAGAATAGACAGAAATTCCTAATAAAAATTCACAAAATGAACCACCTTAGTTTTTGTGAGTAATGCTCCAAGACCCCAAAAAGTGCCACCACCTATAGAACTGCCACCAATGCGCTCAAATTTGTCCTCTGATTCAACCTTCAAAAACAACATATGGACGCTCTCTTTAGAAAGTCACAGAGTCCACAAACTCAGCATTTCTGTGTGTGTGTGCACAATGTCACAGAGACATGTAGATCCTGTTATATATGGATATACCTTTACTATTGAGACTCCAGAGCCAATATTAATAAGTAGGTATGGGAAGATGTCCGGGTGTGTATTCTGGAACCGGAATTCAGAATCAGCGTGTTTGGCATACACAAAAGCCTCATGTGGGATATTCTTCAGGACAAAGTTGCATCCCTTAATCAGACAAGTCATTTCATCCTCTTTGTCCACTCTAAGAGGAAAAAATAAATAATATAACAACCATTACAACAATTCACAATAAATGCTTGATTGTTTAAATCCTTGAACTCAAAGCATGTCAGTATTGTTCTCAGTAAGCTCTAAAATTCTACTTACTTTAGCTTTAACTTTTTCTCTATCAAGTCCTTGAACTTGTATGCCCCTCCACCAGTAGCTTTGATGACTTTGGTTTCTGTGTTAACCAAGTGGTCCTTAATGAAATCCAGGCAGGTTTCAATGTAAGCATTCTCAAACTTGATAAAGTGAAGACGGGCAGTAATCTCTTCCTGTACAGATATCTCATAAAGAGGGTCGCCATCCGTTTCCTGGAAACCAGTAAAATGAAAAAATATGCTACATGATTAAATAGAAAGTAAAACAATGATATCCACAGGTAAAATAAAAAGAAAAAGACTTTAATAAGTAATAATACAATAATTATACTGTATTTATTATAAATGATAATTATAAAAATATTGTTGTAACTAATGTTAACGTACAGAATCTTCTGCTATAATTTAAATATAATATGTATAACATAATATTACAACTAGATTAAAATATGTTTTAACCAACATGAATTTAATAACCAGATTTATTTTCAAAACATGCTCTGAGATGAGAAGCATTCCAAGGCAAGCTGCACTCTAATAACCGATAGAGAAGCACATATGTGGATACTGTACTTATCCATAAAGCCATACACTTATAACTACGCCATTAGAGATTATTCATGGAGAGAAATTTATATAGGTAAACCCCCTTGTCAGGTAATTCTCAAACATACGGAGAATATAATCCTATGCAATCCTATCCTATGTATAATCCTATGCAGTTACTACTACTGCAGCTACTGATTAGGCAAACACTTTATTACTTTCACACTGGTGTGTGAGGTGGTCTTTTGGTCCCTTTTCTGCATTTGTTCAACAACAAGACAATTTAACAAGAAACCAATAATAAAATATCTTTGTTTGCATTATAACATAACATGTATAACGTGTGGGGTGTTGTAACATGATTACATTGCTTAAAAAAATACCTATAATATAGAATGTTTATTTATTTTATTATTGCCATATCAGTTTTTTGCAAAAGGTTATTTTCACTGGCAAAAAATAAATAAGCACAATATTTTGTATATCATTATTTTCTCCCACAAACTTTTGATCAGCTATTAATTATTATATTATAATAATTACTAAATTAATTATTATTAAAAACTATTAATTATTAATAGTCACCTTTTTCATAAAATCCTGGGGAGACACTAAAAGTGTACTGATAGTGGCAGGCTCCGAGCTTTAAAAAAAAACAAGCTAACTCAGAGAATTCTGTGTTTTGAGCAATTTGGACTATCAAAAGTGTTGATATTACTCTGAAATTTTTACTTTGTAAATACTGATTTCCCTTAATTTGATGGGTGGACTTAGTTAAAAGTAACACAGGCAATAATTTGCCCATATACAGCATGGTCACTGGTTAGTCAACCAAAGCAATGTGTAGACACTGGCTCTTCTCATGTCACTTTTTTAACCTGTATTTCCCCCTCTCATATACATGCCATGCTTAAAGTCCTGTTCACACTGATAGTATTCAAGTGGTTGGTGGTCACAAATTCATACATAAATAAAAAAAAAAAAAAACAAAAAAAAACAGGAATGTATGATCGTTAAAACCCTGTTCAGTCAAAATGGAATGCACTACCTCCAGCAATACCTTGATAGACTGGAATCTAATGCAAGGTTCCTATTTGTAGAATTCAGTTTAGTCTAGTTTTAAAGGTCCCATGACATGCTACTTTTTGGATGCTTTTATATAGGCCTAAGTGGTCCCTAGTACTGTATCTGACGTCTCTTTCCCGAAATTCAGCCTTGGTGCAGAATTTCAGCCACTAAAAGCCAGTCCCACAATGAGCTTTCCTCAGGACATGCCGTTTCTGGGTCTGTAGCTTTAAATGCTAATGAGGAGGAGAGAGGTGGGGCAAGGTGGAGGGTGGGTGTGGCCTTAACCAGCTTGCAGCCACAGTACCATGCGCTAATGCTGACAGTGGATGTATCGCAAAGGCTCGTAGACACGCAGTCGTTCAAGCCTTTCAGTTTGACCCAGAATCTGATCCGGATGGAGAAGCACCGGATGAAGAAGCTGCAACTCAGCGGCTACAGCAGGATGTCTCCAAATTGTTAGTTTAAAACATTGTGTCTGGATACGGTACTTTAGTTGGTTTATGTATGCTGTTACAGTTATTATCATGTAGCTAATGCTAGCCTACATTGTTGGCTCTTCATGTTGCTCTGATTTGCTATCGTATATATATATATATTATATATAATTATCAGCTATAGACACTAACCAGCGCAACTAAATTAGTCAGACCTCTGCCATTACAACAAATACCTTTTCGGATAGGTGCCGTTGTGGAAAATGTGCTACTATGCCAACATCATTTATTTGTTTACATATTTTATATTTCATAAATCTTAAAAGTTTTTACAATCTTATTACAATTACATCAAGCTCTGCAATCTGGAAATATGGATATTGTGTGCGCCATAACATCAACAGCAGAACGGTTATCCAAACAACAAAGAAATGTACAACACTCAGTTTACAGTGTGTGTATTTAGACACATACTTGATGCTGTCTAGCTTTACATTAGCGACAGTAACTGGGCTGTATTGGCCCACGTTGAGGAAACAGTCATAGGTGAAATGTGTGGCGCAGACATACAAAACTATGGGAAGTTGTATCAGCACATTAACAAAATAAAATTAACCCACTGTTTCTTCATAGACTCGGATGAAGGAACTTAAAAAAAATACTACGGTGTTCATTTGTACATCCAAACACTGAGCAAATGCCATGCTTTGCTCGTTTAAAAAAAATATATATATATATTGCGCTCGCCTCACACTGTAGTAGCTAATTTTCTCATGGGCGGGCAAAGCAGAGAAAGGAGAGGTAACCTTTCCCTGTATGACGACATATAGGGAAGATTCCAGATTGGGCCGTCTGAGCTTTCATTTTTCTCAATTTACCCAGGGCTCGGTTTACACCCATCGCCTTTTCTTGCCACTGGGGGACCATATGCAGGCTAGGGGAACTCATGTTAATGTTAAAAAACCTCATAAAGTGAAATTTTCATGCCATGGGATCTTTAAGTTCAACACTATCAAGCAGGAACTGAATTAATTCACAATGGTGACAAGACAGCTGTCTATCTAGTGCAGCTGAACACACTTAAAACAGTGGAGGTGAACATAAACCTTTTTAGACAAAGGCCCAGCAGAGTCAGCATATCCTTGGTCACCAAATCAGACAAAACTAGACTACATCAGACAGGCAGTACAACTAAAAGAATAATTGGTACCCTCTTTGTACTCTTGCCCTTGGGTAAGTGGTATAGAGCACTGAGCTCCAAAACACCCAGAAACAAGAACAGGTCCTTCCCTGAAGCCATACATGTCTATAAGAGACACGGCCACTATTCTCTTTTACCGTTTACTGTGAAATGTTCTGTTGAAAAAGTACATAATGCAAATATACATTTGTACTTTTGCAACACATTGTATCCAATTTGCTCACACATGCAAGTCATTTCCTTTTTTTAATTTTTTAACTTACTCACGATATATGTTGTATATTTTATATCCAAGTGCTCAGAGACAGAAAAAAAATCCTTGAGTTAGAGCACTTGATCAATGAAGCTTTTCTGGTGCCGATATAAGTGACTGATTTATATAATTACTCAAGCTAACATTAAGTACTATTTGTTTTACTTTTTTGTAAAGTCAATTAATTTCTCATCCAAATTCCTGAAACTGCCTTCAAACAAAAGGCCCCTAATGTTATGTGCAACCATGGGGTTAAATGAGAAAATCTTACCTGCAAGCTTACCTTCGCTGAATGATCGAATGACCTTACTTTGGCAACTTTGTGCTGAACAGTGGAGTAATAGGCCAGTTTTGTCAAAGAGCCACCTGTCAGATAAGATGAGGTCAAATTGTTTCTTTGTTCTATATTTATATACACTTAACCTTCTCAAATACGATAATTATTCTGTTATTAACACAATACACCAGGAGTTGCTTGAGTCCACCAAAACATCTGACAATTATAATCATGATTGCACTTTGCAGTCCAGAAGAACATATAAACCTCATCGTTCAGGTTTATTTCTATAAAATCAACATTATTCAGTTGATATTTACAGCCTCGAAGTCCCCATCAAAAGTGTTTGTTGATATTTCTCACATACATTGAATGAACTGACAGATTAGCAGCACGCGCTAACAGGTTTGAGCACAGCCCTGCCCAACAAACTCTGACACGTCCAAACTCCACAAGTGACTGTAGTACGAACAAGAAAAGAACAAGGGTGGAAGTTTGCATGTGATGATACCTATATCTATAGCGAACCTCTTGGCGTTCTCCAAATTGCGGAAGATTTCATCCGGAGGGAGTGTTATGCTCTTATCCATGCTGTGAGATCCTCTGTCCGCCCCTCCAGACAGCGCCATCTTACTGCGAATGTTTTGCAAACTGCGACGTAACGTGAACAACGCGTCAAAGCTCAGAGTTATGGCGAAATTTTACAGTAAAAGTCCCATGCGCAGAATAGAATAGAATAGAATAGAATAGAATATGACTATTTCTGAAACATTTAAATCACCAACATCATTACCTCCATTAAATGGGAAGATTTATAGATTTCTGGTAACTTTTTAACATTAAAAAGGCACAGTTAACATTAAAATGATCATATTCCTATATATTTCCATTTATTAACAATGTAAAGATACACAGTTATTTGCTGAGATTGTGGGTAATTGAAGAAAATGGCAAATTCATTGAAGAGAAGACACTTAAATAATGTCTTTACAAACTACTGAAACAAACTGCACACCATGACCATAAACTGATCATTATTGATCTCATACTTAAGTACATAACATATGTATATAATACTTCAGTATATATGAATGTGTATAAGATGATAGTTTCAATTGCAATATATACCTAGAGTTCAACAGGGGTTCTTGTCCCCTAGGGGACTGTGGCATGCTGCTATGTGTCTGCCAATTATTTTTTATCTTAAACTAATTTGTATTTGTAAATTAAAATAATATTAAGTTAACTTCAACCAAAGCGAATTTAAGATTTGTAAATGTTAGGTACAAACATAAGACTCTGTTATCAGTAATAATTATTTTAATAGCTTATCAATGTAAGCATCATATTAAATTAGGTACAAAAAATACATTATCCCCTGGTTTCACAGACAAGGCTTAAGCCTAGTCCCAGACTAAAATGCATGTTTGAGCTGTTTTAACTGAAAGCAACTTGCACTAACATATCTTAAAATATGTCAATGCCATTGTTTTGTCTCAAGATGCATAACAGTAATGTTTTTTTTGTTTTCTTTTTTTCCTAAGACACGTTTATAAAAGCTACTTAAATGGCCTAATTGAACTAATGCCTAAACTCTGTCTGTGAAACCGGGCCTATGGTGCTATCTATCTTTTATTCAATAAAAGGGTTTGTTCTCTACATCCAGCAAGGAGTCATTGGCCTGAAAGAGTTTTCTTGTAGATGATTAAAGCTTATTGTAGGCTATGTAAATAAATAAAAAATATCAAGCAATACAATTTGATAGTGACATTCACCTTTATTTAAAGTATTTTAAAATCTGTTGTTAAACAACGAGGTGAAACATCTTAACCATAAGCAGGACTTTTAGTATGGGTTGTTGATTAGATTCTGGAAACTGGACGTTTCTAAATGTAGGCAGATCTATGCGGTGGACTTGACTAAAGCTTTGCCTTGTATTTTAGCCTTGTACTTTGTCTTAAAAACGTATTTCTGTATGTTAATTCATACAAAGTGAATTGTGTCATGTTCGTAGTAGCCTAGTGTTCATGTTTGTGTTAGTGTGGAAGATGTATTTTAATGGATTTATTTTCTAGGGGAATCTTGTGCGTTGAATTCAAAAGTCAAGGCTGCATATTTCTGGTGCATATTTAGATTAAGACTGAGATTAAGGTTAAGAAATGTGACCAAAGTTTAACCTTATTACACGAGTACATTAGTTGCGTCCCAAATGACGCACTATACACTATGCACTTATACACTATGTACTTGTGCACTATGCACTCATCCATGTAGTGCGTGAATTATATAAGGTTATTTTGTCATTTAACAACGGAGTCCGATCCTCCCTTCCCCTTCACTACGTAATTAAAGCTGCGACAGTTGAGTGCACGAAGTGTCCAACATTCCACACTTCGTTTTTTTCCGTTAATTTAGTGCATCATCCGGGTATTTAAAGTGCACTTTTTCATTTTGGAATTGTCTGTGTGAACGCACTACTCGCACTATTTATACTTAAAAACGTAATAGAATAGTGCACAAGTACGCGAATTGGGACGCACCCATAGGACGCACCTCATGACTTTTGTTTTGTCGGGTGGCGGCCCATAATTCCGCCCGACACCGGAAACTGTTAGTCTCTGAGCTAAAATCGCCGTGCTGCTAGTTCGCGCTGGAGCGCTGAGTAGGTGAGTGACAGACTAGTTACGTGAGCGGCTCGCGAGGTCGCATTGAGGGCAGCACGGCCGTCTTTTTCCGCTCCCAAAGCTCGTTTCCTATCAGCCGCAGGTGCTGTTTCGTGGAATGATCCAGTTTGCTGAGGAGAAAGCGGATTGAGGTTGTCTGCAGCTGAACACGCTAAAGTTTGTCGGGTTTATTCCGGCGGGTGTGTGAAGGTAGGCGGCTAAACGAGCGCGCTAACAGACAGTATTGATGAGGACCGTTAATCATAACTGGAAAATCGTAAAGAGCTATTAAACCAGATAAATTGTGTGGTATATTGCCCATTTTATTCACTTACAGTCTATAATTATACCAATAACGTTAATGTTTTATTTCTCAAATAGAAAAATGATAGAGTAACGGTAGTTAGATCTGGTTCCAGCAGTCTTAGCATGTTAGCACAAATCTCACTGACTTAAGTGGGTGTGAATCCTTGTTGTTTCACACACTGTTTTCATATTTTATGGGGAACCAATCTCGAGGTAATTTTGGTTTAATAAACTCTTTCTAGCCCGAAGCTAAGTTTAGAATCCCTAGATGACTAGGGTGGATCAAGTGATTTGCTGATTAGACATTGGTTGTTGTTTTTTTTCTTTTCTTTTTTTCTCCTGACAACAATGTTTAGCAAATCAGTTTTCAGTTCTCTTTGCTGGTTTTACTGTGGAATGTCTGAGCGAGGCTTCCTTTTTCTTTTCTACGAAATTTATCATGGTCATGAGTTTTCATACTTTTGATAAAGACTGTTCATGTTGGATTCACCTGTTGTACATAAGCTCCTCAAACTCATGAGTCAAGCTTCTTGTGTTAAGTGGACAAGATATTCAGTGTTTTTTAACCAGATATAGTTATTTATCAAAGTAAACTGCATCATTGAGATCAATTTGTCTGATTAGTTGTGAAGGTTGTGATTTGTGTCAGACTCAGACCTTGCCTGGGACTATTTTCTTGTTATTCTATTTTATTTTTTTATTGCTTTTGCCTGTTCACTGTAAACATTTGCTCCTTTTTTACGTTATGCTTTTGTTTGCAGTGTGTCTGTTAAATGATATGCTAAACTGGTAATTAATAATTGGTTTATTTTCATTAAACTGAGAATTTTGTACAGGACAACTGCTAAAAACTAAATGCATATTGATATATCTGTCAAATTTATAATATCGATGTGAACCATGCATTAAATAATATTAGCATATTGTTCATCTCTTAAGTTTGAAAAACGGAAGTCTGACCACATTTCCAGATATGATGTCTTTTTAGTTATGAGAAGAGGAGGATGGGGAAATGCAAGTTTAACAGTTTCTCATACTGACTCATCATGTTTCAACAGGACCTACGTAGGTAAAACTTGAATCAGCGCTGTCCAGAGGTGGCAGTAGTTCTGATTCTTAATGAGATTTGTGACTTTATAATCAGATATCTTCCCTCCCAGAACAAAGGATGTGGTCTAGGGCTGGGCGATATGGAAAAAACGATTACAATGTTATTTTCCATATTGGTCAATATCGATATTTATCACAATTTGATAACGCTGCCAGCTTGAAGATTGTCCCAAAAATTAGAGCCCGACCGATATGGATTTTTGGGAGCCGATGCCGATATTAACTCGAAAAGAGCCGATTTATAAGCCGATATTTTGATTTTGAAAATAAACTGGATATTAGACCCATTTCCTATAAACTACACTTAACACAACATTCAATAGCAAAATATCTGCCTGTTCTATGTATGTGGGCTGTATAAACCATTTTCCAGAAGGGATTATGTTAAAAAAAGCCTTAGATTACAGTCTCAATGACTAAACAATTGCACATCAAAAGTATATATTTTTTAATGATCAAAAAACAGTCTGGTTTTAAACATTTAACAGTTTTACTTACTTCCAGTTGAAGCTGGTTTTAACAGTCTGTGTACAGAATATTTAGAAGTGATAATGATAGGACCGTTAGCTAGAACTACCACACTGTTTTTATATACAGTGTATGAACTAAATCTACAATCATGGCGTACCGCAAGTCTGTGAGGCCCCCCCTGCAAAGAATGAGATGGGGCCCCTCCCACAAGCAGTGATGTCATGTGTTAAAATTTGTTGTGCACCTGCGTCCATCTGCCCACAGTTTACAAAAACTGATTTAACAGTGAATCATGTGGTGAATTATCATTGCATTGATTCATTTGATGTTATTATCGAATAATATTATCCTAGCTATAGCCTATATGATAGGCCTATATAATGTTTAGTGATTTTGATATCGTAGACTAAAATACCGGCAGGATTAAATATTTAGGATAATTTATTCATTAAAACCAAAGGAGCGCCAAGAGAATGGATAACAGCCGCAACGAGCACTGGCCACGATTTCAGAAACAACACATTCCAGCGGATAGATCGCCTCTTATTTAACACAGACCTACACATTTATTATCAAATGGAGATGTTTCTTTCTATTAGGTACAGTTATTCGCCAAGTTTAAATTAATGTTTGAGACGTTTCAAAAAGATTCTCGCAGAGAGAAAAAAGTAGACCATTTGTAGTCTTGCACTAATCTGTAGGCTATCGCCAAAAATGACGGAAGGCCTGTTTTAAGTTGTTTCAGCTGTCATGAGGAGAAAATCAGAACGCGCTGGCGCTTTCGTCGGCCAGAGGGGTAAAAATGTAGCCAATTTAGTTTCATATATATTTAAATATTGGGCTATTGCCTAATATATTTTTTGTAAGATGTCACCAATGTTGATTATGAAAAGTGAATAGTCGGGAGACATATGCAGCGGGTTAGACATGTTTGACCACTTCATTAAGTTTTGTTTTATAGTAAGTCTTTCTTTAAAGTGAATTTCGTTTTGTAGAAATTGTATCTTAATTTCAATCAATGTTTCATCAACCAATTGCCTATATTTAATAAATAAGGATAAACCAAGAACGTCGGGTGTGGAATGGATTGTGTAACAAACGAACTCATGTTTCTGCGCGGCCTTTGAATAAGGCTGACGCAATAGATGTCTTTCTGTTTTTATTAAATTTCTTTATTACTTTATTAGATGTCTTTATTACTTAATTAATTGATAAGATATTTTTGGTCTAACAATATATTTTAGCTGGTCTAAATTATAAGTTAGACACAAATTTGCGTATAGGCGTGTAGCTATATAAGGTTCCCTTCTAGACAAGCACGTAAATTGCTGTTTCGGCCGCAAATTTTCAGTAATTTCGATCGGTGCATCAAATGATGTATAGGCCTAAACTAAATTCATGTAGTTACAGTAAAATAATAAAGAAATAACTAGACTTATTGGCTAGGCTACATTTGGAAAAGAACTTAAGACATTCCGGTAGCTGACCATTATCAGAGCTGACGATGGGGTAAATATAGTTTGGGCAATATATAGCCTAATAATATAAATAACAATAATAATGTCTCAGCAATGACCGAACATATTTATTTGTCTCGGCACACATCCGCTAACAGTAGCACAGCGCATCAAAGCTTGCTGTTGTCTTGGCTACCTTACAAACGGCGATGGAAACAACAGTGAATTTTCCCCCTTTTGTGGTAATTTAGCACTAGTTTCTATGATCTTCTGCTTGCATTTTTGGGCTTCAGTTGGATGCTTTATTTTCATCTTTAGTCAATTGAGTTCAGTTCTAAAAAAAAAAAAAAAAAAAAAAAAGCAAAAAAAGCAAAGGCTATAAAGTAGTCTAGCCTAAATAGGTGAATCTGCGACGGGGCCCATCATAGGGTGGGGGTCCCCACGCACCGCGGGGGCTGCGGGGGTGTCCCGTACGCCACTGACATGACAACGACAGACTCACCGTCAAAAGAGTACGGGTGTGTCTCAATCAGTTCCCTAGCTCCCGAGCTCGTGAATCAGTATATCGTGTACACGAATTCGGGCACTGGTAAGGACAGTAAAAGATGCTGGTTCACTACACATTGGGACACTTATGACTCTATTTCCGGCGACGTGACAATGTCCTCATTGTACAACATCACTGCTGGTATTTATGAACAACAACAGAGCTGATATTTTCTGACATTACTTGTAATGTTATTTAAAGTACATTATGGTTAATTATTTGCTTGTTACATATACGTGCAACATTTCAGCCGTGAATAAATTATAAATGTTAGCTAGATTATGTTCATTACCTGTCGAGCGATGTATGTTTATGCTGGAATATAATAAAATAACGGTTTGTATTTTTAAAAACATCTATCGCGTATCGTTATGTGTAGTGAGTTGGCTCACGTGATTCAAGTTTCGCGCTTCAGAACTTCCGTTAAGGGAGCATAGTGAGCATCGATGCTCCCTGGTTTTCACGGTGCATTGTGGGACTTTTCAGGGAGCGAACGTTTCAGTGCCCTGAAAGGATTCTGCGATTGAGACAGCCCTTAAAATGGCCGACTCCCTGGTCAGTGCCCTGACTACTGAACTAGGGAGCTGATTGAGACACAGGGTACATCTCCGTGGCTCGGCTGATAGCTTTCTTCTGTAGTGGATTTCTGGCGCTGTTGTCAACTGGGGAGTTGCAGAGCTCCCTCTGGTGGGCAAACTATGCAACACTCATAACATGAGTGAAGCATGAGACTCTGTTTCTCATGTTTCATCGGCCGTTATAAACGCCGATGCCGATTTAAATGCAATTAGCTCATATCGGCCGGGCTCTACCAAAAATGACTGAAGCCTGGGGAAACAAGATGACTCATTAAACTTAATTAATCTTAACAAATTTTTTTAAACACTAGACCATGGGTTGAACCTTACACTTATGCAGACTGTACATGATATATAAGATGAGTCATATTTACTAAAACAATTAATCACATCTTTGAGTTTTATTTCAGAAGCATCTTACATTACAGTACTACATTCCATTGAATAAATGATTCAGCGACACAGATTTAAAGGGTTAGTTCACCCAAAAATGAAAATTATGTCATTAATGACTCACCCTCATGTTGTTCCAAACCCGTAAGACCTCCGTTCATCTTCGGAACACAGTTTAAGATATTTTAGATTTAGTCCGAGAGCTTTCTGTCCCTCCATTGAAAATGTATGTATGGTATACTGTCCATGTCCAGAAAGGTAATAAAAACATCATCAAAGTAGTCCATGTGACATCAGTGGGTTAGTCAGAATTTTTTGAAGCATCGAAAATACATTTTGGTCCAAAAATAACAAAAACTACGACTTTATTCAGCATTGTCTTCTCTTCCGGGTCTGTTGTCAATCCGCGTTCACAACTCCGCAGTCCTGATGCTTGTGACAGCGGTTGCTGCTGTGTAGGAGCTTCTTTCTTCGCTCTTAGTTCTTCGTCCGTGTATTTGGGTTCAAATAAATATGGCTGAGCAAAAAAATGCAAGTCTTCCTCTGTGTCGAAATCCTTAGACATGTTTGCGAAGGTTGTTTTGTTTACAGCATGCGTCTCCCTCAGACTGTAAACGAAGCTCGGGCGCACCAGACAACACATCAGCAGCGTCTTACGTCAGCACCGTCACTGCGGAGTTGTGAACGCGGATTGACAACAGACCCGGAAGAGAAGACAATGAGCTTTGGCCTTTCCGTAACAACATCAAAAGCTCAGCCGGGTTTTATTTCTCATCTCCATAAATATATCTAGTAAAGCTAATGCAAGGGCTAGAAATCAATTAATCCTTTGCTGAGACTTCCTCGTCATCTTGCAGAGCACAGTTCATGGTTGCATAGCAATGACAGACGCCACGGGAGCGAAAGTGCTTTTGAAAGGAGGAGAATCTAAAAGTTTTAGACGCGATATGCGAACGGCCCCAAACACAGTGCATTCCTTCAGATTAATGCCGTGTTGAAGCAAAAGTCAGTGCCGATTGTAATGAACTGTGTATGTGCGTGATGAGCAGAGGTTGCGTTAACCGGAAATTGTCTGTCATTGATGGAATTTTTTTTAACAATGATGGAAAAATCTGAAGGCCGTCCGTCACAGTGACAGATTACACTGAGGGTGATCTATTGTAAATTGTAACTGTAATTCCCACCCCTGTCCAGTTGGTGGCGAGTGCGCTCCAATGTAGCAGCAGAGCACTGGATACAGAACAAAAATTAAACTGGAACGAAACTTTTGCTATGCGTTTGATAACGCACAGGCGAGTACCCAGAAGCTACAATGATCTATCACACCACATTATTGCTTGAATTTCTTAATGAAATGGACAGAATTTGAAATCTGAGACTTTGTTCCATATCAAAAGCAACACAAAGCTTTAAGCCTATTGCGATTTATTGGATGGGAGTCGCACCATGTACTGTTTATTCATCAACTGAAAACAGCATATAGCCTACCAAAAGATCGACTGGGATTTACAAATCAATATTGGTTTTATGAATGTGACCAAAACAGCAAGGAGACATTTTAATTATTTATTAATAAAGTAATGTTTTCTGAATCAGTGTCGGCTGCAAATATGTTATATGTATATAAGTTGACATTACTGACTCTTGTCATCTCCTCATAGTGGATGTGCCTGGAGAGAGAATGCACATTTCATTCGGTTTAGTCTACATCAGGGGTACTCAAGTTCAGAGGCCAAGAGGACCGCATTTTAACCAAATAAAACGCGAAGGGCCACAAATTATAACTTGGATTGTAAGACTTTTATTTAGGCCTACTTAAGACAATATTTGTAGTTTTGCTGTTTATTTACTAAAAGTGCAGTTTATTATCTAGTCTTAATAGTATGGTGTCCTTTTTAAAGTGTCACTTAACATGATAAATGGCATTTAAAAAAATTATTAATAGCTTGTCTTGCTGTATTCTTAATGTACAAATGCATAAAGAAAAACAAGAACTGATGAAAAGAAATCCTTATTCATTTGAAATGTCTGCATTGTTTTCACAAGAAATTTAAGGTCTGGCTGTTGTTCACTGGCTGATGAGAGTTTGTAAGTAAGACTAAAACATTGCACTTTTTTTATAGTCTTTTTATACTCCATTGCACCTTTTTAACACTTATAGCACCTATTTGTACTCAGAGAAATTCTGGGGCATTCTAAAGGCATTTTAATAGACTAAATCACCCAGTGAAAGCGTACACTTTAATATGCACGCGCACTAGTTTAACCTACTAGACAACATCATGCAGTGCATGCTTGCACTCATTGGGTGTGTTTTTGTTTGTTTTTGTAAAGTGAGGGACATACTCTAACATCAGATCGTTAAATCAATTACGATATCATAGACGATATATAACGCACACCCTACAGCACTGGCCCGATTGGGCAAGTGACCGTTCCGTCTACAGTCCCGAGCGTCATTCACACTGGCCCCGGGCCATCGGGCAGTCCTTATTGTCGAGCCCTGACATCTGATCGTCTAATCGCTTGAATGTCCAAACTGGCAAACCGTAAAACACACAATGTTACAACTGACACAGTTTAGTGAAGACGCAAGGCTCACCGCTCGCGCGTCCTCTCCGTGTGTTGATTTGGCATTCACCTGCTTGTTGACTGGAAGAGGCGGAGTCACGTGGCTACACACGCTGTAGTATGTTTTTAAGGGGGAAGTATTAACAGGGTTAAAAAACTGAAATAACCGACATGGGAAAATTACGTCGGTTAGAAGTTCTGAACAGGGCCATGCACAGACCTTTTGAGGGGCATGTGCTGAAACTGAAAAAGGGCACCCATCCCCCCACCATATATATGTATGTATATATGTATGTATGTATATATATATATAATATATAGGGTTAGTTCACCCAAAAATGAAAATGTCATTAATGACTCAACCTCATGTCGTTCCAAACCCGTAAGACCTCCGTTCATCTTCGGAACACAGTTTAAGATATTTTAGATTTAGTCCGAGAGCTTTCTGTCCCTCCATTGAAAATGTATGTACGGTAGACTGTCTATGTCCAGAAAGGTAATAAAAACATCATCAAAGTAGTCCATGTGACATCAGTGGCTTAGTAGTTTTTGAAGCATCGAAAATACATTTTGGTCCAAAAATAACAAAAACTATGACTTTATTCAGCATTGTATTCTCTTCCGGATTCTCTTACGTCAGCAGCGTCACTGTGGAGTCGTGAACCCGGATTGACAACAGACCCGGAAGAGAATACAATGCTGAATAAAGTCGTAGTTTTTGTTATTTTTGGACCAATGTATTTTCAATGCTTCAAAAACTTCTAACTAACCCACTGATGTCACATGGACTACTTTGATGATGTTTTTATTACCTTTCCTAATGAAATAATTTTCATTTTTGGGTGAACTAACCCTTTAATACCAGTTACAGCGTGAAATAAACACAGCTAAACATCTGCAGGTATGTAAAAATATACTGTACAACTTACGGAAATCCGTATCATGTCTCATATAATAGCTCAATCAGTGTTATAAATATACAGCGTGAAATAAACACAACTAAACATCTGCAGGTATGTAAAAATATACTGTACGCAGATGAATCGCCTTCGATAATGAACGCGATATTGCGTAGCTTATCAGTGAACTACGGCTCTGTTTATTAAATGCCGCTCCATTTGAAAGCAGGTGATTGCGATTTAGCGGTAATCAGGGAACCGGCTTTACTGACGAAATGCGCGTGACAATCGCATGCGATATATCGCCCAGCCGCCCTATCCAAGACCAAGTCCTATCTATTTGAATGGGGGAATTCTGAAATCTCATAAACTGCATGGCGAACTCACAATTTAGTAACGTATTTCAAATCAGCAACAAAATCTGACATGAACTGTCCCATAAATGTTGTTTATTATGCTCAAATAGTGTTAAAAAATAAAGCTTATTTTTCAGGCGAGACGAGCCAATGCGCAGATGCAGTCTTAAGTGTGAGTCTTGGGTTTCTATGGGAACCGGAGCTTCTAACAGCAGCTGCAGTGACTTTATCAATTAGCAATTGGCTCTTTTACTTAGAAGGCGGGACGTATTCCGCCATACTGCGCCCTGCAGTTTTCCCATTCATTACTAATAGGAGTGAACTGTCTTTCAAAATCTATAGTCTGTGGCGCAACTGACGTACATTATTGCCTGTGCCGCCGGCAACAAAACTGATAGGCTCGAAATCGGAAAGATGCGAGACTGACCGGTCGGTCACCAATCCGGGCCGATCATGCGGGAAATTGTCTGATTCCGATCCCTGGCCGGTCGATCGGTGCATCTCTAAGCAAAACGTTTTTTGATCCCTGAATAACATGAGTGAAATAATTATGTATGTTATTCAATGTGACAATTCAAAATTGTTTAAAATTCGAATTGGCTGATACTGAGTCTCAATGGCGGAAGGCTTGGTCTGTCAGTAATTAATTTGATTTTAATGTCGACCCAAATCTTGTACAAGCTGCAAGGGGTAAGAAAAATGGACCTAAGTGAACAATCATTAAAATGATTTAAAATGCATGGGTATAATAACAATGAGGCAATAACAATTGGTTCAGAAAAATTATCAAATGTAATATACATAAAATTTTGGGTAACACTTTACAGTAAGGTTCATTAGTTAACTACATTACTTAACATGAACTAATAAAGAACTGCACTTATATAGCATTTATTAATCTTTGTTAATACTAATGCTAATTTTAACATTTACTAATACATTATTAAAATCTTGTTAACATTAGTTAATGCACTGTGAACTAACATGAACAAACAATGAACAACTGTATTTTCACTAACTATCGTTAACGAAGATTAGTAAATACAGTAACAAATGTATTGCTCATGGTTAGTTCATGTTAGTTAATACATTAATAAATGTTTAACTAATGAACCTTATTGAAAAGTGTTACCGTTTGAACTTTTATATTAGTTAGACTAGCAGTTTGCTGTGGTATCGAAATTTGGATCAATCGAGAATTGTGAAATTTCACTGCTTTCTAAAATTTTGGTAGCTTATTGATCAGAATCCAATGTTACATGGGTCAAAACAACAACTTTCTATTTGTTTTTTTTGTTTGTTTTTTTTGTTTTTTTTGGTAGGGCTAGTGAAATTATTTGCAGTGCAAGTAAGCAAAAAGACCTTAGCGTTGAGCCCTGCTATGACTTCAGAAGACTTTAAGCAGAGCAGTTGAGGTCAGGGATTTTTGGCTCTGTTCATGCTGTGTGGAGAAAGCAGCCTCTCCTCTCCATCCATACATGGAAAGACTATTCCTCATGGTGAATTCAGTAATGATGTCATACTTGAGGAAGGTAGATTTGTTTATTTTTTGTTTGAATGTCCTAATGAAACAAAGGAGAAAAGAGAATTGAAGTTTTTAACTAGCTATCCATTGACTTCACGTGCATGAATTTGCTTGCTTTTGAACATAATTTGAATTATGTGGAGTTACAGTTGTTTTTTGTGCGACAAGAGATGTGATCTTACTGAAAGACAAACACATGGAGAGACAGTGTATTTTATCCAGACATCATGTGCAACTCATGGCTGGAAGTTGTTTGCTCCTGAAATGCTCTTAATCACATTCTACATTTACCTCTGGTAATTTTCCCTCTCAGTGGCCTTAGCTTGGCATCTCATTGCCTTTTCTACACCGCCTTTACCATTAAAGGAAGAAAATTCTCCTCTGTGCACGCCAACCAATCCTGCAAAACCAGAATCAGACTAAGGCATTCGAGCAACGGCACCTATGAACCTCTCCAAATAACACTGGATGAGTTTAGTGTTCCTTGAGTGCACACAGCTTGGCCAATGTTTGGATTTGTCCCCTCACCAAGGACTCGTAACTTCAGAAGACTTGTGTTTGGCTGCATGTATGTTTGCTATATGAAAGCCAGCTGAATGGTTTTCTGTGACACCTTTTTTTACACTAAAGGGATCCTGTGTGTATTATGTATTCTGAATATTAAGGGCGCTTCGATCAGGATTTTTGGGGCAGATTACCGATCACTGGAAGCAGTTTTGGCCAATACTATCACTGATACCGATCACCAGAATATAGGCCAACTATTCATAACAAAAATGTTTAAAGTATTAAAAAATTGATATGGAGATATATGGAGAAATAAAGAAATGAGAAAGTATCATGAGTTGACAACTCGTTAATATAGCATTCCTGTGAAATAAATAAATAAATATAATAATAATAATAATAATAATAATAAAATAGAACATTCTTTATCAGCAGAAAGTAATTAAATATAAATGTTCACTTAAGACATAACTGAAGGGGTTTAAGTGAATACTCACCAAGCTGGGGATTTCGAGTCATTTCTGTTTGTATTTAACTGTTTAGGCACAAACCCAAAGCTCAAAGTTCACTTTGCTTGCCCATGTGCCACTCCATTTCGTGTGTGCACAGAAAGCCACTTGGGGAACGGTATCACTTTTGCAGCTTAATGCAATGTTAATAACTCAAATTGTCAATACAATGTCTCCGCAAAGACTTTATTGTCCTTTTCAGACACCTGGAACAACTGCCAGACCAGTGAATGTAGTCAAGCAATTTTAGCTGTGCATAGAAAAACTGTCTCATGAGTTTTGTGTAATCTGATGGGCTCTTCTGCCTTTATAGAGACCACCGAGAAAACTGTTGTCCCCATTTGTAAAACTTACTAGCTTATTAGCCATTTCCACTCCTTCCCTGATATATATATATATATATATATTTTTTTTTTTTTACACATTTTGCTTTTGAATTTATATTTAAACATTATGAAATCACTATTTTAAAATATTAAATCAAGAAATCAACTTTTGTCAAAGCTTTGCACTTTTTTTTTGTGCTGAAGTATGAAACATGAGAAGTCACATCTAAAACTTGTTTGACAACTGATTTACACAGAAAGCAAGTAAAGAGTGCTCCTTTTATAATCACTGAAGCTGTCGGTCAGTTCAGTATGATACTTATAATACTATAGAAGAACAATGGTACTTTTAATAAGAGTAGCATAATTAAAGTTGTCCCTGTAAAACTAGGTTTTTGCTAGGTTGCTGTTGTCAATAAGTTAAATTACCTTTTATAATTAAAAATATCCCAATCAAGCCCTACCAAATCAGGTGCTGGTGCCACTATCTGTAGAACTTAGTTACACCAGTACTACTGCTCTCAAATGTTAAGGCTGATTTATACTTCTGCATCGAGTGTACGCCATAGCTACAGCGTAGGCTGTGTGTAGCATGCGTAGCCTATGACGTAGCCTGACGTGCACCTCTTCAAAAATGTAACGACGCGTCAATTCTACGCGGACCGCAAGCGCTGTGATTGGTCTGCTAGAACCCCTCCCTCAGGTAAATAAAACTGGCACGGAGCAATCGGAGAAGAGTGAGCGTTTTCAACTTCCATATGAATGAAAAAACACTCTGTTTCAGGGGACACATGCAGTCAAACTTCAACAAAAGTCGTTACCTATTTGCGTCTTCTATTTGTAAGCTTCTCTGATGACGTACATGACAAGCTGCTGCTGCTTCGGCTTTTGCCTTGATCCTCAACATGACCGCGGACACTGCCTCATAGTGGTCTGCATGCACGTCGACATGGACAACAAAGCAGAAGTATAAATTAAAACAGACGCATAGCCTACAGCGCAGAGGCTCTGGCGTAGGTCCGACGCAGAAGTATAAATCAGCCTTTAGTCTAGAGCTATTTTGACAACTATTTCACACATAGTTGTCAAAATGGTCATCTTGACGAGTATCCTAGTAAACATAATCAGTTATGTTTTAAGTGAACGCAAACAATCAAGACAACGCATGTGCAACGGTATCAGTTTATTGGATCTGTCTTAAAGTGACAACAGCCTAACATTCCTGCTGCTTTTTTTTTTTTTTTTTTGTTAAACAACAAAAGACTCGCTGCAAAAAAATCACTCGGTGCCTTTGACTGAATAACTTTTGTAACTTTATTCGTCTTTATTTAATTTAGGGGTGGACCGATACCAGTATCGGCCCGATAACAAGCTCACGTACTTGTACTCGTACTTGTAAAAATACCCCCGATACCAAAGGCCGATACCTCATGTGACGTAACTGACAGAATTGCATCAGATGCACAGATGCATCGACGACAGCAGCAGAAACAATGTCAGCCTCAGGGGTGTGGAAATACGTAAAAATTAATTGACAACCCGCACATTTTGAACTGCATGCTTTCAATCACAATTTGTTATCGATTAGTGAAGGCGGGATAGGTGGAATCACGCTGAATGACAGACCAGAAGCGCTCTCTCTCTCTCGCACGCGCTCGCTCTCTTTCTTGCGTTCGATCTCAGTTCTCTCAGACAGTGCGTGATCAGTTCTCCTTGTGCCTGAATGTTCAACACATAGTTGTCAATATGTCTATCGTGTGGAGTATCTAATGTAAATACAGTCAGTTATGGCTTAAGTGGACGTAAACATTTGGGTGAAAAAAACTGGATATGTGTCAGTATCCATGGATTCGGTCTTAAAGGGACTGTAGCCTAATTAAATATTTGTCATTAATGTTATTAAAACAACAAAAGATGTTAAATAAATGTATACATGGTATATAAACCTACTGTGTCTGAAAAACAAGTTTATTTAATTTGAATCTCTATAGTATTTGTTGTGTTGTTTGTAAGTTTTGTAAATGTCTTTTTATAGAACAACAAATATATATTGGTAATTATGCCCTTTTGAAAGTTATTGGACACTGAAATTTTTGTTCTTTAAGTTTGTGACAAGCACATAAAAATGTATTACTTTTTTCCTTAGAGTAATAATAAAGAAGCTGTCCTATATTCATTAGTCTCACTGTGCTTGGAAAACTGCAACATCACCACCAAAAGGAAAAAAAAAGAAGAGAAATTAATAAATGTATAGGCATCGGCACGGTGAGTACCAGAAAAAAATATCGGTACTCGTACTCGGTCCTTAAATGGTATTGGTGCATCCCTAATTTAAATACAGTGAAAACTATGCAGTGTTGTTTTACATTTGATTTCTTTATTCAATTTCTGTACCTAATCTATATCGAACTACTGTTAGATCTACCTGAAAAACCTGAAAAGCACTGTTTTTCATTTGCATTTTGTTCTATTGTATTTATTTGTGCTACTGCTTGTTTATTTGTTCATATTTTATTATATACTATGTACTTGTCTCTTATAATATTAAATGTATATTTTATATTGTATTTATATAGCCTTTTTTTCATTTGCATTGTTCTTGCATTCCATGTTAAAAGTCTAGCGGGAAAAATAAAAAACTTAGTAGCCAGTGGCGACTCAAGATTCAATGTGTCCGTAGAGGGTTGATGTCTCATGTGGCATCCAAATCAGTGTGGGCCTGCTGATATGGGTTAAATCCATATAGGCCCAGGGGCTTAACAGGCCTCATTCCTGGCTCAAGACTGCACATTTCCATCCAGAACCCACAGCTGCTTTGTGTTTAAGAGGTCATGCTTGTAATATCTCCCACCCATAGGCTATGATCCAGGACGCGCTCTACCCCGCAGACACAAACTACCATATATCCATATGCGGTAACCTACTCATTCTTTTCTCTTATCTTGTTTTTAGAGCACTGAGGAGGTGGTGAAGAGACCCTGCCATGCGTGAATACAAGCTTGTGGTGTTGGGCTCTGGTGGTGTGGGCAAGTCAGCCCTGGTAAGTACAGTATACCATCTCTTCCTCACCAAACTTCAAAGTAGCCAAGCAATAATGTGATCCACAGTAGTGATCAGTAGATGACTGCATTCCAAATGGCTTTGGATTTCTCTGATTGAAAGTGCTGTCTTTTGTCATTTAACTATAGACCTATTTACGTATTCATGCCAAGTATGAACTTTCCATTCAAAAAATTAGGGGTGCTCCGATTGATCGCCTACTATTGGTCGCTAATTGCTTTGGGAAGTTTGATTGGCAGTCTCTATAAAGGTCTCTATAAAATACATTACCCAGTAGCATTATAAAAGTTATTGTGCTCATAGTCTTCAATAACAATCACATCACATTGACTGTATGGTACATCCATGTGACCGCTCATGAAGCAGGTGGATGCATGGGTTTTATTAAAGCTGCTAATGGAGTAATCTTCGTAAAACCCAATATTATGTTTAAATTTGACTCTGTGATGTTTTTTTTAACCCATGTTTTAATTTTTTTACAAATTATTTGTGATCAAACATTTAATTGGCAGACCCCTGCAGTACCCCATATTACGGTTTAAAGAGATTCCAGTTGTTGTTTTTTCTCTCCCATTGACTATTTAAAGGCCTCTATGAAACATTCTCTGGCTTTAATTTAATATCTGTGCCTCTTGCAGACGGTCCAGTTTGTCCAGGGAATTTTCGTTGAGAAATATGACCCCACAATAGAAGACTCCTACAGAAAGGTAGAAATTCTCTGCTCAGTAGCTTATCCTGTATTTTGTTTAAAACCCTAGTGGGTAATGGAAGCTAATCTGTTTACTTTAATATCATCCCCTCTTCCCCTCATGCAGCAAGTGGAGGTGGATGGCCAGCAGTGCATGTTGGAGATCCTGGACACAGCAGGAACAGTAAGTGTTGTCAGACTTTTCACACTTTTAGGTTTTGGAGGCCTCAGCCAGCAACAGCTTGCAACGTACTGCAACTAGATTAGAGGACAAATAAAGAATTCACACCGTTTATTTGTTTGCATTATCAGCAGAGGTCTTAAGGTATGTACACTTCTTACCCAAACCTGAAGTGCATAAATTAATTTGGTGGGTAGGGGGGGTTGAGGTAATAACCAAATCTGTCAAGTACAGCACCCCCTTTCCAATATTTATACCATAGTTAATGGAAGCATAGAATTATGCTATATACATTGCATGTTTGGAGCTTTTATATGCATTAATATCCTGTCCTTAATGCCCAACATGACTGAAGCCTGTTTTATTTAATTGTTCATGAGTGGCTTACGAATCATCATATGCTTTACTATGCCCGCTTTCACTAGAGCACTCCAAAAGTATAAAAAGATTTGTATCCTTTTGTGATGCCAATGATATAATGTGCAACCTATTTCACTTCTATTTAAAATGTTCTACTTTAAAACACTATGGAGAAAGTCAAACATGATCTAACTGCCACATTAAATAAAAAGACTCATAAAAAGAAAACATCATACACCAACATAAATAAGAAAGCTTTTTAAACTACTCATGACCACCCATACTAAAATTTATCACATTTTATTGTATTTATTGTGGTAAATTTTGACCAACTTGTAAAATTTATAATGGATAATCTGTTAAGGAAATATATTTTTCACTATAGATCTACATTGCAACAGTGGCATGTTTTAGCTAGTTTATAAATGTGTAGGTTGCCATTTTTCATAAATGTTATAGAATAATAAGAAAAGTCAACATTGTCCTAAGTATAGTAATGAGGAGCCATCAATTGTCTTACCTGTAGTTATATGCTTATTGTAACAAATGTTACAAGAACTGTTTTCATAAGGGTAAATACAAGTTAGAATCAAGAACTTTAACCCTCTGGGGTCTGAGGAGCTTTTGGGGCCCTGGAGATGTTTTGACATTTGTGCTTTTTTCAATAACTTAAAATATTTTCATGGTTTTATATCTGATTACACTATGTCCAGCACAAACTCCTGCTGCGGTAGTATCTAAGTATCAGTATGTAGGAGTTTGTATTTTTGAGAAAATTATGCGTGGTTAGTGAAAAATCCTATTTTTAATAAGGCCATAAAACAGACTGAACCTTTTTTCGTAAGACTTTTGACAACTGGCTCTTATAGACTAGATTTTTTTGCTCCAACATGATGTGAAAATCATCCTGAGCACTTATTCCCATAAAACATTTATTTAAAATTTGTAAGCCATATTTTGTGTCAGAAGACTGTATGCAAGGAGGCATGAATCATCATGAATGAGTGTTTCACTCCTAGGAAATCAAAGACACTCCCCTAATGGCCCTATCCATGTCAATGGGACTGGGACAAAAAAAAAAGAATGTGAGGAGATTAGAAGAATGATTGATTAATTCATTAACACATGATGATTGATGATTCATTAACACCATATATATATATATATATATATATATATATATATATATATATATATATATATATATATATATATATATATATATATATATATATATATATATAATATATATATAAATAAAATATATAGATATATTTTTTTGAAAAGACTCTAAAATGCTAACAGATGTTTATTGCCATCTTCTAAGCACCTATTCAATGTATTGTCTATATTGTTTTGTGGTGCTAACTGTCCCATTTGGTTTCAGTCTCCCCTGTCCACATTGAGCTTGTTAGCATGTTAGCTTAGCACACCAACAAAACATGACAATTTATAAGATTAAAACCATGTTTTTGCTCAACTTACAAGTCAAGTGTTTTAAATAACTTTCTGTGATGTGATGTGGCTTCGGATCAAAAATCAGACAGAAAATATATTCTTTTATAGTATTCTGCACAATGAGAAAAGCTATCTCGATTAGCATTGCATTATAAATATAATCTATTATTATTAAATACCCCACATGACATGAACACAGATAAAACATATATCGTCACAGTTGTGCATTTATTGTCTTCAAAAGTGTCTATCTGCATGTTATATCCATGGTTATAGAGATCTCTGGAAGCCTCTGTTAGTTCCTGGAATGTCACATGGTATGCCTGTCCTTCACTACGTGTCATTTGTGGACAATATGTGCACAGAGCGTCCTCCGGCTACAAGTATGAATTGAAAACAGTACATCAGAGTATCCAACTCTCATAGTGATGACAACAGCGCGTTTGGGTAAAAATTGAATAAAAATTACTCCCCTGTATAGAAATTTGACAAACATATGAGAATCCATCAATATTTCTCCAAATATACATGCTTTTAAGCTAAAAGCCCTGAGGGAGTTTTTTCATGACGAACATACAGAAGTTTTTTCTCAATGTATGTAACAACAACTACGACTTTATTCAGCATTGTCTTCTCTTCCGGGTCTGTTGTCAATCCGCGTTCACAACTCCGCAGTGACGCTGCTTGTGACAGTGGTTGCTGCTGGGTAGGAGCTTTTTCCATCGCTCTTAGTTCTTCGTCCGTGTATTCGGGTTCAAATAAATATGGCTGAGCAAAAAAATGCAAGTCTTCCTCTGTGTCGAAATCCTTAGACATGTTTGCGAAGGTTGTTGCGAAGCGTGCATCTCCCTCAGACTGTAAACGATAGGGCTAGGAATCGACTCCTCTTTAATATTTTTTTTAACACAAACTGCGACCTGTAGCCGATTTCATTTGCATTTTCTTCAGCATTGTCACTGTGGAGTCGTGAACGCGGATTGACAACAGACCCGGAAGAGAAGACCATGCTGAATAAAGTCGTAGTTTTTGTTATTTTTGGACCAAAATGTATTTTTGATGCTTCAACAAATTCTAAATAACCCACTGATGTCACATGGACTACTTTGATGATGTTTTTATTACCTTTCTGGACATGGACAGTATACCGTACATACATTTTCAATGGAGGGACAGAAAGCTCTCGGACTAAATCTAAAATATCTTAAACTGTGTTCCGAAGATGAACGGAGGTCTTACGGGTTTGGAACGACAAGAGGGTGAGTCATTAATGACATAATTTTCATTTTTGGGTGAACTAACCCTTTAACAAATTACAGCCACTATAAGATTTTAAGAGTAAAACAGAGGTCAAAAATTGAAGCTTGAGTTTTAGATCTTTTTAATGTATAGTTTGTCAAGGTTATTACATTACATCTAACTGTAAATTTTAGCTAATTTAAATGAAGTTTCAGTGCGTCTGCGTCCTCGCTAAGGTTGACAGGTTAATGACATTGGTGTCGTCTCTCATCGTCTTGTCTTAGTCATGGGAAAAAAGGTCAACGAACATTTTTCATCATAGTTTCCATTAATTAAATTAACAGTGTGGCGGGGAGCCTTTTTAGCTGTTTGTTTTGGTGAGCTACTTAACTGTGAAAAGTCATTTAATGCTTTGGAGCACAGGAGAATATTGCAGAATGGCTTGCTTCCCACAATTGAAGTGTTATCTAAATATTAATGATCAGATGTTATTTTTCAACAAGACAATGCTCCTTTCCAAATTGCAAAGGAGTGTATATGTACTCTGATGCTGATGAGAGCTGTTGATGATTGCACTTGGACAGAGTAAAGTTATTTACTTCTCAGCAGGGGTTTGAAGTAATGATTTGCAAACACCCGCGTTACTGTAATTAGTTTTCATCAGAAATTGGAATTTGTAATTTAAAAATTGTGTACTTGAGTACAATATTAAGTGATGTATCTGTACTTTTACTATGCTATTTTCCCTACATTTTTTGGTCGTTAAATGCTTGTTTTAATTTTATTTTTATCTATCAACTACTAAATTGCGTCGCCTGTTATAGGGACTACTGAACAGGCATTTAGAAGTTTATTTTAAAATGTAAAGTATTGAAAATCAAAATAAAGCTCTGTAAACACTTACCGTTTTACAATATTATAAGTGTGTCCCATTGGGTAATCAAAAGTTCTACACACACTTGCTGGTCTTCACTCCCACTTGAACACTTGGGCCATATACAGGAAAAATACGTCATGTAAGTAGCCAAGTGTTCAAGTGCAAAGACCACAAGTGTGGGCATTTTGAGAGGCCCTTTTGAAAGTAACTTGGCACTTCAAATAACTATTATATCAATTACATTTTTACGCCACCATATGGCAACAAGTGACCTAAATGTATGTCATTGAATCATTCATTCAATAGATTCTCCATTACATACCTCCAAACTAGTCGCTTTTCAGAGAAATTCACTGTTTTGAATCAAAATGTCATTTATGTGAATGTGTAGATCAGAAGTTTTTTTTTTTTTTTTTTTGAGGTTGTGAGGTCGGAGGTCGGGGTGAAATTGCAAGCACAATATAAACCTCACAAAAATCGAAAATGGGCTACTTTCCCATAAACTGGAGTGAGACCATAGACATCTCTCAAGCTGCCATGATCTTGGCGCTCTGTGGCATGACTGATTGCTGTAGCGCTTTAGTTCAAGCAGAAATTTGTATCATGTCACCTGCAATCAATCAATCAATCAATCAATCAATCAATCAATCAGTGTTTGAACCACAGAAAGGTGTCAATAAAACTGCTTGTAAAAATATCACATTTACCATCACATTTACCCCAGAAAAGCCATTTAATGTCCAAAAACTCATTAGTCAGCTACAAAAAATAACTTAGAGATGAGCATTTTGTTAAATATATGCACTATAGGCTATTGCAGTGGTTCCCAAACTTTTTAGAGTGGAGTACCCCCTGAAGGGATTACCATCCTTCTGCGTACCCCCTCTCTTCCACTTAAACTGCAGTCACACCTTTTCCATTAAGGCAGTGTTTCTCAAACTGGGGTACGCGTACCCGTGGGGGTACGTGAGGTGACAAAAGGGGGTACGCGAACAGAATGCGGAGTAGTTACTTTAACTCTACCATACCTTAAAATAATATTAAAACCGAGCATGTATTTCTAACTGGCAAAATGCCGTAAATCCATTACATGTAATCAAATTACCTCATGTTTTGCAGTCTAAAATGACTGTATCCACAGAAGCAGCATGCATATGATAGATTGCATGCCGAATCTGCTGCCTTAAATCGCGCTAAATTACTGCCGTTCTCGACAATGCACCTTTGTAAAAGTGGGGATTTAGCACTTGCATGAAGAACAAATATAGACACAGATAGTGGATTTATATCAATTTAAGACTCAAACTTTCTTCGATACAAAAACATAACGTTACCTTGTGTGAGTTCTTGTATTTAATGTTGATAACGAGGAAGAATGCAATTGTACCCAAATATCCACATGACTGCAAACGTGCATTATTATACAACAGGCCAAAAAACAAAACGTACATTTTAAACACGGTACTGTCAGTATTTACTCTATTTTGCAACGAAAAAATATTTCTAACGAAAACCAGAGCAGAACTACAACACACAAATGCAGCTTTGAACGAATCGTGAGAGTCAATGATTCAATGATTCATTCACAGCCACTTGCTTCATTACTGAATGAATGACTCGATGACTCACTCATAAAAACAGTGACTTGCTGCCACCTACTGGCAGTTTTAGTTTAATATTTAAAAGTATCACTTCGTTTTACCATCATTGCATATTTCTCTATTAAACTTTTTTTATTTAAAACATTATTTATTTTATAAAGTTATTCATAAACGTAAAAATATGCACTGGAAAATCAATTTAGGGGGCAAATATTGTCCCTTAATGGAAAAGGTGTGACTGCAGTCGAAGTGGAAGAAAGGGGGTACGCAGAAGGATGGGAATCCCTTCAGGGGGTACTCCACGCTAAAAAGTTTGAGAACCACTGCATTAAGGGACAATATTTGCCCCCTAAATTGATTTTTCCAGTGCATATTTTTACCTTTATGAATAACTTTATAAAATATATAATGTTTTAAATAAAACGAATGTTCAATAGAGAAATATGCAATGATTGTAAAACTAAGTGATACTTTTAAATATTAAACTAAAGCTGCCAGTAGGTGGCAGGAAGTCACTGTTTTTATGAGTGAGTCATCGAGTCATTAATTCAGTAAAGAAGCAAGTGGCTGTGAATCATTGACTTTCACGATTCGTTCAAAGCTGCAGAATTGTTGGCGAAACACAGAGGTGTGTTGTAGTTCTGCTGTGGTTTTTGTTAGAACTTTTTTTTTTTTTTTTTTGCAAAATAGAGTAAATACTGACAGTACTGTTTAAAATGTACGTTTTGTTTTTTGATCTGTCGTATAATAACACGTTTGCAATCATGTGGATATTTGGGAACAATTGCATTCTTGCTTATCAGCATTAAATACAAGAACTCACACAAGGTATGTTTTTGTATAAATTGAAGAAGGTTTGAGTCTTAAATCGATATCAATCCACTATCTGTGTCTATATTTGTTCTTCATGCAAGTAAGTGCTAAATCCCCACTTTTACAAAGGTGCATTGTCAAGAACGGCAGTAATTATTAGAAGTATTAGCGCGATTTAAGACAGCAGACTGCAAGCAATCCATCATATGCATGCTGCTTCTGTGGGTGCTTTCATTTTTGACTGCAAGTGATGAGGTAATTTGTTTAAATGTACTGGATTTATGACATTTTGCCAGTTAGAAATACATGCTTGGTTTTAATATTATTTTAAGGTAGAATTAAATTAACTACTTAGCATTTTGTTTGCGTACCCCCTTTTGTCACCTCACGTACACCCAGGGGTACAGGTACCCCAGTTTGGGAACCACTGGGCTATTGCATATTCATTAGGGCCCAAGCGAAAATTCGCGCAGGGCCCTCTTGTTCTTCTAAGGATTATTATTATTTTATTTATTTATTTATTTATTTATTTTTTTTTCCGTCTTCCGGGGCTTTTTGGGGGCCTTAACATGCTCAAAAACTCTTGAAAATTGGCACACACATTGGAATCCGCGGCCATTAGGACGCCGGAGAGGCTGGTACCCGGGCGTGGCAGGGGGGCTCGACAGCGCCCCCTTGAAAAAAGTCTGAAAATTTGGTCCATATATTAAACATGCTTGCACGTATTAGTATGAAACTCGGTACACATATAGACCTCATCGGGCCGAACAACTTTCGCGCTCTAAGTTAAACGGCACGCCAACAGGAAGTCAGCTATTAAGGGTTGTTTGAAAAACGCATGCTCTGGAATTTGATATACTCCTCCTAGACGATTAATCCGATCGCCACCAAACTCGGTCAGCATGAAGTCAAGACACTTCAAATAAGGGGGATTTTTGATATCTCGAACGGTTTGGCCGTGGCGAGGCAACGAATTTATGGTGAGAAAAAGGAAACAGGAAATGTGTTATAACGTCTTAATACATATATTGATCTTTATGAAACTTCACGAGTGTGTTCGTTATAGGAGTCTGATCACATGGATGTGACTATTGTGAGTCAAAGTTATAGCGCCACCAACTGGCAGCAGGAAGTGTATCACTTTTTGAAATGTTTTGAGATCACCCTCTTATTTTTACCTGATTTGCTTCAAACTTCATCAGTGTAATGTCAATACACAGCAGATGTAGACCTATGACAGGATTTTTGATATTTGAAATATTGTTGCCATGGCAACAGGTCAAACTGTAATAATATTCTTGAGTGTTTTTGAGGCTCTTAACATGCTTCAAATTGCATGAAACTCGACACACACATCAATATTGTCAACCAGTAGACATGGACAAAGCCATAGAAATGGGCGTGGTGGAGGGGCTCAGTAGCGCCACCTTTTGACAAAAGTGGGGGGGTTAGTTTTTCCTACAGTCACCAAACTCGGTACACATATTATTCTCATCAAGCCGGACAATTTTCTAATTTACATTCATTAGCTCCGACCAACAGGAAGTCAGCTATTTTGGTTTGAATGTTAATTTTTTGAAAAAACAGGCTATGAATTTTTTACTACTACTCCTACAGGGTTTATCCAATTTACACCAAGCTTTTTTTAACTTGTTGCGAACACATTGAAGTTGTTTAATTGCAAACGGATTTTGGATATCTCAAACGGTTAGGCCGTGGCGAGGCAACGAATTTATGGCGAGAAAAGGGAAACAGGAAATGTGTTATAACTTCTGCATACATTGATTGATGTTTATGAAACTTCAGGAGTGTGTTGGTTGTAGTAGTCTGATCACATGGATGTAACTATTGTGAGTCAAAGTTATAGCGCCACCAAATGGCAGCAAGAAGTGTATCACTTTTAAAATGCTTTGAGATCACCCTCTTATTTTTACCTGATTTGCTTCAAACTTCATCAGTGTAATGTCAATACACAGCAGATGTAGACCTATGACAGGATTTTTGATATTTGAAATATTGTTGCCATGGCAACAGGTCAAACTGTAATAATATTCTTGAGTGTTTTTGAGGCTCTTAACATGCTTCAAATTGCATGAAACTCGACACACACATCAATATTGTCAACCAGTAGACATGGACAAAGCCATAGAAATGGGCGTGGTGGAGGGGCTCAGTAGCGCCACCTTTTGACAAAAGTGGGGGGGTTAGTTTTTCCTACAGTCACCAAACTCGGTACACATATTATTCTCATCAAGCCGGACAATTTTCTAATTTACATTCATTAGCTCCGACCAACAGGAAGTCAGCTATTTTGGTTTGAATGTTAATTTTTTGAAAAAACAGGCTATGAATTTTATACTACTACTCCTACAGGGTTTATCCAATTTACACCAAGCTTTTTTTAACTTGTTGCTAACACATTGAAGTTGTTTAATTGCAAACGGATTTTGGATATCTCAAACGGTTTGGCCGTGGCGAGGCAACGAATTTATGGCAAGAAAAGGGAAACAAAGTGTTATAACTTCTGCATACATTAATTGATTTTGATGAAACTTTGGCTTAGTCTTCGTTGTACAAGGCTGATCACATGGATTTGACTATTGTGATTCAAAGTCATAGCGCCACCAACTGGAAGCAGAAAATGTGTCACTTTCAGCATACATTGAGATCACCCTCTTATTTTTACCTGATTTGCTTCAAAATTCATCAGAATAATGTTAAAACTTGGCACATGTAATCCTTTGAAAATGGGCAGGGAGGAGGGGCTCTATAGCGGCACCTTGTAGTGCAGTAAATGTGGAGTGAATTTGACATAGTCCTTTGATGTTTAACCGTTTTAAGTGCCTATTGCCCGCTGTGCACAGTTGCCCTGAAGCCACCGGGGTGGCGGTGCCACCGGGCTTGGGCCCGCCATCGCTGCTCGCAGCTATATTTGTATTTGTACTTCAAGTCCTCATGTGGTGAAAATCAAATTTTTAATGTTTATATGTCTATCTGGTGTTTTTAATATGCTTTAAGACAAACCATGTGCAAATTCAAAAGTCAACACCATTGCTAAGTATTTTCTATTTAAAACTGCAGTGTCTAAAGATGGTTTCAAAAACACGGTTTGAAATCGCTTGTGTTTGTGACGTCACAAACTACCTTGTAACCAATCACGTCAACATGCCAGCAGGCTTTAGCATATCATTAGGAGAGTCTCAAGGTGCCATCCCGGTATATTTTTCTGTTGATATCAAAAATCGGGTAGATTTAGCAATATAGCGGGTGTATGATATATAACGATGTTAAGATGAACTATATGCCTTTCTCCACTGACGTTCTAAGGTGTTCAAAGCATTTCTAAGGATACTGAGCTTTACAAAACGGCTCTCTGACCCACGAACAGGAACATGGTTTAACATTAGCAACACATTATTAGCAGCTGTTTGATAATGTATTCAAGCAAAAGGCTAATCATATTAATTACTGTCATGTGTCCGATGTTGTAAAAAGCGATATTGTGCAGCGTTTACTTCAGTAAGTTGACCAAGTGGATCTCTGAGCCTGTGTGGAGGCGGGGCTAATTTGCCAAGTACTGTACTTGATAGGCCTCAAATGAATCAATATTGAATTGAAGGTAATCAAATCAAAATCAAATCGCAAGCTTCTGAATCGAAATCGGATCCAATTGTGAAGTTTGTGTCAATGCCCAGTCCTTGTGTGAATAAATGTTTTTGTTTTGTTTTGTTTTTTTTTACTTGAAGCAAATGTTGTCTTTTCCATTTATTTTCTTGTCAGAGTGCACAGGATGCTTTGCTTACATGTTAAAATCACAATTTTCTCTTGGGGGAGGATGCCATCAGACCCCCCTACAACTAGGGATGTCCCGATCACGTTTTTTTGCCCTCGAGTCAGAGTCATTTGATTTTGAGTATCTACCGATACCGAGTCCCGATCCGATACTTCTATAATACATAAAAAAGAATAAAGAAGAGCGAAAAAAACAGATCCAGGAACAGTGCTTTTCAGGTTTTTCAGGTATCTAACAGTAGTTTTCACGTACAGAAAATGGATAAAGTAATCAAATATAAAATATCACTGCATATTATCTTTACTGTATAAAATAAAGATCAATAATAATTTAAGTTACAAAAACTATTCAGTCAAGAGCAGTGAGTGATTTCTTTGTTATTTGTTGTTTGATTTAACATTAAAAACAGGCAGCAGGAATAGTTTTTTTCCTTTTAAGACATGCACGATCCTGTACATATACTGTTACACATGTGCTGTCTTTCTCAACTAATATACGTTCACTTAAGACATAACCGACTATGTTTGCTAGGATACTCGCTAAGACGGGCATGTTGACATAATTTTTGTATGAATTTGTCCGCTGAAGCGCAAGACTTGAAAGAGAACTCAGTATTTGCTCGCTGACTGAAATAAGCGTGTGCGCGCTTCTGATGAGCACACACAAATCTTCTCACAGCGCGCGAGCTCTCTTTCGCGTCTTGTTCTTGAAGGTTTAAATCAGCAAGGCTTAAATTAGTTAGTTTAAACACAGATAGCAACGTGTGCTGTTCAGGTCTCACCTGCGCTCGCGCTATCAACGGCGATGACGGTGTAAATGACTATTAGAGCATACGGCACTCGCAGTTAACAGTTTACAAAGAGTAACTGTTTTGTCCACGCTTCCTGATTATCGTTGTTGTAACGTTTTGCGCATCCATCGACTGAAACATACATTATCTGAACTCTGTCTGTCTGTCTGTTTTCCACGTTGCTATTTTAAACAAACCATATTAACCAATAGATGCGTCGTCATTCGAGATGGACCGCGGTGCAAGTGCGTACCGAACCGTAAGTGGAGAACCGTTTTTTTACATTTTTGAGAATACAATACACAAAGCACATACACATTTTTACACATCTAATTTTGACTGTTCAAGTTTTTTTAATTTGACACACTTAAAAATTTCACACCTGCTCAAAGGCATTTTTTAAATTCATGATTAATATTGCATTGCATAATGTGTGCTTATACAAACTGACAACAACAAGTGAATCGCATTCATATATTTAATATGGACTAAAAAAAATTTTGTTTGCAATTTCAAGTAGGCGATATTTACATACAACTTGAAAGCCAAGTCTTTTATACAGGTTTTGTAATGAAAACTAGTCTAAAATTAAGAAACCCTTAGAAAACAGTAAACAATGAGTTTACATGTGATACATTTCAAATACTTAATTTATTATTCCAGTATCCAAATATGATACTAAATCCCAAATAAAAAAAAGGGTTTCTATTTGTAACGTGCTGTCTTTGAATTATAAACAAGACAAACATTCGCTGAATTAAGGTTTGCCAATACAAACATGTTTATAGAAAACAGTTGACAATTAATAGAAAGGACCAATATGAACAAAACGTATCGAGTATTCAAGAATATCATGAAGTTAGTCATATAGCGAGTGGTTTTGTTAACTAAAGCGTCCGTCATTTACTGAATCTTAAAAACACTGATGGATAATTCAAAATGTTTTCTGACAAAAAATAACACAAGCAAGAACAAATTTTAAACCAAGCATGGCAATTTTCATTTTACAATGATCTTCCATGTGTGCACGCGCGCGTTCGTGTAGATGAGAGAGAGCTCGTGCAGCACTCAGACAACGGTACTTTTAAATGCATAACTAATGTGCTAGTATTCATACAAAATAAGTAGGCTATGTAACATAATTAGGTACTTTAGTTAGTATTAACACAATAACGCAACACATGTAGGCTACGTTTCTCAACACTGAGAATAAATAAATAAACGCCTGTTTCTCCAGACTCACGCTTGTCAGTCAGTCACACATCACAACATTTTCATAATCACTAAGCCATATAGCGATTCCAATTTTATTTAGATTTGTTGTTCAACATTACTTGAGCATTTTATACCCGTTTACCTGAAGGACTCAGAAGTACCGTGTCTACTGTGCTGTCCTTGCTTGAGAATTCAGTCACTGGGAGCGGAAGCACTGTTGCCAACTATTTTCAAAGGAAAGTAGCTAAAGCCTGCCCAAAAAGTCGCTAAATGTCGCTAGATGACGTCATGCGTAAATTAGCATATTTGTGACGTCATCACGTCTGTTGCATTCTGCCGCCTAATGTGTTTTCTCTCCTAATCCGTGCTCACATACTGTATTTTAATATAATATAATATAGCCGAATGTCAAATAAAGCTGTTCTCATTCCCTATATATATATATATATATATATATATATATATATATATATATATATATATATATATATATATATATATATATATATATATATATATATATCCTATATAAATGTTTATTGTTTTGTCCGGCAACAGAACGAGTATGATATAATGAATGCCATTTTTATATATTTGTAATTTTGTATTTTAAATTACACGAATTCAGAGAGTTCGGAAACTGGATGAACTAAGGCTCTGTGATAGTGAGTAATATAAGTGATAAGCACGCAAGAAAAATGATAATCAAAACCATCAAACTAAATTCTTTAATTATAAAACAAAGGATCAGAAATAGAGTTTGGTCCGTGCAACACTGTGTGCTCGTGTGTAGCTCGCTCATTCACGTCTGTCAGCGTGCACTCGTGCTGCTGCTTCTCTCAGCCAATAAACAGAGTAGACGCTGAGAGAGGTGTGATGGCAGCAGGAAAGCAAGACCTCACGCTCACAGGACAGTGCTGGTGACATTTGAAAAGTTACTGAGGTTTGTCCAAAAAGTCGCTAGATTTGTCGCTAGGCGCTTTTTTGAAAAATAGTCGCTAAAGGGGTCTGAAAAGTCGCTAAATCTAGCGACAAAGTCGCTAAGTTGGCAACACTGAGCGGAAGGAGGATCGAGCGGGATTTCGATTTGCAGTCTCTTTTTATTGATAGGCTGTATGCATATGTCAATCATCCCCGCTTGCTATTTGGGAAATGTGCCCAGCGCTACGACTGGTTAAACTCTTCCTTTTGCTGGATTTGAGTACTACGCGTGCACAGAGGAGTCACCAGGTTTTTGCGTAGTATAGAGTGACAAATCGTACCAGCGTACTTTGAGGTCAAAATGCGTACCTGCTATGCAAAATGCGTACATGTTGGCAGGTCTGCAGAAGTGGCACAGAAGCTCCATCTGAAGTGGTATTAGACATTTACATAGACTGCTTAATGAAGCTCATGGGTAAATAATGTTGTATGAATTTTTTTAAATATAATTTTTTTGAATTTAGAAATGTGTAAATAAAAAAACTTAAGTAAAAACAATCATGTAAAGTGTAAATATGAAAATAAAACCGCCAGTAGGTGGCGGTAAATCTTAAGGTGCGAGTCATTCATTCAGTCGTTCAAAACGCTGATTCATTCAGGAACCACAGTTGCTTCGAGATGCGCAACAGTTCTGGTGTGGCTTTGTTTGAAACTATTTTCACGAAATAGAGAAAAAACAGTAGTACTGTGGCTAAAATTCACTTAATATCAGCTTGTTTATAGGACTTCAATCAGATCAGTAAGTATCACATTTGCAATCATGCCAATACTCTGAGAAACAGGAGTAACAGTTGTGTGATATTATTTAACTTACACATATTAGGCTTGCTGCGATCAACGGTGTTACCGGTGTTCAGCAGCAACACCGGTTATCACTTGCCCACCGTATCACTTGGCGATTTCGCCTCATTTTTCTTAATGACAAGACGATGGATGAAAATGTGGTTGACAAGCGAAATGTAAAAGCGCATATTTAAGCGAGTTTGTCATTGTACCGTTTTGTTGTTGTGTTTTTCATTAAGAATAATTATGAACCCACCCACCATTCAAGCAATTGCCACCTCCGATTTTCCTCTACTTCAAAAGTGAAAGTATTATCGGCTATGTGCACGGGCGTTCATAACGGGCGTGTTTTTTGGTTTGTTTTCTTTTTATCAAATTTTGGAGGCATTTTTGCCCCAAGCCCCCGTTAATTTCCGACCTTGATTATGATAATCCAAATGTAGTATTTACAATTAATTTGGCTGCAAAGAAACAGCAGCCTGGTAAGTGCGCGTGGCTGCGTCACACCGGTTGCACTTTGTAAACAATCTTTGAAGTGTATGGAGTGCACGTCTTTTGCATTTGCTCTGCTGTGCTGACTGAAGCAAAGTCTTTGAATTAAGGCATGCGAAGCAGCCAATTGCAGTACGAAACATAACTTGTTCAGTTTCGATGCATTTTGGGAGTTTTTATTCCGATTGTAGATCTATTCATTTGAATTGATCGGGTCACTCGCACCACGTGCGCCTAAATATTTTTTCAGTCGCACGCAGTTATTTTCAGGAGCAAGTGAAATGGGGGCACAGTAGAGCCCTGCCTCAGTGGCAGTGGTCTCAAACTGCCGGCCCGCGGGCCATTTACGGCCCGCCCTCCCCTTCTACCCGGCCCGCAACTGATCTCAAAAAAAAAAAATAATCCGGCCCGCTAATTTATTATTATTATTATTATTCTCTAGTTGCTACCTGACTGATATGCAAAGAAAAAGTCTCCGTTCTATGGGGGCATTCACATATCGCGTCACATAAGCGGCCACGCCGCATTCTCCTTCTTTCCAAAGCGCTTTTGCTCCAGTGGCGTCTGTCGTTGCTATGCAACCATGAGC
This sequence comes from Ancherythroculter nigrocauda, assembly GCA_036281575.1. NCBI lineage: Eukaryota > Metazoa > Chordata > Actinopteri > Cypriniformes > Xenocyprididae > Ancherythroculter > Ancherythroculter nigrocauda. Next base: position 9,415,493 of record VTFQ01000022.1, read on the forward strand.
CGCTCTCTCAACCGCGTCGCTTCTATTATGAGCGCGCTTGCCTAAATTACAGTAAAAGCACTCGACTTTAAGTCACGAGCGTCGATTTAATCCACCGAAACGCGTCCGGTGCAACCATTAAACATTACCGATGCTCAAACGGCATCTTGGACAAATGTGTCTCAGCTGTTTGAGCAGAAGCGCTGCAGGTGTCTGTCAAGAAACAGAGGAGTGTACACATGTATTCAGGAACTGTATTTGTTCAGTACAGTGTTGTTCAGTGCAAGTTTTTAATGTTATTTAGGCTAACATAAAATAAGAGAAAATACTGCCACTAGATGTTAAAAACTAATAATGTATGTAACAATGAGAGATTTTTATTTTTTGGCAAAATAAAGTTGATATATAGCTCCAGTTTTTTGTTTATTTCTGACCCCTCCACACCACAAGTGTCGCTGGTTTTGTTTCTAAATTACTGATTTTTTATTCCATGCACCTTGGATGTGAGAAGTTTCACCAGACTATTGTAATTAATAGTATTATATTAGTAAATTAGTAGTATTATATTAGTAATAGTATTATATAATTATATTACACTCTTTAACAATGAGAGAGACACTGCTGTTTACATTTAGTATGGTAAATAAAATATTTATAGTATACATATAAAAATATTTTAGTAGGCCTAATGAAATTTGAAGTAAATGAGAAATAATGCAAAGGAAAGTAAATTTTCTGAAATGTTGCGCTTTCTTGCGCTTGAATGTTAATATGGCCCTCCTATGAGGTGTCAATCACAGAAACGGCCCTCCGCCAATTTGAGTTTGAGACCCCTGCTCTATGGCATTTCATATAGGCTACTATATTTGTTATATTATGTAGCCTAAATGTTAATGTGCAGTTAACAAAACTATACATCATTAAAAAGATCTAAGACTCAAGCTTCGCATTTTGACCTCTGTTTTACTCTTAAAATCTTATGACCGTAATTTCTTAATATGCTTAAAGCCATGCACATTTGGAGAAATATTGATAGATTCCCATATGTTTGTCAATTTTCTATAGAGGAGTAATATTTATTCAATATTTATTGTCATCACTATGAGCGCTGGATACTGTTTTCAATTCATACTTGTAGCCGGAGGGTGCTCTGTGCACCTTTAGTCCACAAATGTCTCAGTGAAGAACAGGCATACCATGTGACATTCCAGAAACTAACAGAGGCTTCCAGAGATCACTATAATCATGGCTATAACATGCAGATCAACACTTTTGAAGATAATAAATACACGATTGCTATGATGTATACATGTATTGCCTCAGAATTTGTGTCTGAATAGCGCTCGCTCCGTGGGCGTGGCCGAATTAGCGGATAATGAGCTGAATTACGGTCGTCTGACATGGCTCTCTTTTCATACAGATTACATAAACAGAGAATTTTTGTTTTCGATTTCACTTACACGATTTAAAACCTGACATTTCAACATTTCTTTAGACATAAGTGTAATTTTTTTGTGATTAGTATTCACTAAGTTACACTTAATTTTCTGAGAACTATCAAATTGGACTTTGTTCAGAGGGAGACGACAGATCACGCATCATGTTAGTTTTCTTTATTTTGCAAAAAGCACAACATTTTGTTTTTACTCTGATTGTATTAAAATGGTGTATAACTCTTAATTGTATGTGCAAAATTGACAGTATTTTTAGTCTCTTTCACACTGGTAAGAAAAAAAACTGAGGTGGTATCGCCGGCGATACTTCCGACTCCAGAATGTACATTTTCAAAACTCTTAGTATAAAAATCCAAACTGATCACACTTGTAACACTGCTAGTCATTCTTTCTCATGCTTTCATTCATAGTTTTACATATTTTCATTCTTCATAATCACTTTCAAAAAACAAGATCATTGTGATATGTAATGAGAACATTTGATTTAATCACCGAAACACAACGATGTATGATCTTCTTTCAAATTAGTACTATAACAATGAGTTCACTGAATAGCAAACAATGCAAGATACAGGTTTCAAATCACCCTTGTTGCTGAAATAATTAGTTGCACAGGCTACAGGTTATAATCTAAGATAAATCGCTTGTAATGTAAAAAGAATTCATTACATTTGGTTATCCGTATCGGAAATTGCAAACAAAGTAGAAACTATATCTATAGAATCTGTATCTATATAGAAATATATAGATGCACCAAATGATTAATTGAATAACCATTAAGATCATTTGGATTAAATAACAGCCAAATGTATTAAACTGAACAAAAAGAAATGCAGTTACTGTGAAAACATTTATATAGATGAAACACTTATTTTGTGTTGTGAAAAGGATTTTTTTGTGTGTATTTATTCTGTGCTTTTTTTCCATTATGGTGTTTTCTTTCTCTTTTCTAGGAGCAGTTCACAGCCATGAGAGACCTGTACATGAAGAACGGTCAGGGCTTTGCTCTTGTGTACTCAATCACAGCACAGTCCACATTCAATGACCTGCAGGATTTACGAGAGCAGATCCTACGAGTAAAGGACACAGAGGATGTAAGTTTGAGAGAAAACACTCATGTTAAGAGGAAGCACAGAGAAGCACTTTGTACACAGGTCAATTTAGCTCAAATTGAATTAAAGGTGCCCTCGAATGAAAAATTGAATTTATCTTGGCATAGTCAAATAACAAGAGTTCAGTACATGGAAATGACATACAGTGAGTCTCAAACTCCATTGTTTCCTCCTCCTTATATAAATCTCATTTGTTTAAAAGACCTCCGAAGAACAGGCGAATCTCAACATAACACAGACTGTTACGTAACAGTCGTGGTGTACGCCCCAATATTTGCATATGCCAGCCCATGTTCCCAACATTATGAAAGGCATTACACAAGGGCAGCCAGTAACGTCTGGATCTGCACAGGTGAATCAACAGACTAGGTAAGCAAGCAAGAACAACAGCGAAAAATGGCAGATGGAGCAATAATAACTGACATGATCCATGATATCATGATATTTTTAGTGATATTTGTAAATTGTCTTTCTAAATGTTTCGTTAGCATGTTGCTAATGTACTGTTAAATGTGGTTAAAGTTACCATCGTTTCTTACTGTATTCACCGAGACAAGAGCCGTCGCTATTTTCATTATTAAACACTTGCAGTCTGTATAATGCATAAACACAACTTCATTCTTTATAAATCTCTCCAACAGTGTAGCATTAGCCGTTAGCCACGGAGCACAGCCTCAAATTCATTCAGAATCAAATGTAAACAATATAACAGTATACAATACTCACATAATCCGACGCATGCATGCCGCATGCATGACGAACACTTTGTAAAGATCCATTTGAGGGTTATATTAGCTGTGTAAACTTTGTTTATGCACTGTTCAAGGCAAGCGCGAGCTCCGTGGGCGTGGAGCACGAGAATTAAAGGGCCAGTAGCCCTGAATCGGCTCATTTATAATGATGCCTCAAAATAGGCAGTTAAAAAAATTCAAAATTAATTAAAAAAAATCTATGGGGTATTTTGAGCTGAAACTTCACAGACACATTCAGGGGACACCTTAGACTTATATTACATCTTTTTTAAAAAAAAGGTTCTAGGGCACCTTTAATTTATAGGGAATTTTAGAAGAGTAACTTATTTTACGACCGAGCAACTGAATCGTCCAGCGTTCATTTGCATGGGCCATAACTAAAAGCTCTGTAGCGGATATGAATATCCAAACTATCGTGAAAACACTATCAGCAAGGTAACATAGATTGGCAGTTTAAGACATTAAATTTGTAAGCACATAATGCAAGACACTTCTATTTAAAAATATAAATGAGACTATTGATTATTCTAACACATAAACTAATATCTAACACAAACACACATGCGCACACAATCTTTTCTCACTTCCTTTCTTTCTGCAGCTGGTGTGAATAAATTTAACCCTTCTATTGCTTCTTAGGCGGGGTTATTAGACTTTATATCAATGCACCAGTTCAGCTAGACTCTGGAGTAGGCATGGGCCGGTTACCGGTTTCAAGGTATACGTTTGAAAACGTCACGGTTTCAAAACCGCTAAATTTTTACATGATACCGTTCCTGCGGTATGAGCTGTTTTATGACGCGTCAAAGATGCAAAATGCAGGAATCCTCCAGACTGTGTGCAGCGTAGTGAGTAACACGACCCCTCCCCCTCCGTTGGTGCAAGCAGTCAGTCAGTCACCTGTGTGTGTGTGTGTGTGTGTGTGTGAGTGTGTGTGTGTAGGATGGCAGAAGGTGAACCCCTGAAACTTTTTCTCCTATCGAAAAAGATGAAGTGAGGTGGCTGGCAACTGTCTGATGATTGAAATTTCAAAATGGCCCTAAGAATTAGTTAAACTGCAAAATGTTACATTTTCTAATACCTTTATTTCATGCACGGATTGCTTCTGACAGAGCTGCGTGAGTTTGCAGCGCCATTTGCAAGACACATGATCGCCAGGGTTCAAAGTGCCAAATGTGTGTAATAATCAGTGCTAAAACACTTATTCACCAGTTGCCTGGTAACTTTTTATGAATTTTGACAATGCATAGATGTTAGAATGTGATGCGTCTTAGTGCAATCATCAAATCGCAATGGTTTTGATGTAATTATAGAAATATATAGTCTGACGCGCTGCATAGAGTAAACAGCTTTCATCTTCGATTCGCAGAAAATGCTGCTCTGCAAGTGCTGTATGTTTGAGTCACTTATCATTTGCATTTAGGAACGCAACGTGCACCCAACATCTGAGAGTGTAGTTTATAAATCTGTTGTCAAAGAAAAACATCTTCCTGGATCTCCCTGTGGTTTTCCGTCAAAATAAAAGCTCAATGATTTAACGTTTGAAAGCAAGAAATAAAGACATCCATGAATGTTAGTATTGTAATCTTACTGTTGTTCTGTAATATAAAAATAACAAATGATTATATCATATAATAACTCTTAATACTTTTTAATATTTTTAGTACAACTAGTGCTGGGCGGTATGACCAAAAATTTATATCACGGTATTTTTCAAAATTATATCTGTATATGACGGTATTTTTTTCCCCATGCGTGACCAGGCATTAACCACATTTTCTACTGATTGAGAGAGGAAATACTGCAGTAGATTGACTAGAATGCCCTGTTTTACTGTCATGATGAATATTGTAGAAAAATTCCACACTTAGAGTTAATACAGGCTTACAAAGCACCAGAAAATGATGCTGTGGGGAGACAACAACCAATAAAACACAGACCTGCAACACTCATTACAGACACATGAATATTAAAGTATGACCATGGAGATAATAATAAAAAAAAAGTTGAGGGCACCTTAAGCATTTTAAAAATCTAACCCTATATAACAACAAACTGCCAAAACGAGGGAGAAACACGGAAGAACATTTAAACCAGTGTTAATTTTGACAGCAAATTTTGATTTAGTTTTAGTCATAGTCTTTTGACTAAAATGCCATTTAGTTTTAGTCATATTTTAGTCATGGGAAATTGTTTTAGTTTTAGTCTAGTTTTAGTCGACTAAATCTACAGTAGAATTAGTCGACTAAAATCTAATTTAGTTAAATTGTAAGCATTAAGCATTTCCAATAAAAATGCTTTCACAGATCCAATACACTGATATAGGCACATCTGATATTCAAGTCCAAAAACATGTGAAAGAGCAAAATTCAGTACTTTTCAGGGATTGACACACTTATCATTGAGGTAGGCTACTATTATAGATTTCATTTCAAAAATTTTATTAGATTTGATTTTTAGTTTTTCCTGCTTTCATTGTAATTTTAGTTAAAAGTTTTAGTAATTTTTTGTGTTTATGTCTTTTAGTTTTTTGCTTTTAAATGTCTATAACCTTTTATTTTTTGTTTATTTTAATACCTCAGGTTAAGCTAAAGCTTAGAAACTATTAAGTTTACATTTTTATAAGTTTACATTTTTACATATTTATCTTTTATTTCAGTTAATGTTTATTTCAAGTAATGAAGATTTCTTTGGTTTTAGGTTTAGTTAACAATAATAACCCTTATACTTGTAAAATATATTGAATAATGTGTCAAATAATGTTCTTAGTCTTTCCTTCCTGTGACAGAAGATACAGTAGTTTACTATGAATTAAACAGAAATTAAATTAAATACAGTTTATTGTTTAAACAAAATAACAATAATGTCCAGGAAAAAATAATAATTATAAACCATCCCGAAATACACCGTGACTCTTATTCTGAAATGTCTGCAGTCTGCACTGTAGCAGGCTGCTCATGAGGGAGATAAATATGCATTCTTACAACCGTCTAAAACATACTACCATATAAACATCATGTAGTAAACATAGTCATAATTCATCGACATTAGCTTATAAGCAATTGCTTGGCATAAATGTGCGCTATTCATTAATTGCGCAGCAGTATGAAGTGCTGCTGCTGCACGAGCCTGTAGAGCGCGCAACAGCGCCGCGTTTCCCGCGGTTAGATCAGCGCGTTACACTTCAAATGTGCGCATCTTCCACACAGGACAGCAGTCCTGACTGGATATCTTCCCAAATCGTCCCTCTCTTTCATTTTCGTCTCGTTTTTATTCGTTGACGAAAATTAGAGTAGATTTTAGTCATAGTTTTAGTCATTCAAAACGCATTTAATTTAGTCATCGTCTCGTTTTCGTCCGTGAAAAAATGTCTTTGACGAAAATTATGACGAAAATTATTCGTCAACGAAATTAACACTGATTTAAACTAAGGATATTTTCAGTACATTTAAGAGCACTACAGTCTCTGAACAAATGACACACGTTAGTTTAACAGAAAGAATAAAGCAGTTAAATTTTTGCCTTTTCTTCTATGAATTGTCAGTCTATTTATTAACTTACATCGTCTTCTGTGTAGCAGAACAACCCATGTCATCGAGGTCGTGATCACACATACAGTTCAGTGTCCTTTGCATAACGTTACATTTCATTTGAAGAAGACGTGATGAAATATGTGCGCATACACACTGCTGGTTCATGTTTATAGCACCTAGAGTATATGAAATAGGTCCATAAAAACTTAATCCATGTGGAGAATGTTGTTAATCTCATCACGGCGTTCTGCGCAGAAACCGCTTTATCTTGCGCGCCGCGTGTAGTTTGAATTCTCCGTGGTAATCAAGGGCTGAATACGAAATCACCCCTATAACCTCAAATAGGGCATTATTTAAGGTGACAGCCATTTGTAGTGGTGTCCGAAACCATAGTGGACATTGTTGAGTGCACTCATTCAATCTCACATTGCACCGCAATAACGAGTGTACAGCCGATGTACACACAACGGCTGTCCGAATTCACTCACTCGTTTTTATTCACTCTTTCACGTGAACATATGTGTATAACGGACTTACCATAGGCTGTGATGCGATCTCAGCTGTGCTCTCACTACAGTGCAACAGTCAAACGGGACCCTCTCAAACAGTGACGCTGTGCTGCATTCTGAACTTTGGTTAAGCAGCACATACCGGTATTGCGGTATCATCAAAATTCATAACAAAAATAAATACCGGTATTCGGTATGAACCGGTATACCACCCAGCACTAATTACAACTATTAATATCTTCTTTAGCTGATCACATGCTTGACTCACTTAAGTGACTGCAACTTTTATTTACAGAAAATAATTCAATTTCTGTTCTAATTATTGTTGAGCTGCAGGTTTAGGCTCACTTAAATGACGGCATTTATTTTATTTTATATAATTTTAATTTAATTATAATTAAATTATTTATTTTAATTTAACCTAAAATACATGTTTACTACTTTTAGAAATGAATATATTGTTAAAAAAAAGTTTTTTACCTAGACATTTTAAAATAACAATTTAGAGCTGTAATTTCAATACCTTGACACTGTGAAACTGTGATATTTTTGCTTAAGGTTATCATACTGTCAATCTCATACCGGCCCATGCCTACTCTGGAGGTATATACTTGCATCTGTCGTTTTTGTCTTTAAAGCTGCAGTCCGTAACTTTTTTTTTTTGGTAAAAAATTATCCAAAATCAATTTGAGTAAGTATATATACAGCCAGTGTTCAAAACTATTTTCTTATCTTAGCTCGATCCACAACAGTAAGCTTGTAATAATGTTTTATAATAAGAGCAACCTGGTGGATTTCTGCGGGAAATTTGAGCATGCAGCAGTTTCTTTGCGTCATTACGTCACGTCTGTAAACAGAAAGGAAGGAGTCCAGGCTAGTCGGCTTTATCATGTGAGGATGCTGTTTGTAGCGGATCATTTACAGCCTTTTCTCACAGCAGCTGAAATAATTAAACTTATCATTTTGATGGTGGATTGTAATCCAGAAAGGTCCAAATGACAATCATCAGTGACAACTGGAGATTCACCTGTAGTCAAAAAGCAAAAGACTTTGGACTGTAGAGTGGCTACAGAAATTGAAATCTACAGGTAAAGCTAATACACACTAAATACACAGTCAGGCAATGCTGATGTTGTTAACATTAACAATTTTAGAGCAAAGTATAACAACAATAATAATTTGCACGGTTTGATGCAATATAAGCTAAGCGATCGTTAGATTTAATCACCATTGGCAGCGCGATTTATTGTAGGCTAATGCTTTTCCCCTCAGTTAGTCAGAACAAAAGTGGCAGACATGTTACTTGTTCAGATGACATTTTCTGGTGAAAATTCCTACTTTGGTCATACTTCAAGATTACAATCTGTGATTCCGAAATACAGTATCCACACCGGTGTGCTGACTGACAGCAAACATTAGATTCATACGCGCTGAAGAGCTGTGCTGATGCACAATGCACGTACAGATAATTCTGCATATAACTGCAATTGCAGGTTTCAAACAGAGATGGCGACAAAGATGAAAAGTACTGCACTATTAATTGCAAATGATCAAATTAGGATTGTGTGTCCAGACATAACAAACCTATCTGCATGGGTTGCTTTGGTAATGATGTAGGCATTCCCATGTATGTGACAAGGCTTTCAAAACGGATGCAGGGAAAATGGAGGTGCATCAGCTTGCTCTCCAAATAAGCGCCCTGTTGAGTCGTGGTGCAGCCAAAGTGTCCAGACGTTAAAGCTCAACTTCTGTTGGAATGAATTACAAAATGCTCGCTCTACTCCTCGCAGAGCGATAATGTGGCATGCATCTGGAGAACGCGCACGGAGCTGAAAGGGCTTGAATGAAGCACGTTTGGTTTTAGATAAAGCTACTAGAGGATATAGCGCTGAAATATTATTACCACAAACGATTGCTAGTGGTGTGATCCGCACCACTGTTTTGACACGCTGCTCACTTCAACTCTCATGGTCCAGATGGAAACATTGCCCGCCATTTGAATATCTGTGGTTTAGTTCGTGTAAACTATATACTAGCCTATAATTAGTTTGCTGTTTTTTTTGCACAATAAAATCTTTACTGTTTACTGCATGATTTGAAACATACAAAATGTGTGTCATGAGTTGATTATTTGAAACTTACAAAATGTGCATTTAGTCTAATGACATGTTACTTGGAAATTGAATGGTACATCAAAATCATAGCAGTGTTGCTTAACTTTATATTGCTAGCAAAATCATGTTTGTACATTGTGAATATTCTATTCATTAACCCAGAGGTGCAAAACTCAGTTCCTGGAGGACCACAGCCCTTCAGAGTTTAGCATTAATCCTGTCTAAAGTCCTCTGCCTTGCCTCTGTTCTATGTCAGACTTGGGATGCCATTTTTTTGAGCTGTGTGTTAATGTGAAGCACTGGCCCAGCGGCTTGCAGCCTTGACCACTTAACATCTCAGGAATGTGTTTTGATTGGCTTTAAACTTCCTGCACCTCTCTCTCTCTCTCTCTCTCTCTCTCTCTCTCATCATGCTGCTGCTGCGGCTTGGAATGAGCTATAAGTTCTGATCCCCAGCAAAGGTTCAAGTCTATTGAGGCTAGAAGGCGTGAATGTGCCATGTATAATGGTACGTCAGTAGTACATGTTTGAGGCCAGCTGTTCTCATTGAGAGAGTATAAGTGAACTCTTTTGGGATCTGGTTTCTGCTCTCACTTAAGAATTCTATTTAATTCACGATTTCATTAATGATTTCATATGTACTTTCGAGACACTTGTTTAATTTTTGTGGCACCCAATTACAGTTTCATCATATTTAGTTCAGACTGCTCACAGCTCTGCTAAAACATAATTTTCTTCTGCAGGGTTTCTGTAGTTTCAGCCATGCAGGAAAGAGTGACTGTCATAGCTTTTTATTACGATTTTCTTTTTCCATTGGCAGAAAAATTAAAAGCATGCATTTAAGAACTGTTGAATGAAACAAAGCAGAAAAAAACTTATTTTGTTTTTGTATTAAAATGGAAACCGTTTTGACCTGCTCTGGAGTCATTTTTTTTTTTCTCATGTGGGATAAGAGTCAAAAGTGAGTTTTAATTTATTTTTATTTTTTTTTCTGTACAATGAAAATCAGTTTGTTCCAGTTTTGGACCCTAATATATGTAAATATATAAATATAAATATAAATTTAGGTCTGTAATATACTGTATTAATGTGCTCTAACAGAAATTTTAAGAAAATTGCCTTGTTTATCCACAATATATCAGGTAAGCAACAATGCTTAAATTAAATTTTCAACCAACCATATTTCATGCTTTCAAAAAAACTCTTTTAAACAGTATTTTAACAGTAAGCGTTGGAGTAAGATGGAGGCATGCCTGAGAAATAAATACTAATTTTGTCATAACAGCACTGCCTGTTGAATTTATAAGGGCTGGAATAAAGAGGTCAAGACGCTACAGTGCTCTGTTACGTCCGTGACGTTTTAAAAATTAAGTTTGTCATATAACAATTATAAATGCAAATAACTTGAAACTTTATATGCAAAACTAAATAGTTTATTATTATTAGGATCAAAAAGTCATCTCACTACTTTGCTCTGAACAACCATAATAAGCATAATATGACTCTCTTTAATAGCCTACGGCGCGTGACAGATTAGCTACTGCAGCGTATCAGGCGCACATGAGCTTTAAATGAGCTTCTCTTCCTATTGTCAGTTACAGAACGAAATATGAACATCAAAAGGTAGGCCTATATGATACAGTACAACTTATAAAAGAGCATTGTCACATAGGACACTTCCCTCGGGATGTTGCGTTTTTACCTATTGATTAAAAAAAATGAATAGCCTATTGATCACAATCCTCACGATCAAGCTGACAAAAAAAAAAATAAGATTGCAATAATTTTGACTTGAAGTAAAGTTTGATCATTTTGACTTAAGACTGCTTTAATCTGTGCAAACTAGCCGAAAACCGTGTAATCATTCATACACAAAACATAAAACTGACATGATTGCGATTGACAATAGTGTACGTCAATCGGTTCACCTGACTGTGGGGAAAACATGCGATTTTTAAACTGTTTTATGAGAAACATTTAATATTTGTCAATGTATTTTAGCAAGCAGTTCTGTAAGAAGGAAAATCATGGTCTCTAAATTGATTCTTGAACAACGTGCAGCGTGTCAACATGACAAATAGGTCTAATCCATAAATTTTGCAATACAGAGTATAAAGTTGTATAAAGTTTAATAAAAAGTTGATAAATTGTGCAGTCTTACCTACCTGTATCCCAGATTTCAATATTTGGTAGATTAATTGCCTGCTTGAGGTCTCTGTGAAAGTTTTAAAGCAGTTTTAAATAGGGATGGGCATTTTCCACAAATATTAAATTTGAATATTTGAGCTCATAAAATCGAATATTCATTTATTTAAATGAAGTTTAATGAGACGGGCGTTATTTTTCAGTAAAAGCATTTTTCATAATTTCTGAACAAACGTAGCAGGGTATATACACACAACAAACCTATACATTAGGCTACATCCTGTGTTTTGTAGCTGAAAACATTAAACATTGTGTTCAAACAAAAAAGTACAAAGAGAAAAGAAGCATTTAAAGGCAGAGTGAACAAAAAAAAAGCCATAAGCAGGCTGCCGCAATTATTATACAGAACATACAATGTGCATAGCTTTAAACAGCTGTCGGCATATCTTGTCTATATTGTTTTACATATTCTTGTTGAGGAAAACAAGCATGTCAACATGATCAGGTGAAAGTCGGCTTCTTAGTCTATTAACGATTAGGCATGGGCATTTTTCCAAAATATTGTATTAGAATATTTGGGCTCGTAAAAAACAAATATTCGTTTATTTAAATGAGGTTACACGAGAAGGACGTTATTTATTTATTTTTTTTAATTCATCAAGATTTTGTAACCATTTCTGAACAAGCTTACGATTAGGCAACATGCACAACAAGTTTACGTTATATCTTAAGGTTTTCTTTTAGTTCAAAGCATTAAACAATACGTGCAAACAAAAAAATATATACTATATATAAAGAACAAAAACATTTAAGCTCAAGCAGCGCGAATGGGAAAAACGCTTATAAAGCAGGCAGCGCCAGTTATCGTAGAAACGTTCATAATACACTCAAGTCAGTAACGTTATATGGTATGGTTATCGTTTTCATATTGTTTCACATGTTCATGTTGAGAAAAGCAATAATATCCACATGCTCAGGTGAGAAAACGAGCCGCAACAGACATTGCAGAAACACAAAGATAACGAAAATACATAACGGTATGCTAAGCTAAGTTTCTAACAGCAGCACTTTGTGATTTCTGTTAGTAAATATATCTCCCTCAACGAAACTTAAAGAAAGCATATGTCTCAAAATCATTTTGCTATCAGATAAGTTCTTATCGGCTCATTCGGGTTACAGCTGCACTTACCTGTCGTGAATGCAGTAAGTTAATGGACAGCTGTCTTTCCTCATTCGACAGGTGTTTAGATTTCATTTTCATGACGATCAAATAAAATAAACTTGTTAAACCACAGCGCCACCCGGTGCATTTAGTTATAACTATGCGAGTTTTAGTGCTTAGGATTTATCATGGATTCCCTGCATTTACGGCCAACAAAGCAACATAGTAAAATTCAAATAGTATTTTTATTTTTCGAATATTAATTACAGGTCGAATATTCGACTATTTGTGCACACCCCTATTAGCGATAAGGCCAGCTGCAGAGAAAACGAGTTCAGCCGGCACAGATGTTGCGGGGACACACAAATAACGTTATGCTAAGCGACTAAGGGTGCGTTCACACTTGTCATGTTAGGTTCGATTAAAAAGAACCCTGGTGCGATTGCTCTGTTAGTGCGGTTCATTTGAACGTGTGAACGCTGCCATCCGAACCCTGGTGCGCACCAAATAAGCGGACCGAGACCGCTGAAAAGATGGGTCTCGGTCCACTTCCAAACAAATTCTGGTGCGGTTCGTATGATATATGAACGCAACACGGACCAAAGACATGTAAACAAACCAAAAACAGGAAGTAGAGACCCTAAAAAGGACAGAATCCTTTTTAGGGTTTTGGTGTTTTGACTTAATATGATTCCTCATTGTCGTGGTGCTATTGTGATAACTTAGTTTCACCTGACAAATTTTGCACACGACATGCTGATCATTTTTGATCAAAGTAATTCCAAACTTCGCTAAGTTTAGAGGCAGAGGACGCCATTTTGTCATCAAATGCAATGAACTTCTTTCCACTGCGTGCTCCACATCTCCACCCAGTGCATATAGTTGTAACTGTTAGTTTTAGTTTATGCGCTCAGGCTTCATTACTTCATTTATGGCCAGTAAAAAAAACGGCTAAATTAGAATAGTGTTTTTATTTTTCGATTAATTATTGCAGAACGAATATTCGACTATTTGTGCACACCCCTAGTTTTAAAGCAGTCTTCGGAGAACTGTCACGTCCGTAACGTTGTTTTTTCCTCATAAATGCGAACACGTAAAATTAAATAAAAAAAAATTTTTATGCTCTGTGGAGAGCCAACCCTTCTTCATTCGGTGGGCAGTATTACTTTTGGTTTGCGCAGTGTAATTCACAGAATTCCTAAAATATGTTGACACCTAAAACTTGGTGACTTTTTTTTGTCACGTCTGTAACGCTGTATATCATCTAAAATATAAAACGATTGTATAGACTTGTATAAACTGGACTCCTTTAGTAAGGGATTATGAATATATAAATAGACGGCTCAATATGTTATTAAATGCATTCTTTGAGAATTTTATATTTCAAGTTTTGACTTCAAATGTCACGTCTGTAACGCTGGAATTGCCTGTGTGGATGTGGATGAGTAAATAACAGAATTTTCATATTTGGGTGAACTTTTGCTTTGAGTGTGGCTGTGGGTTGGTTTGGTATTGCTCTTATGCTGTCACACTTAGTTGGTTCTGTATCCTTGCCCCTAGCCTACTTTGGTACCATTTAGTTTAAAGCTGACTCAGGACATTCCTAGTTCTGTTTCTCTACAGAGGCTTATGCTGAAATATCTGCTCTTACCAGCACCTCCTCCTGGTTTGTTTACATTTTAAAAGCTTTTCCATCTCGCCAATCCAAAAATGGCAGGCTTCAGGTGCTTAAAGTGTCGTCCAGTGAGAAAGGGGCTGTGTGTTCTCCACTGTTTTGAGGCCACGGAAGGAAAGGGGAAAACTGACATCATGCTGCATCTTTCTAGATTGCTTTAAATCACTCACCTCTGCACCGAAACTGTACAAACCAGCGCAGTACAATCCAAGTGCAGTTGTGTGGCTCATTCGAATTGAACACCAATTTCTGTACCTTTTCTGTACCAGTTTTGCACAATATATGGTAATTATGTCTATTTTAGTTCCCCTCACTCAAAAAAAAAAAAAATCCTTAATTTAATGGCAAACAGAACAAGAATTAAAAATATATAATATAATTAAATACTTTATATTAAAAGTATGAGCATAAATTATAGTGGCATTCAATATAAACATATTTCTAAATGCCAAGCCTTAACTAATTTAAAGCGAAACAGAACACAAGTTTGCAATGCTAGAAATTATCTTATGCGCGTGTATATTTGTGTGTGCTTTGCATGCTTGCCGTATAATTGCGTTATACAAGTTGTTTTGGAATAAGTTGCAGCATTTTTCAGATGATTAAAAAAAAAACAGTATTCCAGCAAATTTGGTAGTTATTGTGATTTCAAAGCATATTGTTTGTACATGTAGATTTGTACTGTAAAATATTTAAACTAGTTTAAAGGAAAATAGGAGAACAAATTGTCATTCAAAAACAAAATTAGTTTATAATTTATAAAATGATGATAACTGTGGATATACATTTTTTTTAATAAATTTATAATAATAGTACATTTAAAAAACAAAAAAAAAAAAAACTGCATATCCACAAATTTAAAGATTAGTTTTACTGTTTGAAAAATTAAAAAAAAAAAAAAAAAAAGCACATATTAGGTGTTAACTGGTAAAAGTGTGTTCTTTAGGAACACTTGTGTGTTTACAGTAATGACGTTACTGGTGGAGGTTTTCTGTGCACAGCTTACAGACAACCAATCGAAAATAAAATGTATTGTGGATTATTTTCATTCTCAATTATGTTGATTAGTGTCTGACTAATATGCTCCGGCTTCCGAACACTCGCATGTATTTTTACATATGCTCTTTGTAGGGCTTTCACCATGAATTGGCTCTGCATATGAATGGTCAAATGCACTTCTTGGTCAGAATGTCCTGTATCTTTCTGGGGTATTGTTGTAGATGCTTGGTTTGTTGTAATTGAATGTAAAGAGGTGGTTTTGGTGTCGTGACAACTTTTTAAATTTAAATGTTCTTATTCACTTGTTCGCGTATCCATAAGCGCTTTAATATAGATAATACTAATTCAGTTAAACTTCTCTCAGTATAGTATAGCCTCAATATAGTATACTATAGCCCCAGCCAATATTATTAGCTACATGCAGGGCCAGAGTGGGGCCCATTTTCAGCCTGGGATTTTAATGCCCAAGACCAGCCCCAAAAGCATCTCCCGATTTCTCCTAATGGCCACTCCGGGCCTGGCTAGATGTCGGTTATGGTTATGTTTGTGGATTAGGGAATAGCAACACGATTGCACAGTTCTCTATAAGCAGAGCGTCTTTCGCTGTGAGGCAGTTCGGCAGAGACTGTTAATCCTTTTAATTATGCCTCTGATATCAATGTGTGAATCCATCTGCTCTAAGTATTCAGACCATAGACTATGCTACGCATGATCTAGTAGTCCATAGATCTGTCCGGCATTTGTAAAGACTAGGCTTAACATCGATGATGTTTTCAATGAGCAGTGTTCTTGAGAGCCTAAGCAATCAATACCTAGTTAATTGTAGTCACTAGACTATTGACAGTCTAAGTCTGGATTATGGCAGATTCTTTTGGATGATGACACTCATTCAAATCCAGTAAATCAAATTAATTTGCATTTATAGTGAAACCATAGAAATAAAGATTCTGCACTGTAGTTATCTTAATTCCCACATTGATGTATGTAGATAACTGATGTTATAAATACCAGAGGAATGTCACGTTTCATGATTTCTAATTTTAAAGGGATCATATGATACTTTTTTTAGTGTTTTACATTTCCTTTAGTGTGTTATTCATCTGTTTGTGCATGTATAAGATCTGCAGTTACAAAGCTCATAGTGTCCCACAAAGTGATTTATTCTAACAGTGAACACTGCTCTAGACCTGCCTAAAATGCCTCAATCGAAGTACACTTTCCAAATATCTACTTCATATTGTGAAATATTAGCACAACGCCTGCCCAAAGGCATATGCAAAGAAAGAAGACAAGGCTTCAGTGAATTGTAGTGTTGTCGCCATGTTGCAGAGATGCTGTTTTGGAAGCAAAACCCTTTTGTTTGATGTTTTATTATAGCTTTTGTAGCAAGGTGCAACCATCTTGCAATAGAACCTGTGACATCACAGGGTTGGTTGACTCCATTGAATTAATATTATTATAGTTTTAATTCTGGTCTTTAATTTTTCTGCTTTATTTGCTGTGATCGTTACTAGTAATGGATAATCTCATAATATCTGTCACCAAAGAGATGACCAATAGAGGGCCCAAGTGCTATTTGCAATGCAATTCCAGACGGATTTATGGTAAGAAATGTTTATTTTGCATCAGCTTTGATCTCTTTATGTTGTGGAATGACAAATGGGTGTTATAATAGTTGTGGTTCATTTTAATTTCTGACAGTCATTTGGCAACAAATTGCATAGCCAAGTATAACTCTGAAAATATTGAGGCAGCCGAAGGCAGTCTGAATGTGTATCGGGAAGCAAAGCAGTACTGTTTTCCGTTTCACTGGCATTTTATAAAAAAAAATGGACTCTTGTCCTTTGCTTTAAAGGGTTAGTTCACCCAAAAATGAAAATTGTCATTAATTACTCGCCCTCATGTCGTTCCACACCCATAAGACCTTTGTTTATCTTCAAATTAAGATATTTTTTATAAAATCTGATGGCTCAATGAGGCCTGCATTGCCAACAAGACATTTGAATTAACACTTTCAATGCCCAGAAAGCTACTAAAGACATATTTAAAACAGTTCATGTGACTACAGTGGTTCAACCTTAATATTATAAAGCGACGTATATACTTTTTGTGCACCAAAAAAAAACAACAATTATTGTTATTCAGCAATATCTAGTGATGGGCGATTTCAAAACACTGCTTCATGAAGCTTTGAATCTTTACGAATCTTTTGTTTCAAATCAGTGGTTCAGAGTGCATATCAGACTGCCAAAGTCATGCTCTCCAGTGGTGAACCATTGAAATTTCTAAACACTTATGACGTAACAAAGCCTTGTTTACTGAAATCACGTGACTTTGACAGTTTTGATATGCGCTCCGAACCACTGATTTGAAACAAAAGATTTGTAGAACTTTAGTAGCTTTCAGGGCATTGAAAGTGTTACAGGGATAGTTCACCCAAAAATGAAAATTTTTATTACCCCCAGGGCATCCAAGATGTAGGTGACTTTGTTTCTTCAGTAGAACACAAATGATGATTTTTAACTCCAACCGTCACGGTCTGTCAGCAAGACGGACGAATCCAAATTAAACCCTGCGGCTCGGGACGACACATTGATGTCCTAAGACATGAAACGATCGGTTTGTGCGAGAAAACGAACAGTATTTATATAATTTTTTACCTCTAAAACACCACTATGTCCAACTGCCCTCCACATCCAGTTAGTGAGGTCTGAACGCGCTCTGACAACGGAAGTGATGTCTCGCACTCATTGAAGCAAGACATCAGTTCCATCATCAGAGCGCGTTTTTTGACCTCACTAACCTGATGCTGAATGGAGTTGGACATAGTGGTGTTTTAGAGGTAAAAAATTATATAAATACTGTTCGTTTTCTCACACAAACCGATCGTTTCGTGTCTTAGGACATCAATGTGTCGTCACGAGCCGCAAGGTTTAATTTGGATTTGTCTGTCGTGTTTTTTTTTTGACTCTTATAGATCGAGTTCCCATTTACACGCATTATATGGTTGACAGACCGTGACGGTTGGAGTTAAAAATCATCATTTGTGTTCTACTGAAGAAACAAAGTCACCTACATCTTGGATGCCCTGGGGGTAAGCAGATAAACATCAAATTTTCATTTTTGGGTGAACTATCCCTGTAATTGTCTTGCTGGCAATGCAGGCCTCACTGAGCCATCGGATTTTATGAAAAATATCTTAATTTGTGTTGCCAAGATGAACGAAGGTCTTACGGGTGTGGAACGATATGAGGGTGAGTAATTAATGACAGAATTTTCATTTTTGGGTGAACCCTTTAATTTTTTTTTTTTTTTTTTTTTTTTTACATCCACGATCAATGCAATGGCCTTCCTTTTGTCTTTTGATGCCTTGTGGCTTTTAGTACTGCAAGATGGCAGCACCCTTGCTACAAAAACTCTATGGACCGCTGGCTGAATGTCTGATACATATGGCACACTTAACTGGAAACAATTCAGGATTTTCGAAGTCATGATCTTATTATTCTGCAGGATGTCCAGGTGACGTGTGTCACATTCTTTAACGGTCCGCCTGGAAACAAAGATTCCATTACACCAAAACCCCCTCATGGAACAAGAAATCTGTCGTATTTCAACTGTGACAATGGGTGCTTAACAGGATCAACTAAACGCTAGATTTTCAAAAGTATGTGAAGTATGTAAAGTTTACAGCATAGACTCTTTAAAATGCGTCCAAGAGTTTTACACACCAGTCTGTTATTGTAGGGACATCAATGTTACATTTTCACGCCCCTAAACATGACATGGAACCTAAACATGATTGGTTGCTTTACATGTCTGTCAGATGGCCTCTGGGCGGTCCTTGGCCAATGAAAGCTGCTATGGAGTCCAGACCTTCTGCCGTCAGTCTGAAGGTCTGCTACGCAAGACTACCTTTTTTTCTTTCTTTTTTTTTTAATCCAAAATTATAACACAAACATGATCAGAGTGGAAATCCATTTACTAAGCAATGTTAACTTAACTGACTGCTTCAGTTTTTATTGTCTTCCTGGAGATTACCATATTTTTTTTTTAACAGATGTGTACTTAGATTTTAGTTGTAATGGATGGTTTGATTGTAAACCATGTCTGACTCACTGTGGTGACAGCAAATTAAGAATGTACCTTGTAGGGGTGTGCACAAGTAGTCGAATATTCGACCTGTAATTAATATTCAAAAAATAAAAATACTATTCAAATTTTTCTATTTTGCTTTGCTGGCTGTAAATCCATGATAAATCCAAAGCACTAAAACTCGCAGTTATAACTAAATGCACCGGGTGGCGCTGTGGAGCGTGTTTAACGTGTTTATTTTATTTGATCGTCACATAATGTTGTTGTCTGCCTCGTGAAGTTTGGAATTACTTGGATGAAAATGATCTTACACAATGGGATTACTTTTGATCAAATGAATTATTGTAACAGAGTTATCATAATATCACCACCATATTGAGAAAGCACATAAAATCCAAACACACATCGAATGAGGAAAGACAGCTGTCCATCATTTACATTCACGACAGGTAGGCTAAGCGCAGCTATACCCAAAGTGAGCCGAGAAGATAACTTATCTGATAGCAAAATGATTTTGAGACACATGCTTCCTTTAAATTTCGTCAAGGGAGACATATTTACAAACAGAAAACAAAGTGCTGCTGTTAGAAACTTAGCTTAGCATACTGTTATGTATTATCGTTAGGGGTGTGACGAGATCTCGCGAGACTAAAGTGTGACGAGATTTCTCGTCGAGGCGAAAAGTAGTCTCGTGATGTTGCCATGACAGAGTGTTAGGATGATTAGGAAAGAATATGCCACCGCTACGTTTACATTACGCCTCCACTGTCCTTTTGCTTTGTATTTAAATAAAAAACATTTAATTCAGATGGATAACGGTCGCCGCCGCTCCATATTTAAAGAGTACGCGCGATCGCTGAAAGTGAAAGTAAACGCGCGCGCGCATTCAAACGTGATTTCAGTACTCCGCATTTTGAAAGCAGCTCCCTGATGAATGCAAATATCTCTCAATATGAAAGCTATTTTAGGCTGGGCAGTGTAGTTGTAACCATCTCTTAGCTCTGTATCAAAGAAAAAGTTGGTCTTATTTGCACTTTGAATATTGAGAGAGTACATTTATGGTTGCACTTACTGTAAAGTGTTACCATAAAAACGAATAACAGTTTTCTCTTAATCTTAAGCACAAACAGTAAGGTTTCATTTGTTAACATTAGTTAATGCACTGAACTATCATGAACTAACAATGAATGACTATTTTTATTAACTAACATAAACAAAGATTAATAAATACTGTAGCAAATATATTGCTCATTGTTAGTTGATGTTGGTTAATATGTTAATGTTAATAAATGAGACCTTATGAGACTTATTGTAAAGTGTTTCCATTTTTATTTATACTGTTTTATTTCTATGATCAGTTTGTGGAAAGGAGTTCAGTTAGGAGGTCAAAAGTTGTAGAAGCTCATAAATCATGTACAGTAACATCTGAAGAGACTGAAGTCATACAGGAGAGAAGTCAGTCAGTTGAGTTAGTGGCAAAACCTTTTACAGTGCTTGAGTATTGTTGTCTTTTACTGCATATGATAATTCATACTCAGAAAGTAGAACTGAATGACATTCATTATAAGATGATTAGTTAAAACATTTCAAATACACCTGCAGAATATTTTTTCTAGTCATGTATTTCGCCATTGAGGATTTCTTAAAAATAGTGTGTAAAAATCTCGTCTCGTGAACTCAATCTCGAGTCTCGTCTCGTCTCATGAGATACCCGTCTCGTCACACCCCTAATTATCGTTATCTTGTTTCTGCAACGTCTGTCAGCGCGGCTCGTTTTCTCACCCGAGCATGTGGATAATATTATTGTTTTTCTCAACATGAACATGTGAAACAATATGAAAACAATAACCATATAGGCTACTGTCTTGAGTGCATTACGTTTTGTACGATAACTGGCACTGTCTGCTTTATTAGCGTTTTTCTAGTTTGCGCTGCTTGAGCTTAAATGCTTTTGTTCTTTTTATATATATATATATATATATATATATATATATATATATATATATATATATATATATATATTTTTTTTTGTTTTTTTTGTTTGCACATTGTTTAATGCTTTGAACTAAAAGAAAAGCTTAAGATATAACGTAAACTTGTGTATATTGCCTAATCATATGCTTGTTCAGAAATGGTTACAAACTCTTGATGAATTTAAAAAAAAAAAAAAAAATTCCTTCTTGTTTAAGGTAATTTAAATAAACGAATATTCGTTTTTTACGAGCCCAAATATTCGAATACAATATTTTGGAAAAATGCCCATCCCTAGTACCTTGTATTACAGATACTGCACAAGTAGTTCACTGGTGGGTTCATGACAATAGTGATGTAAATTTTGACATTCTTCATCTTCTCTGATCTAATCAACAGACTAAAAATGTCACAAAACTACAATGTATTCATAAATGTTGCATGACTGTTTGGTGTCCATGGCCTAATGATAGATCCATGTAATTGCCATTGTGTAACTAATGATTTTTTTTTTCTTCTCTCTGACTATAGGTGCCGATGATCCTGGTGGGTAATAAGTGTGATCTGGAGGACGAGAGGGTGGTGGGGAAAGAACAGGGGCAAAATCTGGCCCGGCAGTGGAACAACTGTGCCTTTCTAGAGTCATCCGCCAAATCAAAGATCAACGTCCTTGATGTGAGCATGTTACATATTAGGGATGTCATGAGAACTGATACTTCGGTACCAAGTCGGTATCAACATTTTCTTTCATATTTTTAACATCAACTTGAGTTTGTACAGTACCATTAGTACTGATTGTACTGAACATTTATGCACTATAGCAGAGGTCACTAACAGGCGGACCGCGGTCCGGGTCCGGACCCAGAAGCCGTCCCGTACGGACCCGAGCCAAAACAGAAGGTTATGATTTAAAACCTGATGGGGCGCTACTTTACCGGTGCAGCTTTTGTAGTCTTTATGGTAAAGGTTTATGATGATGAAATGCACAGACCAATTGCATGCGAGTTAAGCTATCCCACGTGATACTACTCAGCCAATCAAGTCCGCGCATCCCAGGTGGAATCTTTGACTCTATAGTGCAGACAGATGCGAGAATTAGAGGCAAGTTACACATGAAAAGACGGTAGAAAGAAAAAGAAAGATGGCGATACATGTACAGAACAAAGGGGGAGAAACAGAAGAGTCACAGAGACGGAGAAAAGGAGAGAAACAGGCGAGTGAGACGGAGAAAGGAGAGAAACAGGCGAGTGAGACGGAGAAAGTTGAGAAAAATACGAGTGAGACGGAGATAGGTAGAGAAACAGTAAAGTTGGCCGCATTTTCACAGATTCAAATTTTCCGGATAAATAACTCGTGAGATAAACGATGTTACTACACACATAACACCTCTTTTTAACGTAGACAAGCAGCTACAACTTAATTTTCCTCAAAACAAGCTTTGGAGGAAAGCTTGTTTGGACAAAACGGACGGCTGAGAGACAGAGCCGAAGGGACCATCTGCAAAGTACAAAACCTGAAAAGCGTTACTACAAAAACAGTATAACTGCTGGTTATACTACAACTCTTTATTTTGGAAAAATATATTTTGAATAATTTTTTTATAATGAAAAATATTCAATAACTTCACTAAGAAATTATGAACTTCATTATGAAAAATACATGTAATAACGTCATTGTAACACACTGTACTGTCACCAAATTCAGATCACACATCACTGATGTCTTGATAGTAGATACTACAACACTTATTTTGGAAAAATGTCAATAGTGCAGTGTATTACGGTGAAGTTATTCATTATTTTTCATAATAAAAAATACAAAAAAACAAATGCAAAAATACATTTTTTCCAAAATAAGTGTTATAGTATAACCAGCAGTGGAGTGTGAAATAATTGAAAAGAGGTGTTATTTGTGTAATTTGGCTCACAAGTTATTGATCCGGGAAATTCAAATCTCTGAATATGTGGCCAACTTCATTGTCAACTTTACTCGTAGTCAGAACATGCTTAAGTTTGAACATGCACAATTTTTTGTTTATTTATTTTCTCTTATTTTGAAATGTAGCTCAATTTTATTTAGCTAATGAGAGAACATATCTACAGTTACATATATGTTCAGTTCTATTTTACGTGACAAATATTGTCAAAACTTTTTTGAATTGTACTGAATTCATTTGATTTGACAGTCAGGAATCAATTACATGCAGATATACAACTACTAGGCTACTTATAATGTATATAATTTATATCACACTAACTAGTTAGACATTATGATCTTCCGGACCTTTGCTTCAAGAAATTTTCTCTAACTGGACCTCTTTAAATTTTAGTTGAATACCCCTGCACTATAGCATGTAGGTTGAACCCAAACAGATTATGAGAGAAAATCAGTAATTTTACGTAACATAATTTCCTACAGTGTAAGTGATTCAGTGGTACTGCATCATCTCTCTCTCTCTCGCTCTCAAAATGTATAAATGGCTTCACATCCATAGTATCCACATTGATTTTGCTCTGCAAGTGAGCTGCACGGTACAGTACAAGACTTTAGCGCACATCGATTTATATCATGCCAATTTATAAATTCAAGTGATTTTAAACTATAAAGTCCTCGCAACGCTCTCTGAGAGATGGTCTTTAGTCAGTGCGCCCTCAACCAAAGCGCACAAACATAGCCATCTCTTGCGAGTGTCAGATTTTCATGGCTTATTAACCTTGAAATACACAAAGTCATGTCAAAATGCCCGTCTTCGCAAATATTTGCGCAAGCACAGTCGGCTCTGTGAAGGTGAACAGCATATTGTCTCCGTTCATTATGTCTTTGTGACAGCAGCCTTTAAAACCTGCTACTGTCTACTATTGGTTGTCTGTATTATTAATGATAATCAAACAACAAAAGAAAAGCTTTAATAAGGATTAATCTCTATTTTACTTGTATAGTTATGACCAGGGTGCGATTTGTAGGGGGGGATGGGGGGGATTTCCCCCCTTCTGGTCTATGTATCCCCGCCTCTGCTAAATTATTTTTATCCCCAGTGGGGATAAAAAAAATATCCCCCCCCGGGTGATGCTATTCCACAAACCACCAACAGAGCATATAAAATACCAAAAATAAAACTTTTTTTTAAAAACATCGCAAAGTAAAAGCTGCGTTTATATAGAATTGTCTCTTTACGACCACAACAAACGGGACACTTTTCAGACGCGCATTCCGACTTCGCCTCAGCGCCAGGCGCCAGTCAAACGAGCACGGAAAAGGTAGGCTACAGGTGACGACGAGGGAGCTTCAGTTGAACAACAGGGAACTGCGGTCAGATGAGATGTTGTCAGGTAAAACTCAGAAAAATTAACATGACTGTCCAATCAGCCATTATACTGTCCTCGTGGTGCGCACTCAAGAATTGCACGCACAAATGCGCCGGCGCACGCTGCATAATTACTTTATTATAGCTTAAATAAAGCACAAAAGAAACTACGAGCAATGACCGTTGTTGTTCTGTTGTAAGTCAAGTCATGAAATTACCAAACATGCGATTAAAGCTGCCTCAAAAGTGCATGCATGTATGTATTTGTTGACATGGTTTTAAAGCTATTGTTATCCAATTTGTTGGCCTTAAAACGTCTGAAAAATGCACACATGTACACCAGGGAAATCTAAATTTTCTCGGGGGACCATGCCCCCGTACCCCCCTAGCAAACTATATATATATTTTTTTATTTCAGTAATTATGAAACCCTGCGTACGGACCAGTGTACGGTGGGTACGGTGTATTCTATCTAATGAAATCTGAGGTAAACTTGTATTTCTCCATATGTGCGCACTTTTGGACTAAAGGTTTGTATGTGTATGCACTGTGATCAAAAATAAATGGGACCAAACGCGATTGAATGTAAAGGTTTGTGTACCGATTGATTTTGCATTTCTATCAGAAATTAAGAATTATTAGTGTCATTAGATAGTGGTGCAAATATTTAAACTAACTAATACTTCAAATCTCAAGGTTAAATCAAAAGATTTTTTTGTAAAAATGTTTCTGTAACAGCTGCCAAAAAATAGTATATAACTCCACTGTGGTTTTTAACAAATAAAAAAAAAAGAAAAAAACTTTAAAACATCCCCCCTCTGTTTTTTTCACAAATCGCACCCTGGTTATGACTATGGAGAGTTATTTTATATTTGATTATTCAATTTCTGTGGTATTTTTACTTGAATACTTAGACCTACCTGAAAAAAAGTTTACTTTGTATCTTTATTCTATTGTATTTATTTGTGCTACAGCTTCTGTTTATTCTTTCTTGTTTTATTACTGACTATTGCAACAAATTACCTCATAAAAAGTAGTAAAGTGGTATCGAGTATCGTGTACTTTTGATGTTATTAGTACCAACTACTATATTTTTTTGGCATTGTGACATCCCTATTACATACTTGTTTGGCATGTCCCACGTTCAGAACATATTCGAGTAGTTTCATGTTCATATTGAGTGCTTCATGAGAGTATTTTTTGCACATTACAGATCTTTTATGACTTGGTCAGACAAATTAACAGGAAAACACCGGTGGAAAAGAAGAAAGCAAAAAAGAAATCCAATTGTGTCCTCCTGTAGAGCCAGCAGCAGCTCTGAGCCAGGTCTGTCATGTCACTGTTACATCATTCATTTATGTACTTTGTACTTTTGTACGACTTTGTACTTTTGTCAGTTAAATAAAGGTTAAAGAGAATTAACAAACCAGATTCTTAATTTTTATTGCATTTTACAAATTGTCCCGACTTTTCTGGAAAAGTCTCTCCCACCTACCTTATTTTATATTGCTCAGGCCAAATAATTTGCCCAGTATTCAGAAATTTTAAAACGGTAAGACCCGTTTCATTCCACACTCACAACAACAGCATATTTATTGCGGTGCCCATTAGGTTACCGCATTCACCACTGTGCAGTGCCTGTTTTGCTGCTTGTAGCATGCTGAACTTAGCTAAAAATGCATTGTAAGTGTTTATTAACACATCTATTTGCAATATAAGATTTTATCAAGCAACATTCCAGCAAAGTTTCCAGCATTGTTGGGTCTGATGATGTGAACCAATATATTTGCTTGTAGTTTCTGTAAAAATCTTCAGTAAATTGTTTACCAAACTTTTCCACTAGAGTGCAGCAGTTGCTCAGTCTACAGCAGTTAAAATAACATTTATTGGCCTTGTGTTGTACTATGTAGTAGTAAATACATTCAGTAGGATTTTATCTGCATTTATTAATGTTTTCTCTCTCTCTCTCTCTCTCTCTCTCTCTCTCTCTCTCTCTCTCTCTCTCTCTCTCTGCAGAATGCTGTAATGAAGAACTGTTAGCTTGTTTGGATCATGCCAGCATTCCCATCCTCAATGAGTGATTCAATGGAACAGCTGACTGACTGACTCAAAGCAGCACCGGACATAGCGAGCGAGAACACCAGTCACAACTTTATTTCTCCTTTATGTTGGCAGAAAAATCTGAGGAAAAACTCAATTTCCCATAAGCAATTTCAGTAGAACTGTGAACAGCTCAACATTTCCCTGACATTTTTGACTTTTTCCATCACTGACCTTGTGGCTGATGAAGAAATTAAACCTTATATTAACATAATAGTGAATATTAACCACCATAAGACACCTTTTCAGTTGCCACACAATGAATCTTAGAACATAATACCTCGGGATTCTTCATCTATCTTTTATTTCCTTTTACGTTGAAAATCTGGTGGCAATATTTGAAATCCTTCGACTTCCTCTAAAAACCCATGGATACATTGTTCAGAAACTTGACAGAGGAGAAAATCACTGAAATTTCACCACAAATGTTTTAAAAACTTTTTTTTTTCTCCCCATAAACTCTTGAACTCTGTGCTTTTCAGTGGCCTCATCTGTTGAAAATGCAAGACGAGAAATCAGAGTTAACAGTATTCATTTGCGCAATACCTGCATGTTCAAGGACATGGAGGATGACAACGTTCAATATCCAGTTATCAGCATGACCATCTTTAAGTGTAGATGTTGTAAATGATGTCTAGTTCAATTGTTTCCTCTATAAGTTGTACTTCCATTCTTGGTACAATGTGTAAATGTCTATAGATGACAAACATGTATATAAATATTGTTTTGCTGACAACTATGGACACAGTCATCAGAAAGTACTGCCCCATTCCCAATGTGACATTTTGTATTCAGTCACTTGGTTTTCCTAGCTCATATATCATATTCTAATGCCATTCTATTTCATAAAGACTGTTTCAGAAGTAAACAGGCCTTTTATAGTGTAAAAAGTGGGGGAAGGAACGATCAATTTCTATGCCTATCAAGACTGAAATATATTGTACTAAACCAACTATTTCCTCTTGTGTTTTTCTGTCAAAAGATGTTCTGGCTTTTAAGATTATTAAATTTTAGTACCTTTTCATTATTTCTGCTGTTTTGCATTTTATTGTTTTAGCTGTCATCTTTAAGAAGATTATTTTCCCTCTTTCCTGGTATGTTCTTTAAGAGCTCTTTTATCAGATTGACAAAACGATGCTTGTAAAGCAAAGCTTTTTTTCTTTCTTTTTATCAGTCTGACCAAAAAAATATAAAATCCTCCTGGGGATTTATCTCACTGTTGGTATTCTGATGTCTAAACTTTTGCTTATTCTGGACACAAACAATGTGACAGCCAACACTTTTACAAGGCAAAAGTAGGGTAGCTTAACCTGAGGCCTTAAATTCCTACTATATGACATCAGTAATCAATGGTAATGTGTGAACATAGCTATTCTACATACGACTTTAAAGATTTATGGGGATAAGAAGTGGAATTTGGACACACAAATAAAAATATGGAATACTTTGAAATTTTTGGTCCATATCTGCATTCAGGGGACAAATATCTAATATAGCCTACAGTTCTGGTCTTCAAATATGATTGGCTGGGCAGTGTTCTTTACAGTTTGCAGACTCACATATCACTGGGACACTTGTATCAACTTGCTTTCTTGTTTGTCTCAGCCAGGCATTATTAGTGGTGGGTTTTTGTGAATTTCTATTTACATAGTTTGTCACCTTTATTTATATAGCTCTTTATACAATACAGATTTTCAAAGCAGCTTTACAGTGATAACAGGAAAATAATTAATTGATGCTGTACAGCAGCTCTATCGTTTAGCTGAAGTCAGTTCAGTGTTGATTCAGTTCCATTGTAAAGATCATCAATTATTAAATTCATTCATTTAATCTATAAAGCAGTTTTGCAGAAAACAGTGATGTCACCGTCCAGCTCAGTTCAGTTCTCATCCAGTAGTGTCAGTGCAGTGAAATCAATAATATTGTTGAATATTAAGTGTCCCCAACTAAGCAAGCCAGAGGTGACAGTGGCAAGGAACATAAGTGAAGAACAGAATGGAGTGAACTTGAGAGAATCCAGGCTCAATAAAACGAACATGGTGTGGTTAAATTTGCTGCATCACAAGTCGGACTGTGGGTTGAAGATCGGGATACATTACGCCAGCATTTTTAATGTTACAAAAGCTTTCTATTTCAGATAAATGCTGTTCTTTTGACCTTTCTATTCATTAAAGAATCCTGGGGAAAATTTTACTGTTTTTACTGTATTTTGAATCAAATAAATGCAGCCTTGGTGAGCAAAAGAGACTTTTTTTATTATTATTATTTCAAAAAATCTTACTAATCCTAGTCCTTAAAACAGTAGCATATTATAATGGAATATTATTACTATGATTATTATAAATTCCCCCTTTTTTCATTTTATGGGAGGGGGTGGTGTCCGGTTTTCCTTCTTTTTTGTCATTTTGTCTCTGCTGACATTCAGGGCTGTTGTGTCTGTCCCTTTATGACCAGTGTACCCATATTCTGATGGCTGCTTCCAGCAGGATAATGCACCATGTCACAAAGCTATACTCAAATGGCCTCCACAATTACCAGATCTCAATCCAATAGAGCACCTTTGGGATGCGGTGGAACGTAAAATTTACCTCATGTATGTCCTCATCAGATATGTCTGTGATCAATGACGCTCTTCCCTGAGTGCTTATAAACTAATATTCAGCTTTTCTTTTTAATAGTCAATTTATTTTCAGCAGTCATCAAGCTTGTACACAATGGTCACTCACAGACACAAAGATGTACCTTTAATTTCACCAAGCTGATTGCTCACTAAATTGTGATTGCTCACTACATGTTTTCAGGCCATTTTGAGTTTGATTTTGAAATGAAATAAAGCTGTGATATCTAAGTGACAGTTGTTTACTTACTTTTTAATTAGTCTTCCTATTAACGCCATCACTGTCTTCATTCAGGCCGATTCGACAAGAACGCGCACGAAATCAAGAGGTGGGATTTATTGCACAAACTAATCATGTCCAATCGTAACCGATCATATCCAATCATAGCACAATGGAGGCACTGTCTCCTCTCACGTGACTTTACCCCATTCATTCTTAATTACCCCCCCTAAACCCACTGCACGCTTTGGGGGCTCTGCTTTGTTTCTATGAGCTGAACGGAGGCACAAGAGACACGGGCTCCCCACTGTAACTTCACCTGCGGGTGTCGCTGTTTTACAGTGTTTCTTTAGAAAATCTAGTGACTTCTACACTTTTTAATGTCAAATTTTGTAACATTTGCGTTGTTTTATTTTTGTAATATCGATTATTTTCTCGTCCAGTTTTTTTTGAGGAGGCGCTGCCTCCCTTGCCTCCTTGAAACAAAACCATGTAACCATGAAATCAAAATTGACACTTTCTTTTTTTTCTTCTTCTTCTTTTTTTACAGAATGTAGCAGTGTTTTTTATATATATATATATATATATATATATATATATATATATATATATATATATATATATATATATAAACACTGCAACATTCTGTAAAAAAAGAAGAAGAAGAAAAAAAAGAAAGTGTCAATTTTGATTTCATGGTTACTTTTAATGATAAAATGGCTTGCCATATATTTTTTGACTTGAATCAAACCAGATTTTTGTTAACATTTTTTCAGTGTACATTTTTTGTCAAGCAAAATAAAATCTAATCAACTGATTTTAAGTGGAAAAACATGATTTAATTTTACCAAATGAACTTGACTTTGCACCAACAAACTGAACTTTTATGGGATAAATCAAGACCGTTATTGAGGACAGTCGAAAGGTATAAAATTTTCACTCAGGTTTGCACATTTAAAGGTTAACATATTTATTTGTAAGGTAACATAACCTGGACAGCTGTGCTCAATTAATGTTTAATGTTTGTCACGTGACAACACTGTAGCATACTACTATGAAACATTTTGTTGCATATTGTATACTATTTCACACACTAGTATGCACTAAGTGTGGCATTCCGAACACAGTTCGGTCTGCGCAGCGCCGCTTCAAGTCGAACAACATGATGACTTTTCATGTGGGGTTATCCTGTATCTGGTTGGCTGGAATGAGAACTAGTATTGGAGAGGCCAATCACAAAAAGACACAAAGCGCAACACAAAATACCGTGGGTGCTTTACTACGTGAGAGTCTGTTTTAATTTTTACAGAAACGGTATCACCGTGATCATTTCTGAAAGATGTTAATTTTAGCGTACACTATTATAAAAAGGCATTTAGAAGTACATGTATTAACATCTTTCATGTTTCATTCATTTTTGCACGACTTGGCTTACACCATATATAGTCTGTAGGGGTGTGCGCGCCTCGATGTAATGTTCGTTTCATACCTTTAAATATTTGCGAAGTTTGTTTTTTTTATAAAACACACGTTTTGTATTGTACATATAGCATATATCATTGGGTTGTTATTTTTTTATATTTTGATATTTTTTTATTAGATCACATGAACGCATAGTTCACCCTACACCGGTGAAATAGGTTTCATCCGCATGTCCCGGAAGTTCTTTGAGGTTTTGGTGACGCTGCTTTAGGCGACATGGCTCATCTTTGTAAGTGTCATTTTTGCACGTTTTCATGCTGTTATTTAAGATTTATGCTTATTAAAATACATTAAGAGTAAACAGTTATACGTTACTGATATTTTTAGGCGGTTTTAGTGAATGCAGCAATTTTATTCGAACAGTTCTTGCATTCAGCTTTCACCAGCCAGTCAATCAGCACTTTCATTTATTCTGATATTAATACATATTAAACATGATATTAGATTTTTCTTAAATGGTGTTGTGCGTAGTATTTATCCGGAGTCAGCGTAAGTTTTATAAATGATTGATCAATTTATAGTCTCGTGAACAGTAGCAACGTAGTACTATAGCTTCTGAGTACAGTAATGTAGCACGTATAGTACACGTCAGTTCTGGTGTTTAACTCTTAAAGTTTTCTTTTTTTGTTGCTGGGTTATAAACAGCTAAATAATGGCACTTACTCTAGGGTTCCAGTTGGGAATTTTCATATTTTGATTTCTAGGCCTGGAACATATCTGTAGTGAATATACACTTTTCAACTTAAACTGAGCTGTAAAATATTGAATTGGCTAGAAATTGTTCTTTGTGAGGGCGATCTCTATAAATGTATCAAAAAAGTTATGCTTTCAGACATCCAATTTGCAGAATTTCCACTTGATTTCAAACAACCCAGCTCTTTCCACACCCACAAAATGCACCTTATGCTTTCCTAGCAGCCAAACGTTTCCCTTGCGTTGTAGTCTCCCTAAAATATGTCATCATATGAACTGCATTAAGTTTGTACATGTATCCGTTTGAAGGTTTGTTCAGCTTGCTGGTCCTGTCCCTGGTTATAAAGACCCAGACCCTGACGCCGTCCCATCATCTGACCACCAGCGATGTGGCCAGACTCCAGGCTGTATTGAGCCAACCCCTCACTGACCTCAAGTCTGCTTATTACTCTGTTGTTGGACTTAGCAAGTTGGGGATCTTTGTTGCAGACGCAGATGTAAGAAAAAATATCTTTCATACTGGTGAAATTTTAGTAAGTCTTTATCACTCTCTAATTTTATCTTTCCTCTCTACCTCAGGAGACATGCAGGTTTATCAAATCAAACCTAGATCCCTCTAGCGTTGAGTCACTGTTTTATGCAGCAGAAGCCAGCCAAGCTCTGTCTGGATGTGAGGTAAAATACATCATCTCTCTCTTTTTGTGTCTTAATCACTGGTTATCACAATCAGCTCCCTAGTTCAGTAGTAAGGGCACTCACCAGGGAGTTAGCCATTTTAAAGGCTGTCTCAATCTCAAAATCCTAGAACATTCAGTCCCTAAAAAAAAATTTCTACAATGTGCCACGTAACCCAGGGTGCATTAATGTTCACTATGATTCCTTAACTCAGTAGTTTCCAAACAAGGGTCGTGCCCCCTCAACATTGGGCAGGATGTGAAATAAGATTTTTAAAAATAAATAAATACAGATTTTTTTTTCTAAATGCAAATAGAAAAATGTAGAAAATACCGAGATATATACTGTATATCGCTATTCAGTCAAAAAATTCAGAGATACAATTTTTTTGGCCACATCGCCCAGCCCTAATAAGCAGTGATGGTAAAACAAGTGGTACTTTTAAATATTAAACTCATAGATACAAACTCATAGATACACACCTTTTTGAGATCAAAATAGGTCACCTATGGGATTTGCATAGATCCAATGAGAAAGTGTTTTATGGGGGGTGGGGGGTGTTTTACAAGGGTATCCTGCATAGCATTTCGTTATTTATTTAACCAAATGTTGATTTTTGGTCAAATGTTGCAACAATATGTTAATTTTTTTGCAAGAAAAATTACAGTTTTGAACATTGATTTTTACATTTGTTTATTACCCTGTAAGTAGCTACAAATGAGCATGTAAAGCAAATAACTTTTTAAAAAATTACATGCGCAGCATGCCTCCGTCCCGCGCAATGTTCTCACCTTTTTTCTTTCTTACCTGTTTGCATCCCTGTAATCTAAATCGGCCAGTGTTTAAATTGTAATAATATTTCACAATATTATTGTTTTTATTGTATTTTTAATTAAATAAATGCATTATGCAGCCTTGGTGAGCAGACGAAACTTCTTATATATTTCTTATATATTCTTTATCAACATTAAAACAAGAACTCACAATGGGTATGATTTTGTGTCAAAGATGCACAGTCAGCTTCTATAAATCCAAATCCCCACTTTTACAAAGGTACATTGTCAAAAATGGTGGTAATATAGCACGATTTGCTAAGGCAGCATACTCTGCACTCAACCTATTATATGCACGCTGCTTGTGTGGATGCAGTTTGTTTTATGATCTGTCCTGACAGTAGTTATTTTTTAATTTCACAAATAAGTAGGATGAGATGAGTTAATAATGAGAAAAGTCAGAATTGTGATATAAACTTGCAGTTGTGAGTTATAAAGTCTGAATTGGGAAATAAATAACTTGCAGTTGTGAGGAAAAAAAGTCAGAATTGTGAGATAATGTTATAGGTTTAAATGTTATTTATTTAAAATGTTATAGGTTTAAATAATGTTTCATGCTAAAACTGTAGGGCTAGTACATTGTGCCTATGTCCATATGTGAATATTATGTAGATCTATACATCAAATTCATTCTTTATTAGTAGGGTAATGGTTGCAGGTTTCATCAGTCCAGTCTGTCCGTTTAATGGCTTGCAACCATAAATGCCTTTGTCTTAGCTTCTTCGACAATGGTATTCTGTAAAAATGAAGACCATCTTTTTTTGTCTTCCAATTCTGAGATTCCGGGAATCTCGTTCGTTTTCCTCCATTGTTACCACAGTTTTTCTGCCACCACAATGCACGCGCAACTGCAGTGACGAAACTGTGACATCTCCTCCAAAATGATCTACATAAAGCTCATCAAATATGATAAACATAAAGCCCAACTATGTTTGCTTAATGCACGAGAATCAATGAGGTTTGTTTTTGTGTGTCACGCATGCCGTTCGCGAATACAAGTGAAATGCTCTCACTGTACAGTCCTGTAAAAACTATTGTTGCTATATTTTGATCCTGACAGATTTCTGTATCAAATGACACACGTGATTTGCTGTTGGCTACTGTGAGTGAGGACTCCACTGCATCTCAGATTCATCAGTCTGTGAGTGCTCTCAGCTCCCTTGGGCTACCTCTGGCCTCACAGGAAGTGGTCAGTGCCCTGAAAGCTCGTATCTCCAAAGAGGATAATGTCTTGGCGTAAGTACATTTCCTAACATTTTGTTTTTTCTTAAGGCTTTCTTTGTGGAATCTTTATTAGTTAATTCTCGAGACATATCTCTGATTTTCTCTCTTCCTGACAGAATCGTTCTGGCACTGCAGACTGCGTCTCGTCTCTCTCAGCAAGCTGAACTTGGAGATATCCTGGAGGAGATTGAGGTATGAGAGTGTAGCACATCATTTCTGATTCATTAGCCATGGACCAATCAGCTGTAAGCTGGAGAATAGACTACAGAAATACTAAAAAAACACTGGAGTAACTCTGGAATTGCCTCTCTTTATAATGTAATTCAGCTGGTATAAAAAAAATTACTTTGCATTGGCTAATTTAGTGTAATGAAATAATTTAACAAATTAATGTTATGATTATTACTGTGGGTGAATCTCACAAAACTTGTCCAGGGTCACATTTCATACCAATATCTAAAAAACATTATTAAATATTAAATATGCTTCATTATTACAATTATAAGTGCAAAATATAATTAATCTTAGTGAGATGAAATATGACCTAGAAATGTTTTTAACAATAAAACATTTTGTCAAATATTGTCACATGCTTTATGTGCTTTTTTAATTATTTTATTTATTTTTAGGATTTCTGTACTTTTTTTCTTATTTTTTGTAGGATCTGGCTGCCCGTTTAGATGATCTAGGAGGATTGTATCTTCAGTTTGAGGAGGGGCTGGAGGCCACAGCACTGTTTGTTTCCGCTGCGTACGCCCTGTCTGATCATGTGGACATGGAGCCCCCCTTGAAAGAGGTTTGGAGTTCGAAATAAATATAGAACTATGTAGAATATTTTCCTTGTACAGACGGACTGAGCTCCATAGGATTGATATCAGTGATGCACCAAAATGTTTGTCCAAAACAGCAATTTTCAATTTTGGGATTTTCAAAATGGTTTTAGATGGACGAAAACATTGACCAAAATAGAGACATTTAATTAGTACTTCTCTGATAGTGTGTTTTGACTGTGTCCATGTATATTTTATATTTCACACACTCAATGTTAATAAACTACAACAGGTAAACACATCAGTGTGGACACTAATGCTGGATTAACAATATTGATTTCTCAATTTTAATTGATACAGATATGCATTTTTAAGTCTCAAGATCAATCTGTTATTCTAAGCAGGTTTCTGTTAATTTATTTACAAAACTTCATTAAACATATTTAGCGCTCCTGCCATCCAATAATCGCAATAAGCTTTGTGCTTTGTTACTAATATGAAACAAAGTCTCAACTTTCAAATAAAAAAAAAAAAAAAAAATGTAGTTTTGGCACTCTTTAATATGACGTGACGGATTGCTGTAGCGCCTCAGTTCAAGCAATAGCACGGATCAAGCAAATATGAACCGATCATCACTTCCTTCTAGTTACAGTATGAAATAAACATAAATGAACATCAGTAGGTATGTTGAAAGAAACAGTACAGCTTACTGAAATGAATCGTGTCTTATGTAATCAGTAATCACTCAGTGTTTCAACAATTTTAACAGCTTGTATACTTGTTTAATTACCCATAAACCCATGAGTTACCTAGAAAAAATAACTCTAGAGAGGAGCATTTCAATAAATATATGCACTATATTACATATTCATTATATTTTTACTTAAGCTGTTAGTGATGTCTTCATGTTTTTGAACAAGTTATTAGAGTTTACTATCAATTAAAGTTTATATTTCACCAACAAATTGTAGTAAAAGCACACTTTTTACATCACAGGATCAGGTAATCCAGCTGGTGAATTCCATCTTCAGTAAGCAGTCTTGGGACTCTCTCTCAGAGGCATTCAGTGTGGTCAGTGCGGCTGCAGCGCTTTCCAACAATCGCTTCCATGTGCCTGTTATTGTCAGTGCCCAGGGCCCTGCTGCCGTATCCCACAGCCATCCCTTCCTCCAGGTAGGCCTCATTTTTTTGTTTGTTCTTCACATTTCACAATGGACAGTTTTGTGAATTTTTTTCCTCAACACGCTTCCATTTGTTTCAATTTCTTCTGCCTTGGGTTCTTACTCAGGTTCAAACATATGCGGCTGTATATGTCGCATATGTTTTGTATATGCACAGTGCTTGCCATCTTGAGTAACAAAACACTACATGCTGTTGTGTTAGCCAATGTGTTAGTCGATGAAGTTAGCCAATCACAGCAGTGGCCGTTTGTTTTTGTTTCAAGAAATTGAGTATTCTTCAAAGAGAGTGAAAATGAGGAAGGAAAATTCTTTTTTTGGTGCTAAAAACTTTGCAAACTTTATAAACTAACTTTGAGAAACAATATAAAAATCTGAAACTACATTCCATGACCCCTTTAACATTTTTAAACCAAAGGCATAAAATAATATTGAAACAGAAGCACTTATGTTCAAGAAGGAGCGTGAAATGTGTTGTGCACATGCTCTGCTGCCAGTAGAAAGACTTGGGGTGTGTTCACATTTGCCAGGTTTGGTTTGATTTCAAACGAACACTGGTGCAATTGCTCTATTAGTGTGGTTCATTTGAATAAGCGCAAGCGCTGCCATCCCGA
Organism: Ancherythroculter nigrocauda; assembly: GCA_036281575.1. Taxonomy (NCBI): domain Eukaryota; kingdom Metazoa; phylum Chordata; class Actinopteri; order Cypriniformes; family Xenocyprididae; genus Ancherythroculter; species Ancherythroculter nigrocauda. Next base: position 9,452,700 of record VTFQ01000022.1, read on the forward strand.
ACCTTTGTGCGCACCAAACAAGCAGATGAGTCCCCTGAAATGGTGGGTCTTGGTCCGTATCCAAACAAACTCTGGTGTGGTTTAACTGAAATATGAACGTAACAAAGACATTTAAACAAACTAAAAACCAGACATCATGTTGTCACATGATGTAATCCTGAAAAGGACAGAATGCCCAATAATACCAGCTTTTTCTCATCATAGCTGCAATTTTGCCCATTACAGTTTAGTACAGGCATCGGAACTGCATCTGTTTGCAGCAGATCTTTGTTTGCATGTGTAACGGAGGGATTCCTAGCTCAGTTTTGACTCCTTTACATATTTACTAAGTTCTTTGTAAGTTCTCAGCTGGTAAAAAATACCCTAATGTGCACACGCATACAACGAGTGCATTTAGCCCAGCACTAAGCATTGTTTTGGATGTTCGTTAAGTTCCAACGCAAAATATACAGCACGTGGCTTTTTTGGTTTGTTTGTTTTGTATCTTTAGGTTCGGTGTTAAATGACAGTGTTAACACTAAGCCAACCTAAATGTATCATTTTCTTTTTTGGTCTGGACCAAAAGAACCAAAAGAACCAAGAGAACCGAACTACAAGTGTGAACACACCCTTGCTCTTTAAAGGGCATTTACCAAACTCAGACCTCTTTCAGTTGTCTGGTCTCATGATAAGTCTTGATAAAATCATACTGAGGTTTGTTTTTCACAATTTCTATACCAGTAATTTTTTTTTTTTGCTCTGAGATGATCTGTACTGTCTCTGTTTGTCAATGCAGCTTCAGGTGACAGATGTCTTGTGCCAGCCGCTCACTTCAGCCACTGTGCTAGTGGAGTCCGCCAGTGCTGTGACCTCAAAATCTGCCATCCTAAGTCAGGCACCATTCACCCTCAGAGAGTATGTGCATTGTAGATCACCTTAAAATGATGGATATTGCTTGTTCTAGAGTTATTAAAATACCAAACACAAGCTAAACAGTTGATACCAGTGAAATGTCTAGTATTTATACCAATACCAGTGATTAGCCATAAAATTTTGAAACTACAGCGAAACTATGCTATTGAACATACTTCTTTAAAGTTAAAGAATAAGTGTGCCCAAAAATGAAAATGGTCATAAATTAACTTTCGTTCATTTTCGGAACTCAAATCAAGATACTTTTTTTTAATATTCTCATATAATTTTTGGCCATCCATTGAAAGTCTGTGCAGTCAAGCTTTGAAAAGTTCTTAAAGACATTGTAAAGTAATCCATATGAATCAAGAGATTTATTGATTTATATTTATTGTTTATACTATATTTATATTATTTAAACTATTTAAATGTATAGTGTGCATAGTGCTTGAATACTTCAGATTGCTGGGTAAGTTACCTGGAAAACAAGAACATTTACAATGGGGGAAAAAGAACACAATACATTTTTTTTTTTTCTTTTACTGATACAGTAGACTGCTATTCTTATATTTCATTTTATATTTTAGTATTAGTATGTTAACATAATACCACTACTTTTGACCTCATTAGCTCATTTAATTGTAAAGATTTCAAAATTATGGATTAGTAATGCAATAATAATTGGTGTTTTTAAAAGTCTTTTCTCTGTTTCACAGTGGGGTTTTTGAGCTGAATTTCATGGACAACCAACCAGCGAGTGGCTACTATCAGTTCTCTGTTGTCATTGCCGGTGACAGCCGATTTGTTGCCAACCATGTTGAGGTACTTGACTGAATCTTTGTTGCATACTATGAAAGAAAAAAAAAATTTTGTTGTTTGTATCTGTTTAGCTTGTGTGTCGTGTCTTGTCATGACTACTCATAATTCACACATTCAGGTCAAAGAGTTGACCTCAGCCTTTAACTCTTAATTGTTGCAGTGAACTGTGATTCATTTCCTTATTCATTTCTTATTCACATGTTTAATTGGTCAAGCGAGCGTTCATTCACATTGAAGCTATGTAAAGAATAATTGCACTGACTGTTCAGTGCACAGTTATAAGGTCAAGAGCATGTCACAGTTGCTGTGGAGATTTTTAGAAGTCATAGACCTCTTTAACTGAACAAAGTAAAAAAAAGACACAATTACTGTAATTACTGTATTTTTTCTTTCTACCAGCATATTCGCCTGTCGAATGTCCATTTAAATGTATTACAATAATTTATTCGTTTTGTGTAATTTTTAAAGCCTAAGATTGAAACTTTTTTGATTTACTTTCTCAGCTCAAAGTAAAGGTCTCTACCCGGGTTGCAATTAACAACATGGATTTGTCTGTGGTGGACAAGGATCAGAGCATTGGCCCCAAAACCACAAGGCAAGATTAGCATTTATCAAGCACTATGTCATTAATTTTCACTTTATTGTAAAACTGTGCCAACATGTATGCCAAATTCTGTGTTTCAGAGTGGAATATCCAACTAAAGCCAAAGCGTCTTTTATGGCGGACAGTCATCAAAACTTTGCCATGACGTTCCAGTTAGTTGATGAGACCACAGGAGTGGAACTCACCCCTCATCAGGTGATTACAACCAAAATTATTATTTTATGTTGAGCTTGTATTTTACATCATAAAACATGGCAAGTCAGTAAACTGTGCCATATTGTGTAGTCTTTTTCTTTCTTTTTTTACCTTATTATTATTATTATTATTATTATTATTATTATGATAATTGACCCTTCGCAAAGACCCGCCCCCCTTAGTTACTGTTGCTTTGTCCGACAAGCCATGGCGCTGTCAGAGTGAAAAATACATCGCGGAGCAAAGAGGACACTGACAACACATCGACAGACAAGACAGAGCAGGTTACTTATGATATTAAACAAAGGCCCAGCTTTCAAATTGTGTAATTTTTTAAGAAATTCGAACAATAAAAACCGTTTTGTGGCTCTTTAATGTGTCGTGACAGATTGCTGTAAGGCCTCAGCTTAAGTAGCTTGTGAACCGATCATCTCTTCCTACTAGTTAATTTATAGCATCAAATAAACATGAATGAACATGAGAAGGAATGTTGTTTCAGACGCGGAAAGACGTAAATATACACCATTTTTCAAGTTTAAGTCCACAGAGGTTAATCTTCTAACTCCTGACTGCTTTGTCAGACAAAATGGCGGATTTGGCGTTATGATTGGTTAGATCGCGTGTCAATCAAACTCCCGGTGAAGGGTCAGTTGCAGCCCAAGCATTTTTGTCCATTGCTTGTCAATTTTAGAGTGCACAAATACTTTTCTTACAGTTTGGCATAACCCTGTAACAGAACAAAGTATAGCTTTCAAATCGTGCATGTCAGACAGATGGAGATCAACAGAGATATTAACGCAATAATTTTGATTAAAATATGCATATAATGTATGAAAGAAATTATATTATATATTATAGTCTTTTACATTTAGGCCCTACAAGAACAATAAATTATGTTAATGTTACTTTTTTCAGAGGACTGAATGTGTGTTCTTACAGAACATTCAAACAAAATAATCAGTTTTTTGTTTTTAAATGATCAGTAAGAAATCTGACTGGCTGGTAATGTTAACGGGCTAGACAATGATAGTATATGGTGAGTTAATAATGTCAGTTTCTAAAAAAAAATGCATCTAGTCCAACATTAGGCTGAAGTATTTGTAAAATAAATTGTTGGATCCATAACCTCAAATAGGGGTGTGTCATTGATTCAGCCCATGTCATCAAAATCTTATTTCAGCTGGGCAAGAAAAGTTGGCAACCCTGGTTAAATTCACTGTTCAAAAACATTCTTTGTTCTCAGACCTTTGTGAGGTTACACAACCAGAAGACAGGTCAGGAGGTTGTGTTTGTGGCTGAACCTGACAGTAAGAACTTGTATAAGTTTGAGCTGGACACAGCTGAGAGAAAGACAGAGTTTGACTCCATCTCTGGCACCTACGCTCTTTACCTGATGGTGGGAGATGCTACGCTGGAGAACCCTATTTTGTGGAATGTGGTAAGGCAGTTGTTATCACTAGAGAATGCTGGGATCTTGAAGTAAACTTTTCTAAGAGCTTTATTTTTGTCTTTTTTTTCTGACATGTTTGGAAATTAAGCTGTTGAATTGTTACAAAGACATGGATTTAGTATTTGAAATGACTTTAAATTCTTCTCAAAGGCTGATGTTGTGCTGAAGTTTTTGGATGAAGAGGCACCTTCAACAATTCAGGCTAAAACATTGTACACACCCAAACCAGAAATCCAGGTAAGCACTCCAGTGACCGGAACAGCATCGCAATAAATGTTGTGCCTCTAGGGCTTGGCGATATATTGGATGTCTCATTATTACCAACACGTATAAATAAGAGATTCATTATGCAGCATAGACAGCTTTTTTGATTATAACAGGACTCGCAAGAGTGCTCAGTCGGTAAGTTCACTCTGAACTGAAATGATTGACTGCTTCAGTGATTTATAAATGGAGAAATTACTTTCTGTATATAACCCATTCACATTTAGAGTCAAAGATTTTTGTTCATGCTACTAAGTACACACTGCAAAGATGTGGGATTGAATCCAAAATTGCAATGACCATACCAACGGCTGGGGCAAAAAAATCTAATTTGTCAAAATAGATCTGTACATTAAGTCTTGGAATGCAGCTCTGCCACTTGTTCTTTTATGTATAATGCATTCCTTTGTTCTTCATTTTATTAATGTTTACATGACCTTTTTAAAGCATTGTTTACTTAGTTTAACTATGCCGATTTTCAGTCTGCTTTGTATTGTTACAGTGTAGGTAGTATGTGTAAATGAACAATGTTTGAATATGAAGTTCGTGTGTTCATGTCCTCATATAGTGAGACGGCAAGCACTGAAAACACCAACAGCATCACACATGCTTCAGTATGTGTGTAGTATTCACACTGAAACACACAGAACATTTCAATAATATTTCTTTTGAGCTTTAATATTTATCATGATATAGACTAGTGTCTATGTGATTCATTCAACAGCCCTACTTTTGATTTATTCTTCCAAAAATTGCCAAATTCCATGACTTTCCACTTTGTTACTGGATTCCGTCCATGTTTTCTACATCATAGAAATCATAGGACTCTACATGGTATTTGCCATGTTAAAAAGAGTTAGTTGTGTTGGTTATCTATAAGAGATGCACCGATACAACTCAGTTGCACATAAGGTAGTTTTCAGAAACGCTTGTCTCCATGACAAATATATTCAGCAGCCGGATCAGCTTTTTTTTTTTTTAATCGCAATTGCGAGTTTGCATCTCACAATTCCGAGGTTTTTTTTCTCAGAATTGTGAGATAAAAACTCGCATTTGCATGATATAAAGTCATAATTGCGAGATATAAAGTTGCAATTCTGACTTTTTTCTCACAATTGCAAGTTATCACGCAATTATGACTTTGTAACTAGCAATTCTGACTTTTTCCCCTCAGAATTGTGAGATATAAAGTCACAATTGCATGTTATAAACTCACAATTCTCAAAAAATGTTAGTCTTTTTCCTCTCACAATTGGATATAACACGCAATTGTGAGTTTATATCTCACAATTCTGATAAAGTAAGAATTGTGAGATTTAAACTCGCAATTGCGAGTTATAAAGTCAGAATTGTGAGATATAAAGAGAGATAAACTCGCAATTCTGACCTTTTTTCTCACAATTGCAAGTTTATATCTCGCAATTCTGACTTTATAACTCGCAATTGTGAGTTTATATATTGCTATTTTGAGAAAAAAAGTCAGAATTGTGAGAAACTCGCAATTGCGAGGGGAGAAAAGTCAACTTTTTGTAACTTTTTAAAGTAACTTTTTGTTTTATTTCATGGTGGAAACAAGCTTCCATAGTTAAATGACATTGTTCACAAGCTGAAACGCAGATTGAGCGATTACATGAGACATGATACATTTCAGTAAGTTGTACTGTATCTTTCACTTGATGTTCATTCATGTTTAATTTGTGCTATGCCACATGCTCTGTGCTGCCGTTTGAACCAAGGCGCTCCAGTGATCCGTCACATTACATTTAAGAGCTTCAAAATGCCTTTTTTTTTTTTTTTTTTGGCAGAATTTGACAGATGAGTCATTGTTTCTTGTCAGATGTAACAAAGCTTTTCAAATAATGTTAGGTGTAGGGGAAAAATTGCGGACCTGGCAACCCTGTTTTGAACTATGGGTGATTCATAGGCTTAAAAAGAGCCTGCATTATCATTGCTATTTTTTAACTGTTTATGCGTTATTGTCGCGTTGACATCCCTAAATTCAACACGACCTTTTTTTTCACACACAGTGTAAGTTGCAGTCTGACAAGTTTTTTCCGCCCCCTTTTGATTGATCAGGGCCGATTATATCCTGTCATCAACTGTTTTTAAACAGTCAGCCGATGGACTATAGTGAAAATAGTTGCTATTATTATTGGTCGATTCATCAGTGCATCCCTATTATTTATTGTTGTTATAAAGTTATAACCATTAGTAGGAAAGGTATGCAGTTGACAGAGGACTCCTCTCAATACACTCTACGTAGCGTTCTCCTTTATACAAAAGGCACAAGATGCTATTTGTAACATACTCAAGTTATGGTGGATAACATGGGTCACTAGCATTTGCTTCACTTTAAATGCTAGTGTCATTACAGAAAATAGGAACATACCAAATAATAAAAAATTCTGGGATCCATGTAAATTTGTATTAGTAATTTAATTAGTTTGGTTAAACTAGAACAATGAAAAAAAAAAAGCATTCTCATTAGTAGTGTCAGGCCATTGTTTGTAGGTAGATATTGCTGTTTCTTTATGTACTGCTAATTTTTGTGGTAACTGTTTCCTTTGATTAAACATTTTGAATTTAATTGACTATAATATTTGTTTAAAATGATGGTCCCTCATAGAATATCAGAGCACATATACATAAATATTGATATGTTAATAGAAAGGCTAAAAAATATCAGTATGTATTTTTTAAACTATCACAGTCCTATTTGTCACCTCATTTCTGTTCTTTTTATTAATACTATTGTTTATACAGCATCTGTTCAGAGAGCCAGAGAAGAAGCCACCCACAGTTGTATCCAACACATTTACTGCCTTGGTCCTCTCTCCATTTCTGCTCTTGCTCATACTGGTAAGGACCTTGTGACCCATTATTATGAGTACATCTAAAAATTGACTTAAATTAAATCTATGTAAGTTAATGTTGTGATATGTCACCTTTCTATGTATTCAGTCTACCATTCTTAAACTTTAACATTTTTTCTCTCTCTCATATTCAGTGGTTTAAACTTGGAGCCAATATCTCAAACTTCACACTGTCACCCAGCACTATTCTCTTCCACATAGGCCATGCAGGTAAGTTGACTGACTTTTACTGCAAAACACTCAGCAGTATTTCAGTGTGATCAATAAAGTCAAATAAAGAGTGCAGCAGTAGGGTTCAGTACAAATCTCATTTTCTTCATAGAAAAATTGAATTTCCTTTTACAATGACATAAGTGGTTGTTTTTTTTCCTTCAGGACCCATTATTTTTACATTAGACAAGAGGTCAAGATCTAGCAAGATCTAGTGCAAAAGCAGTTTAGCGTACAAATATAAACAAAAATGTCCTCAGAATCAAATATTTTAATTGGGGCTATGGATTGATTTTAAATGACTTTAAAGGTGCCATCGAACGTTTTTTTACAAGATGTAATATAAGTCTAAGGTGTCCCCTGAATGTGTCTGTGAAGTTTCAGCTCAAAATACCCCATAGATTTTTTTTTATTAATTTTTTTAACTGCCCATTTTGGGGCATCATTAAATATGAGCCGATTTATGCTGCTGCCCCTTTAATTCTCGTGCTCTCCGCCCACGGAGCTCGCGCTTGCCTTAAACAGTGCATAAACAAAGTTTACACAGCTAATATAACCCTCAAATGGATCTTTACAAAGTGTTCGTCATGCATGCGGCGGATTATGTGAGTATTGTATACTGTTATATTGTTTACATTTGATTCTGAATGAATTTGAGGCTGTGCTCCGTGGCTAACGGCTAATGCTACACTGTTGGAGAGATTTATAAAGAATGAAGTTGTGTTTATGAATTATACAGACTGCAAGTGTTTAAAAATGAAAATAGCGACGTCTCTTGTCTCCGTGAATACAGTAAGAAACGATGGTAACTTTAACCACATTTAACAGTACATTAGCAACATGCTAACGAAACATTTAGAAAGACAGTTTACAAATATCACTAAAAATATCATGACATCATGGATCATGTCAGTTATTATCGCTCCATCTGCCATTTTTCGCTATTGTTCTTGCTTGCTTACCTAGTCTGATGATTCGGCTGTGCACATCCAGACGTTAATACTGCCTGCCCTTGTCTAATGCCTTTCATAATGTTGGGAACATGGGCTGGCATATGCAAATATTACGTAACAGTCGGTGTTATGTTGAGATTCGCCTGTTCTTCGTAGGTCTTTTAAACAAATGAGATTTATATAAGAAGGAGGAAACAATGGAGTGTGAGACTCCCTGTATGTCATTTCCATGTACTGAACTCTTGTTATTTAACTATGCCAAGATAAATTCAATTTTTACTTCGAGGGCACCTTTAAATAAGTTCAGTGATTAATCATGCTGAAACTTACAACCATATTTAAACATTAATTATACACATGCTTCTGAGAGAAATTTGAATAGACTGTTTTTTGTTTTTTTTCACTTGCAGCTATGTTGGGTCTGATGTACGTGTACTGGACTCACTTAAACATGTTCCAGACTCTGAAGTATCTGGCTATTATAGGCAGCCTCACATTCCTGGCTGGGAACCGCATGCTGGCACAGAAAGCTGTGAAAAGGTACAGTATCCATCCATATTTTAAACATTTTCAAAAACCCATTTGTGGATTGAAAAGCTTGTTCTTTCAAACTGATGTTTCCTCTAATGTCCTTTTGTCGGCACCATCATAGTACAATTTTACGAGTTGTTAAAGTCTTACTGCCTTGAAATGCCCAGCATTATTCAATGTGTTGACATTTTTTGCACTGAAATAGGAAGTCAGGGGCATAATGAGTGGCTCATCCCCTATAAATAAAGGGCTAGTAGCGTTTTGTTTAGATCCCAGCCTGGCAAAGCCACATTTGACAGCTTGTGATAGCCATAGTATTACAGTTATATATGAAATTGTTACTACAATAAAACAATGATAATTTTTAATAAGGCTGATGTTGCTTCATTTGAAAAGCTTGTCAATTATATTGGTGTTATCTCTTCTACTTGTCAGTGCTGTTTCTAATGCCAAGGCTTTTGATATGTGTTGTCATCAGCCAGAAAACTACTTTCTCTCAATATAGCATTTATACTTGCATGGCGACAAGTCTATGTAAAAGCAGCATATAATAAAGCAATATGCAAAAACTATGTGCATTTTTTTACTAGGGGTGCAACGGTTCTCAGTAAAAAATCGAACCGTACTATTCTCCACTTACGGTTCGGCACGCACTTGCACCGCGGTCCATCTCGAATGACAACGCATCTATAGGCTAATATAGTTTGTTTAAAATAGCAACGTGGAAAACAGACAGACAGAGTTCAGATAATGTATGTTTCAGTCGATGAATGCGCATTCTGGCTCCCCAAAACGTTACAACAACGATAATCAAAAAGCGTGGACAAAACAATCACTCTTTGTAAACTTTGTTCATTTCGAGTGCCGTATGCTCTAATGTCCTGTCATTTACGCCGTTATCACCCGGGTGTTGATAGCCAACGAGCGCAGGTGAGACCTGAACAGCACACTTTGCTATCTGTGTTTAAACTAAACTCATTTAAGCCTTGCTGATTTAAACATTTAAGATCAAGACGCGAAAGAGAACTCGCGCGCTGTGAGATTTGTGTGTGCGCTCATCTGAAGCGCGCACAAACTTATTTCAGACAGCGAGCAAATGCTGACTTCTCTTTCAAGTCTTGCGCTTCAGCGGATAAATTCATACAAAAATTGTCAACATGCTCATCTTGGCGAGTATCCTAGCAAACATAGTCGGTTATGTCTTAAGTGAACGTATAATAGTCGAGAAAGACAACGCATGTGTAACAGAATATGTACTGGCTCGTGCATGTCTTAAAGGGAAAAAAACTATTCCTGCTGCCTGTGTTTTTAATGTTAAATCAAACAACAAATTATAAATCACTCACTGCTCTTGACTGAATAGCTTTTGTAACTTCAATAATGATGAATTTTTATTTAATTTATACAGTGAAGATAATATAGTTATTTTATGTTTGATTACTTGATCCATTTTCTGTACCTGAAAACTACTGTTAGATACCTGAAAAAAACCTGAAAAGCACTGTTTATTTTATTTGAATCTATTGTATTTATTTGTGATGTTGCTTGTAGTTTATTTGATCTTATTTTTTTTATTTATTTTTTTTTATTTGACAGTAGTCCTATTTTCCCTGAACATAGCACATACCGAACCGTACCGAAACCGTGACCCTTAAACCGTGATACGAACCGTGAGCAATTTGAACCGTTGCACCCCTATTTTTTACTAAAACATTTGAATGCATCAAAAATACTACAAGAGATTTCTATGAACAAATGAACCTGTTTGGATCATAAAGCTAGTCTTATGCACAGTCTTTAGGAACCTTATTGGTGTTGTTTAATTATATATCGCCATCAATATCATTATGAATATATTGTAAATATTTGATATGGCCCAGCCCAATTTCTGACATATTAAAATTAGAGGCTTAATTTCTCTCTGCCTCTCGTGTGTCTTCACTCTGAACATTTTGCTAAACTTGTGGGTGTGTTGCCGTCTTTGTAGTGTGTGCTTGGTTCGCTCAGAAGTGGTTTCCTCTGATCATTTTCTGTCTTTTGGGACTAGATTAATTTCACAAATTTAGAATCTACCTCCATGAGTATGACCTGATAATTAACAGTTTTTCACTTTCAATTAATCTGTAGTGCCTTCAGAGAGACCATAGGGAGAACATAAGTGCCCATTCAGTGTTTAGTTTTAAGTGTTTAGTGTTTTATTTTTTTCTAGGCACAGTTCTGTACAGCAAGAATGGCTTTTTAGAAGGGTTTGACTTCTGCTTGTCTAGAGTTTCATCTCTTTCCCAAAGGGACATTCATGCTGGCCTTAGTGACAGTTGATGCAACAGAGTTGATAAAAGTTCCTCCAATGTCAGGGAAGCTTATCCATCTGTAGTCAAGTTTAGGCTTCTTATTTTTTACTGCCAGTGTCACTAGTTGGCAGGTTTTCAAAAGTTATGGCCAGTTACACAGCCCACCAAAATTATTGGGGCATGTAGACTAGCTGTAGAAATGCCTAATAGCAACCAGCAGTACAGTGACCTGGTAATTGCCAGCATTAAAGGTGTGTGTGATGGGGCATTAAGAGCATTCACATCAAGCACGATAACTATAACCATAAAGTTTTAATAAACATTCTGATTCTTTGAGAATAGGGACGTCCACACCACAGCTATAACAGATAAAGAAACAAAGGAACAATGTCATTGAAATCACTTTGAGAGCTTTTTTTCAGCTGATTAACCATGAAAACTTTGACCATTAGCTATAAAAGCCAATCAGAATCCAACTGGCTTTAAATAGCTCAAGCATTTAAAGCAGCAGATGACAACATAGCAGCGTACGTTTATGATAACATTATCATCTGCTGGTGTGGATGCTAATATAGTTATTGTGTTTGTTTCTTTAACCCTTCTGCGTTTTTCCATTCCTTCTCTTTGTTTACCCTTCCTTTAGGATTGCTGCAGAACAAAGTAGTAGGTTGGCAAAGTATAGGAGTCTGCGGTAAATGCCTGTATGTTATTCAAAAAGAAATGCCAGTCTTCAGGCTGAAGTAAGGCTTGCTGTTGCCACCTGTGCATCCCATAATACTGCATCAACATTTCCATGGCAATACCTACTGCATGGCTGTGTCGGTGTGTTTGTGAAGTGAAGCTCACAACCTCCTCTGAAACATTACGACCATTTGTGACTGTCAAGCCATATTTTTCATGTCATGCTCTTTATTGATCGGAGTGTTGTGATCACTTGTTGTTTTGTACGCTTGTTTCACTTCATTAGTGTGTGCATTGACAGACCGCTAAACTACGATTCAGGCCATGTGTGATAAATTGCTTGATCTGAGATTTGATATTTATTTAGTCCCAAAGTCTTTTTGTCACTGTGAAAGTTACTCAGTTGTGGAATTGCCTGATTAAAGTTCTGCTTGAGCAACTACTCTGCAAACTCTAAGGAGCAAATTCACTAAACTATTGTTTTCAGTGCAAGCATGACTTCTTTCTACACTTTAAAGCCTAACAGTCAAAAATACTAAATGAAATAAGTTGATTTTCCTCAAATATTACTTAAAGAACTCGATAACTAGTTATATTAAGCTGAACTACAGCAGATTTCTAATTCCCGGCATGCTTTGCTTCTGACTGTTAATGGAGAGTAAATGTTAAAATTAAATATTATTGTGTTTTGGGGTGATCTGACAGTATTTAAAGGTGGGGTAAAGCCCTATTCGTACTGGAATATCACTCGAGGTCTGTCATTTCATCTATCGATTCGGACGGGACTAACATCTCCGCGTTTATCACAGATGGGAGTGTGCGTGTTCTAGATGTGGGCGTTACAGAAACTTGCATGCTGTATTTACATGCATCATTTATGGTGTATATATCTTTTAATCCATTTTTTATCGATACAATTTTAATCTATTATTAAAACCCTATTAAAATAAACTTCACGAGTTGTACAAGTGGCTGTTTATAATAAACCCACATATGTGAGCAGTGAAATCTAGTATCTTACTCTTCCTTATTTGACACTGAAATTAAAATGGTCCGCCATTACAATTTCCTATTTACTATTTGTTAGTTTTATCATTTATTTATTTCGTTGGATAGGCCTACAATCTATATTGAAATGAAATTAAACATTTCTGTTTTGGCCGTTACTATTGTCTTGAAGAGTAAAGCTTAGATCAGTGATTGGCCAAATACTATTAACCATATTTTGCTTTATTTACAAAGCAATGGCTGTGCACACTTCAGCACGGTGATTGTCTCTTTGTTACTTTTATCATTACTGTAGTACATGCAAATGTGCTTGTGGTATTGCTAACTACCCGTTAACGGTAAAAGATATAAGTTAATTTAAAGATTCTGATTTGAATGGTTTAATGCAATTTAAGTTTCAGCTACACAAAGTATTTAATTTAATATTATGTGGACTCAATTGGAGCAAATTTACACTGCTCGTAAACATTAGTTTTTAAACTTAAATGGTTTAGGCCATCTTTTTCCTTAAATGGTTTGAGTTCCTTGACTCATTGAGTTTTACAGTGTATGGAAATAAGGGGCATCATAGAATATACTGGATTCACAAATGGCAGCGCTTTTTCTCTGGCACAATTAACACATGTACCATTGTACCATGTAAACTAAATTGTTGTTTTTTGGCGCAAAGGGTTCTCAACTGGTTTTACTCTGAATATGACAATATAACAATTTGGTAACTATCTCTTTGAAATTAAATTTTAAATAATGAATTTGTACTAAATATCAGCCTTTAAAATGGAAAAAAGTGTTTCAATCTTTTTAAAAGTTAATAAATCTATTTATTTAGCACAATTATATGCTTGGATGCGTTTATTATCAGTATTTAGCATGTGATGCTGTACAGTTCCATTAAAGTATGCTAGATCAGAGTAGTCTGCTGAATCCTTCTCAGCCTTGCACTGAACTAGTCTGCAAGATGAGGAATTGCATTGTGAAAATTGTTTAGTGTTTGCACCAATAGCTGATTTGCATAGGTTTTTGAATCAGGTGCTGCACTGTAGACACGGTGCATGCTAATAGACAATGCTCAGTGCATGAATTTTTTTCTTTGTGAATACCCTCTCATAAAGTTGTTTTGAATACTGAGTGGATTGGTCATGATTTCATGTTCATGATAGAAGTTGTGCAATATTGCTCCATTTAAAATAATTTTCTTTTACAGTGCTTGCAATGCAGCACTATATAGACATTTTTCAAGCTTTTTGTTTAGGGTTTGATAATCCCCCATTAACTTAGAATTTAACATTCAAAATACAAACCAACATAAAATACAAATATCATCTGGATATTTACATACTGTGTAGTGATTCTTTTTAAGAATCTGTTTAACCTTTGACAGCAGGAAGGGTTAATATGGCATTGCAGAAGAACCAAAGTTTGAAACCTAAGCACACCTTAAACTTCAAAAATGTTTTGTTGCCTTGCAAGCACTGCTATTCCTTCAGGAAGTACAAATCTAGTCTTAATCAGAACTTAATGCTCTCTCTTTCAGACTTGAAAGAAAATGATGCTGGCAAAATCGAGAGAAGACCACCATGGACGCTTCATAATCATGTGGGGTTTTTTTTGTTTTTTTTTTAATAAATTTGGGAACAGAAGTATTGGTGGTGGTTTAAAAGAGAAACAAAGGTGCAGGCCGAAATGTTTTGAAATTTTCAAAAATACAGATTGAAATTGACAAAATTAAGAAATGTTTTTTTTTTTTTTTTCCTGAAAACAAAGCACTGTAAGATGAATGATACTTTGAGGATATGTGATGATTTTTGCTTGTACATTCTTGTTTGGTGGTAATGCAAATTTAAATTTGTGATGTTCTACTGTTATTTTCTCTCTTCTTTTTGGTTCATTTGTTTGTTTTTTTAATACAAATTCCTGTCCTCAGATTTTTGTAATGAATAGTGAAGCATGTTCCTGTTGGGAGCAAGAGGTTTTCTTTGTCATCAAGCATTGTCGAATCATTCTCCCAGTCATCACCACACAGATGGCTAACACAGTGGGGTTTTTTAAATAAATAAAACAATGAAAACAAATGTGCTTATTCTAGTGTGGTTTTGTTTTGTTTGTTGTTTGGTTGTTATTTAGGAGCCAATACTGGTTTTCAGAGAGCAGTGTGGCAGATACGCTACCACTCAAAAGTCATTATTTACTATTCTATAATGTATAAAACGCTTATTTAACTCATCAAAAGTATAAAAATGGAAGTATGGGGAAGGAATTATTTAGTGACCAAAACATGATAAACGAAAGATTCATGCCAATTAGAATTTAAGCCTGAGATTCAAGCCATGTTTCAGCGTAGATTTAAGCCACTTTTGCAGGTAGTCCAAAATGCAGCTGCTAGGATGCTGACAGGGATGTGAAAACGAGCATATTACCCCCATTTTATCTTCCCTAAAACTCAGGGGTGACCAGGCCTTCTCGGTAGCTGCACCTAGACTGTGGAATCTTTTACCCTTGTATGTTAGAGCAGCTCCTACTATATAGTTTTAAAACTCTGTTAAAAATGCATTTATTATCTCAGGCTTTTAATTCTACTGGGTATTGAGGCATGTTTTACTCTAATGTCCACTATGATTTTGAACACCACTACAATACACACTATATAAGGGTATGGGGGAGATTTTGGACATAGCCCTATTGTGCAAGTGGTGCGCTCTCCATGGCCTCACTTTGGCCCATTGCCCTAATTGGTGGTAAACTTGTTGCATTCAATTGTACCTGGGAAACTCATTCTTCTGAGTCAGACTCAAGTCAAGTCACTTTTATTTATATAGCGCTTTGTACAATACAGATTGTTTCAAAGCAGCTTTACAGTATATAGCAGGAAAAATATTCAATGATGCAAAAAACAGTTCAAATTGGCTGTAAAGCCACTCTACAAAAAATGGTGTAATTGTTCAGCTGAAGTCAGTTCAGTGTTGATTCCGTTCTGTTGTAAAGATCATCAATTACTAAATTAGTTTATTTCATATATAAGTCAGTTCTGCAGAAAACAGTGATGTCATCGTCCAGGATGGCGTTTCCCAAATGCATCGTAAGTTGATCGTAGCTCCATTGTTGGCAATGGTTCTACGATCAATTTAGGCTTACAATGCTTTTGTGAAACAGATCAGTTTAATCATGTACATCAGTTGTATATAAATCAATTAAGTTACACAAACAATTTGTTATGTAGCTTCAACATCAACACAAGTTTCAGTGGGGTTCTATAGTGTTCTTTTCTCGATTTTAAATAAACTTTTAATGCCAAAATGTAGAGAGATGTTATGTCACTTTTTTTTCTAGTGACAAAACATTACAAGCTGTTTAACATATAAAATTTAATTAAAATTAAAAATGAATTAAAACATGATCCCATGATGGGAACCCCTAAAAGTTTCTATATATGAAGCACCTAATAGAACCCTTTCTATATAGAACTTTTATTCTAAGAGTGTGGTTTGGGATTAAACAATTTTTTTAGTGAACCAATTAATTTTTCTCAAAATGAATTTAGATAGTTCCCCTGACACTGACTTTTCTGTTTTTGTGTCACATCACTGAATTATAAGATTGTACTAGCTAGCTAAGAAATTGTTAGCAAACAATAGAACTTTTAATACTAAATACTGAGTAAAGTAGCATCGTCCTCCGGCTAAGCAAAAGCTCCACTCCTCACTAAAATGGTAACCCAGAGTAGATGAAATGGTTTTAAAACCCAACATACAGTAATTGAACAGTCTTTCTTTTTTTCTCATCTTGCTCAAAAACACTTAAATTAACACTTAATTTCAACATTCTCTCCTCATTACTCCCATACAAAGCATTCTGAAAACTACAGCAATATCAGCAAAAAAAAAAAAAAAAAGAACTTGATAGGTTTAATAAATTAAATTATGCGGTTTTCACCCCACCTAATTTAATCTAGTAGTAGATTGCACATTTAAAGACTACATTAATCAAAAGTAAAGAAATTAAGTTGGGACAGAAATGCAATTTTTGTTGTGTAAAATTAATCACAATATCATTGAGTAAACTAGACGATCTGTTTTCTCTTTTGTTTTTTCCTCAGTGTCTATAAGCATGGTACAAGATACTTCTTGAGTACTGGATGATATACTATTGCGGTTCAACTTGCAGATTAAAGATTAGTCTTTACTGGACAATGATTCACTTAACCGATTGGTCCAAGAGGGGTATTTTGATGACATACATACATACAGATCAGTAATACTACAACTGTACTTGGTACTCAGTTGTCATGTGTCAAAAGCCTTGCTTAAAAGGACTACTTGATAAGTATTAACACTATGAAGTGCTGTATAGTTACTGCAGTGTATCATTTTGGTAAGCACATTTGTTTCACAGTAGTTAAGTAAGTGTCCGTTATGTGTCCACACTTGTAGGTGAGTACAGTTACCATATATATACCTCTAGTAAGTATAGTAATGTGTCTTACTAGTTACCACACGTGCCTGTTATTACCCACACTTGTCTGTAAGTACTACATGGTTACCATGTACATACCATTAGTAAGTACAGTAATGTGTCTGTTAGTTACCATATACGGACACTATAAGTAAGTGCCTGTTTTTACCCAACACTTGTCTATAGGTACAAAGTAGTTACCATGTACGTACCATTGGAAAGTACAGCAGTGTTTCTTATAATTTCCATGTACATACATGTCAGGTAAGTACCTTGTGTTACCAGTCTTTTACTTAATACATAATTACTATATATGTACCAAGAAAGTACACGTATTGTAAAATATAGTGCTACCCATGGCCATGCCAGAAATAGTGGGTCATGCCTATTTTTTATGAGTGCTGTGAATTCGTACATACTACTCTTTTCACATACTGTTTTTCATGTTTATTTGGCAAGAGAGCCTAATGTAGGATTTTTCATTAGTGTTTTAAAGTGGCTTAGGGAATGGTCAATTATCCCACTATACAACAATATGTACTTGCTAAGGAATGGATGTAAAATACAGTGATATAAACATTGTGTATTTTTAGTTAGGGACTTTAGTTATTTCTGTGGCAGACCTTCTGAACACTGACTATCTGGTGCCAGTGCACAAACACACATAGTGCACTGGATCCTGTAGGAAGAGTGAACTGAATTTTAATAATCCAGAGTGAAATGTAGCAAATGCAAGTATAAAGACAGTTCACAGTTGTTGTTTTTTTATTATTATTATTGATTTCATCAGTGTGTAGCTACTGAGAACTTAAGTCTTTGTGGTTCTCTGTAACTTTGTTTCCTCTCAGTGACATCCATATCCACATCTTGCTTGTAGGTGTCTCCATATATGCCGGACTGGCGTTTTACATAGTTTTGAGTTTCTGGTCTGTTGACAAAAGTAAAATTAATTGAAATCTCATGGCACACAGCATTATTAATTTGGTAAATTGTGTGTTAAATCATCAGTATGAATATTTTTCTTTGATCTTTGAAAATAAAGAATTCATTTAATTAATTATAATGACTCTACTTGATAACCAAAGACATTAGCACATGATTGGCCGTGTGTTCAGAAATTGTAAAGGCACAGCAGAAGCAGAAATATTAAAGGCACAGAAAAAAGTTACCTAAAACTAAATAATTTAAATAATAATAATAAAAAATGAAACTCTGTTTTAAAGGCACAATATGTAAGATTTTTAGATTAAAATATCCAAAAACTACTAAAACACTGTTATATATTTTCTTGACTTGTGTACTTACATTATCCCTTTTGTTTCCAAGAATGTTTAAATCCAGAGAAATAAGCAATTTTAACCACGGACCATGTCCATGCGTCGCCTATCAATGACATCATACCTGTGTTACCCTCGATTTTATTTTGTAGAAACCATGGGAACACCAAAGACACTTTAATATATTACATGTTTTATTAGACAAGAAAACAACTGTTTGGATACATTTATAGACTAATTATTGTTATATAGCTCAACAAGTCTTATTCTTTGAATCTTGTTTTCTTGATTTTCCACGACTGCATGTTTTCACCATGCCTCAGAGAAAAACACTATTTTGTCAAATGGCTAACATATATATGATAACAATATGATATTCTAATGTCAATATAGCTTACTGCAGTGTGCAACAAGTGTCTCCTAGCAGCCGCCGAGTGAACGCTCAGAGTAACGTTATAACAATTTTCAACACACTCAAATGTATCTAATATGATAAAACCGCGCTGTGTTATACACCATGCACATACGCTTGACCGGAAGAATAATAAAAGTTAAGTTGCTCTCGAGCCGTGTGTCATGCTCATCTCTCATTAGCAATCGCTCCAGTGGCCTTGTTCAGCTCATCACTCAGCCCTGTGCTGCTTCATACTACAGTAATGTTAAAATTTACATATTGTGCCTTAAAAAAGTATTTGTTTAAATAAATGTCTAAGAAACATACCCAAGTCTTTTGCCCATGACAGTTTGAAGGAATTTTCTGGCAGATATTTGACCCAGAACTTTTCGGTAGCTGTTGGTAAAGATGGCATCAGCATGTCTTCCAAACCTAAAAATAGTGTTTAAACATCATACAGTTATGACAAATTTAGAAGACTATATTTCATGTAAGATGGTTATGGTTCAACCATTGGGATTGCCCAGTAGCCCAGAGCAGTGTGTTAACAAAAAATGTCATTTGCCCAGTTTGGCCAATGCTGCTTCTAAAAATATGCTTTTTTTTTTTTTTTTTTTTTTGTAACACTTTATTTTAGGGTCTTTTAACTAGTTGCTTATTAGCATGCAAATTTCTAGAATATTGGCTATTTATTAGTACTTATTAACCACATATTAATGCCTTATTCTGCATGACCATATTCTACATTCTTAATCCTACCCAATACCTAAACTTAACTACCTTACTAACTATTAATAAGCAGTAAATTAGGAGTTTATTGAGGGAAAAGTCGTAGTTAACAGTTTATATGTGTTCCCTATACAAAAGCTACACCTTTTTTTTTTTTTAGCAGGGCTAGTGAAAATATCAGGGCAAGCAAAAATCTGAACTGTTGGACAATAGAAAAAAATGTTATTGTTGAGCCATAGGTGTATGAGTGAATGAATAACCTAAGCTCAGCATCTGGTGTGCGCAGTGAAGTCCCTGCTGGAAACTGCATTGGATCCTCAATAGAGGAGGTCATCAGTATTGCAGCCGCTTGCTGACCAAACCTGACAAGCACATAAAACACTGTTTTTATCACTGTTACATTCATAAGACGTGAATAAAATTAGGTAGAACAAGTGCTCTTCTACATAAGACAATCAAAATGCATTATGCTTTGGGGGCTTTTTTCAGACAGGAGCTGTTTTAGTTAGATTTTCAGTAATAGATTATTTTTTGGTTATTTTAAAGGTTATATTTGGCAGTCAATTTTCTGTAAAGTCTTGGCTACAAAAAAAAAAAAAAAAGCTACTGAACATTTGTTCACTTATTTCCCAGGACAAATAATACATTTAATACACATTAATATAGAATGAGGCATGTTATTACATTAAATGGGTTAAAACGACACAATCTGTGGTTTGACACAGACTCAAGAAGAATAACTTAAAATTATGAAATAGCATACTATTTAAAGTGGAGAGAAATAATCCACCACAGCATATCTGTATTTAAATGTACAAATCACAAAACTATTGAGATTCAATGACAATTCTTGACACTGCACTATTTTCTTATGCAAATTTCACCCAAAAGAACACTGTTATATAGCTTACAAATTTCACGTAGGAAGGGAGATAATTAAATAAGACACTTTCAAAAATGTCCAGTGTCTGTAGTTCATAATGAGAAGCCCTGGCCCTTAACACAACAAAAGCAGAGTTCAGGCTCTGTCAATTAATGTGACCTGTGACATATTCTAAACAGCAGCGCACAGGCTTTCCAGTTCACTCACTGTTCTCATAGGCAGCTGTTCTTTGTTAGTATTATTCACTCCCTACTCTGCCCATGTGTTTGTATAGATGTGTGTATCTACTACATTATTGTAAAAATGAGTCATACACTGTTAATTAGTTGTATCCCAACAAGGGCTGCAAATGCCATGTACAAGATAATGCTTTTCTATTGTATAATATGGTTTGCTATTATATAATATTGTTGACGCTTTCAAGTAGTCTTGCATTTAAAAGGATTTGTAATTAATTATAAATGATGTAACTGTTATGTGTTATATGTTTGATGCAAAAAAGATCTTCAGATATGCAGTATAATGACAATGTATTTGTAATAAAGCTAAAGTCTCTACAGTGTCATAAAAAAAACAAGTCAAATATGCATTTTTTTTCCCTGAAAAAGATAAAAGATTTGTTTAATTTTATATTTTGTATGTTCACAAATATTAAAACATTTATTTGTATATCAAATTTTGTATGTTCACAAATATTAAAACATTTATTTGTATATCAAAATATATATTTCATAAATTACAATTATATAATATTTGTATATTAACTTATGTATTTATTTAAATATTGATAACAAACTATTTGAGCCATATAATCCATAGAAATGAGTTACCAAAAAATCTACTGTCATCATTTTTCTGAAGCACTTGCACATTACAGATTGAATGAATGAAATATATATATATATATATATATATATATATATATATATATATATATATATATATATATATATATATATATATATAAATGAAGTCAATACTGAACAGGGCCAATGTAAGAGTAAGAAAATGTTAACAAACAGTTAATTACACCAATTAAAACACCAAATATTATTCATTAAATGAACACGCATGAAACAGCTGTCGTCTGTCTTACCTCAGTGCTGGATAGACTGGGGAAGAAGTAACTGACAATAACAGGCAGCACAGTGCTAGCAGGGCAGTTTTCGGCATCATTCTCACTAGAAACACAGTTCACATTGCGATTCACATCCACTGAAGCAATACATTTTATTACTTTAAATACATTTATTTTACTGCATTGAACTCTGCAATTGATTTCCTATGTTACTTTTTCTTTGTTTGTTGTTGGTTTTTTACATAAAAATAATTATTTTATAAATTAATAAATTTGATTATTTTTGTAAATTAATTTATTGTAAATTAATTTGATGATATTATTGTTATTATTATTAAAACATTCTTATTTACCTCTTGAACATAAGTCCCATGTAGAACCAAATAGTGTTTTACAGCCTCATATTACAGATAACTCAATCCTAAGGAACTCAAAAAAATAATCTAATCTAACATCAAGAAGCTTTTAGTAGCCCAGAGCAGTGTGCAGTGTGCAGCCAAATGCAGCCAAAAAAAAAAAAAAGGTTCTTGATGTTGCTGCAAACAACCATTCAAGTACCATTATTTTTACTTTCAAAATTCTTAATAAATTCTTAAAATAATTTTAATTACTAAATTAAATAGCCTTTCAACAGAAGTAGAAAAAATTTAATAATTTACCTTGCATGGTCTGCGATGTGCTCCTTGAAGGTCTTTAATGAATGTGACAGAGATGTTGTTTATTCTCACTCAGGGTTTGGTTTCATTCTCAGCTTCTCTAATCAGGTGAAACAGAGTTTAAAGAGACCAGTTAGGAATCACCTCACCTCCCTCCGCACCACCGCCCCCCTTCCCCCCCCCCCCCCCCCCCCCTCTCTCTCTGATGCATGCTCTTTTTTTAGTTTTACAATTCTATGTAAAATGCTATGGAACATACGCATGTGCAACAATGTTATGTATCAAAGTATCAAAAACCCATCTTTGCACTGCAAAGACTGCACAGAAGCTGTTTAATGCAGCTCAGAGGTGTCATGAATGCATTTACACTGCAGTTACAATTGCAAACAAATGTTATGAGCTTAATGTTTTAAATATAAAATATATTGAAAAGAGAAATATGAAATGTTGAAAAAAAATTAAATCAGCATCCAACTCAATCATGGGTAGACGGACATGGTATTTCAAAACAAAGTTGTCCAATGTAAAACCGGATGAACGGCCACCCTATAGCTCCAAAGTCAAATTTGACCAAAGCTTTACACTGCAGACAAGGGGCCAATTTTTGAATGAACATCAATGAAGGAGAGGCTACTGTATGCTGAATAAACTGCTTTTGTGAGAAAACAGCTTATCACTTAATGAATTAACAGCCTGTCTCTTAATCTTTAACATGTTTGCCACACTAAATATTTATTTTGGAATGAGCTGCATTTGGAGTTTACAACAAATGTATTATTATTCATTCAAAGGTAAGAAAAACAAAACAAAATAAATAAATAAACTCAGTGACAAAGTAATACAATAATAATAACAATCTAATATATAATAGGTTTATAGAAAAGGTATAGTGCCACTTTATGCATCAGTATCATATTTGCTCACAATGCGGTAGGCTCTATTTTCCTTTGACCTATGTACATCAAAATAAAGTTTGAAATGATTCTCAAAGTGAGAGAAATTTGGTTTGGAGTCAGATCATTTTGTTTTATGAATGTGAAAAATGTGAAAAAAAAATAAATAAATAAAAAAAACTCTTGATATGCTTTATCTTCCATAGTCCATAGTCATTGTCAAATTGATAAAAAATCAAAATATCAGGTGGGGAGATGAGACTTTGTCAAGTTCCGATGCCCGCCCTGCTAACATGCATGACTCATGAGCTACTAGCTAATGTAATAAGGCAATTAATAGCTAAGGCAATATACCATGGCCATACAGGCTAATGTAACTTGGAGACATTACAAGTGACTACAGTACAATTTGTGTAATAATGTAATCACAATCTCCATATGATATGCAAATTAGATGCTAACTAATTGAAATGCGCTAATTTGCATACATTTGACAAGGCACTGAGAACGGTTTTTAATCGTGCCGTACCATACCAGACTCAAGTGAAAACACAGCTGGAACAGTTCGGGCCAACGATGGAAAAGTGGCTTATGTGAGTCCTGTGTTCTCTATTTACCACAAGATATTTACATCAGCTTTTGTTCAGTATCTTGGATGCTATTTTGCTAAAGTTATGTCTCAGTGAATGTTTGTTACCTGTTATGCCTACCTGAGGATTCTAATTATGATCTGTTATTTACCATGTGCCTAAGTTGTTACCAGGGACAAAATGACTGTACAAGGGAAGTGTTTACTTACCTGTGAAACTCATCTATTGCAACTTGCCTGTTTCTCCAGTGCTTCTGATCTGATAAAACTCCCACACCTAGCTTCAACTGTATTTCTGTCTGTGAAGTATCATTATAGAAGGCCAGACCACAATATGGACCCAGTGGGAGATGTTCTGTGCTCCATATATCAGGATGGCAGTAACATTGAATCATATGTGGAAGAATATTGCTATCTAACCACCTTGAAGGACTGAAATTTGATGGATCTGTTCTGAAGCGGACTGGACAATCACATTCCGCCATGGATACCAGTAGGCAATCCGACCCTCACCCTGAAGCAGTATCTGGATTGGGTGCTATGGATATGTGGCTCTCCTTACATAGTTGGTGAGGTTTGTGAGGTGGAGAACAACCACGCTACAAAGCAACAATTTTCCTGTTCCCAATACATTCCGATGTGGCAGTTCACGTCGCCCAGCCCCAATCCGGTATCAATCACCAAAACTAAGCCAAGGTCTAGTCATGCTAAGTCGGACAAACACAATTCTGAGAAAGCAGTCCCTGTGAGTAATAGTTTAGCTTCTAAATTGGAGGATCTTCCCATCATGTCCGTCTGAATGGCTAGGAAACCAAGCTCAGTAGTTCTAAGTATGCCAAGTTCTAATAAGGAGCCACTTACCCGTTCCATGCAAACCCTCGAGTCGGCTCCAGCCCCTTAGAGCAGTCCAGAGTTGGCTCCAGTGTTTACTCTAACAATCTGTAAAACAGGTTGATGGGCTGATATTTGGAGTGCCAGCAGAGAAACCTACCCCTGGTTAACAGGCTGACTGGCAGATAACTAGAGTGCCAGCTGACTAGAGGGCTCCTGGCATCGGCTGACCTGATGTGACAGACAAAAAACAGAATTCAAGGTCGCCGTCAAGATCAGGATGGGGAGAAGCAGCTTCTATGGCCTCCGTGGCTAACACGAGGGAACTAGGAATGGTCTTTTTGGACAACACAGGACTGGTAGCTATCTGAAGTGGCTTGGGGTTTCAGGGACGACCTCATTGGTTGTAACAGAACAGGCAGATAACTTAGAATCGACTCTCTTGGCTAAGTCGAGGGACTGTGAAATGTTCTCTCCGGCTGAGATGAGGGAACTAGAAATGTCCTCCTTTGTAATGATAGAGACACCAGAGATCACAGGTATAACACAGAGTTCAGATCGTTCTCCCCTGTCATCTGCTAGCTGAGTGATTAAAATAACATTATCACCAATTCTTATACCCTCAGCATTGATACAATTGACCAGATTTTCAGTAATTCTGCTGCAATCAAGAATAAAACAACACTGTTGAATACCTCTACTATGTACACAGGGAAAACACTGCTACTACTATGTCAGGGAAACACTGCTGTTTATACTTTTGTTTAGTTCTGACCATATTTTTACATTTTAATTCAAATCCAAATTTATCTAAGCTGTATATATAAATTCATGCTCAATAGAGTGACGACAACAGCTGCCTTGAATGTCATCGGAGACCATGACAACCAGACGAGCCCTAGAAACAGATCAGTGACACAGATAGTAAAGACCTCGTCGACACAGCCATTGGCACAGATCCTCAGATAGACCACAAGAACCAGACAAGTTCTCTGCACTGACCCCTATGGGCAGCTTCAACTCTTCCCATGATGCACTAAAGGCATTCCAATCTTTAAGCAGAGGAACCTGGATATTCACAATCTGACTTGTGATGCAGCCCCCAAGCCCCCAATATAATATATAAATATATTATCTTACAGTAGTAAATACCTCTAGCAACTATATGGTATTATTTTGTTGAAACTATGGCAACCAGTTGGTTTTAGTCTGGCTCTTATTTTGAAATATTCCAGTGGCATCAACTAATCAACATTTATACCAGGAAAAGAGAGTAAGGGAACATGGAATAGAAGCCTTTTAGAGTTCACCATGCCCACCCCAGTTAGTAATATTCCACCATGTTTCTTTCCAGAGGTAAAGACAGATTTTAGTATCCTGGAAAAGAAAAGACAATGGAGGAAGTGGGAGTTAAGACAAACATTTACTTAAGGAACAGTTACTCTAATTATCTCAAATTTTGGTAACACTTTACAATAAGGTTCATTATAGTTAACATTAGTTAACTACATTAGTTAGCATGAACTAATAATGAACTGCACTTATACAGCATTTATTAATCTTTGGTAATGTTAATTTCAACATTTACTAATGCATTATTAAAATCTTGTTAACATAGGTTAATGCCCTGTGAACTAACATGAACAAACAATGAACAACTGTATTTTCATGAACTAACGTTAAAGAAGATTAACAAATACAGTAACAAATGTATTGCTCATGGTTAGTTCATGTTAGTCAATACATTAACTAATGTTTAACTAATGAACCTTATTGTAAAGTGTTACCCAAATTTTAAACAGATGGATCTGAGAGCAAACAGGAATGTGTGGGAGTTGGAATACATATCCCAGAATTCAAAATTAATATCTCCAAAAGATTATCTGACCAGTTATCTGTAGCCTATATACAGCAGAAATCGTGGCAGCCATCATGCATTGGGTTGAGAAGGGCAGACCTGATGTGGTATTATGTACAGACTCCTTAGCTGTCATAAAAAGCATACAGTGAATGACATCTGCCGGAGAAGACCTACTTATAGAACTTAATCACAGTTTGTTAAGATTACATCGGGCTTGCATAGATGTTCAGTTTTGTTGGGTCCCAGCACATGAGGGAGTATGAGGAAATGTGAGTGCAGACAAACCAGCAAAAGAGGCATTACGAAAGGAAATAACAGTTCCAATTCCACTTTGAAAAGGAGAAGGAAAAGCAGTAGTTAAGAAGGAAGGTATTGAAATATGGCAGAAATGGTGGGAGGAAGACAGGAAAGGAAGGGGATATCATAATATACAAAAGTCTGTCAGTATTAAAAATTATACAGAAATGACCAGGTGGGAGGAAATTATAATGTCAAGACAAGAGTGGATCACACAGGATGGAATGGTACCTTGTTTTTAATGGGGAAAAGGAATAGTGAAAACTGAAAATTGTGCGGTTAAAGAAAATGCTGAACATGTCATATTGCACTGTACATTATATGAGGTGGAAAGACGGATGTTTCAAGATAGGGTTCAGGAGACAGTGTGGGAGTGGAATCTGATGGGGATACTGGGAACTGAAGATGAGGTATGGGGGATAAGCATTACCAGGAAGGCACTATTTAAATTTTGAAAAGACACGTGGTTGATGAGTAGAATATAAGAACATATTCAAATGACATGATGTAACACACTCCTGTACAGTAGGTGGCGGTATGTACCTAAAAGTTGATTGCAATCCGCCATTAAACAAGAGAAGAGTACTCAGTAGTCTTCTCTGCTTCGAACAACATTTGTTGGATTAATTAATTGGGATACATCGTTTATGATAGCCTCATGGGTCAATGATGCGTTTGCCATTTTTTTTTTTAGCTGTTAAGTGTGTTTATAAGTGAGTGAGACATGAACAGAAGCAGCAGCAGCAGTTTCAAACTCTTTAGTTTTGCCCTTAGGAAGTGTTTGTCTCGACACATTTACAGAGACACATATCACCGATATTATTGCTCTGAATCTTCTACTACCGATCAAAGCAGACTAATGCAACTAAAGAGTAAACTGGCAAGAGGTCCCAGTTTTCAGGACTTCATCAAGAGTTCTGACAAGAGCCATAATGACTGTAATGAGGAATATGAGGAGTACTACATTACTGAAGACACAACAGCACATTCACAGAAAGGTAAGGATATATATATATATACAGTTTCTGATAAACGATATGCAAAAGTAATTTTAGTAATTGTCTTATGCTTTGCAGTAGTAATAACGGAATAATTATTAGAATACAGCAATAAAACTGACAATGTATTCTTTGTTTTGGGCTGACAACTAAATCTACTAAAACTACAGCATTAATTATTATTTTTATACAAATTTTAAATTATACGAATGTTTGTTAAAAAAAGTTGTATTTTTGTAGCTTTGTTTTGGGCAGACTAAATATGAGCATAAAGCATGTTTCTCAAAAGTTGAATAGTTTATGTAAACAATACATTAAGTTAGCTACTTTACTCCATTATTTCTTGGTGAACGCACAGTGCTGTATTGACTTGTGGCATTCATCAGAAGACGCAATATTAAAGACCATAATGGATTCAGTTGAAAGTGTGAATATCAGTTGAAATTTTATCACCTTACACTAATTTTGAAGTCTAAATTCTTTCTTATTTATGCTACATGTTGACATGTGAAATGCCTTACAGTGTATTTTGAGACATACGGCTGTCAAATGAACGTCAGCGACACTGAAACTGCTTGGTCCATTCTTCAGAAAGCAGGATATTCACGGACACATGAGCTTCCAGAGGTAATGCAAACTTTCCCTAATAAAAATTCACCATGGTAACACGTCTGTAGAAGCTACAATTACTATGGTAAAATTTTGTAAGAATAGTCAGAATAGCTAAGTATGGTTATGGTTCTTTATTTGCATAAAGGCTTTAATATTGTTCATCTGATATTCTTGCACAGGCAGATGTTGTACTGCTTGTCACTTGCTCCATAAGGTAAGTTAAAAACTGCTTTTTAAAAGCACAAAATGAGTATACCTAACGTAATTTGCTTTCAGATTTAGAGTTTCATGGTTTTCTCTTTTGACAGAGAAAAGGCAGAGCAAACAATTTGGAATCGACTTAAACATCTCACTGCCTTAAAGAAGAGGTGTCAGAAACACAAGTCTTCACTAAAAATAGGTGTCCTAGGTAACTATTATAATGGTTCCTCTTAATTTTCTTCTGCTAGGGAGAAAAAAGCTGTGTCAAGTGTGAATGTGCATGCATAGGGCTCAACAGAAAGAAGCAATCCATATTTTTATCCTGGCGATATGTTAGAAATTAAAACATATCATCAGATGTAAAGAAATGTTGGTAGCATTTTATGTAACAGTCCTGTTTCCCATGTACATGCTATGTTCACCAAAGATAAACACATTTTCAAATTTCATAATTTCCAACATTTTGTAGGAAGATGATTGCAGCATTTCACTATATTTGTAGAGACGTGTAAATCTGGTGAGGTTTTAATATTTACAACAAGCTTCATAAAAATATGCCCAATTTTAGCATTGCTCTGAACAAAAACGGCAGACAGGCTGTATATAAATGCATCTTCACTCTCTGACAGTAGGTTGTGCTTATGGCAAGGTTCAGTCCCAACCCTAATTTGAACAAGATAATCAAGGTCTTTGCACCCGTTAAGGGGTGCACGAGCATCTTTTAGCATCTCGAGTCAAACAGCTGTAAAAGTGAGATTTTACTAGCAAATCTTTAGCCATCCATTTAGTCATCCTAAAGTTGGTAAGCTTAGGGCTGCACAATTAATCAAATTTCTAATTGCGATTACGATTATGGATGCCATGATTTTGTAAACGTTCAAAGGTGCGCTTAAAAGGAAAAATATCCACTTACATTATTCTGCGTGTCTAAGAGGTGTGTTTAGAGCACGTTAAATTGTGAGATGAATTACGACTACTTCAGAGTGTAAAAGTCTAACCCAGCATAAAAGGACCTACCAGTGATGTAGGTGTACGCTGATATGTCGAACACACTCGAAACACCAGCACCCACCATTTTTAAAAAGCCATGTACACAGCCTATATATTTACTCCACAAACTAATGCTACAAATATGGGAAACAGTGATAGATGGACCTCTGAACCGTACGCTGAGGAGAAAATCACAAATTACAAACAATAGGACAAATGCAATAAAACAAAAAGATACAAATAAAATAAACAGTGCTTTAAGATTTTCAAGTATGCCTACATTATATCTATATAACAGTAGCATTCAAGTAAAAAACAATACAAAAACTGAAAAATCAAATGTCAAAATAAAATACTGCATTGTCTTCAAATGAATTATATATACATTATAACCCATTTTAAAATAATTTTATAATTATAATAAATATGTATCAAAGAATGTATTAAAGCAGCAAAAGTTTTTTTTTTTTTTCCAGTCAAGAGCATTAAGTGATTTTCTTTTTCTTTTGTTGTTTGACAGACAGCTATACTGTATTATGCTGCTGTCACTTTAAGAGCTAATGCACAGATCCTATTGACATAAGTCCGATTTCTTTCCCAACTGTTTTTCACTTAAGACATAACTTACTGTTTTTACATAAATATTAAAATCACAGCTTATTGCTTAACTCTCTTTAACGTCAAGCATGTCACATAAGTTTGCGTGTTCAGTCTATTCTTTGCTATATACGTCAACTTAAAACTTTTTGAAGTAGCCTATTAAAATCATTCAGATATTGCACATTGTTGCATATCGTGGTATGTACATTTGCAATGTTTTGATTAATTGTGAATAGTTGTAAATGCATTACTGGCCATCCTTCTTGTCAAGCCCTAATACACATATCCTATGTCCTGCTGTAGGTTGCATGGCGGAAAGACTGAAGTCTGAATTACTTGAGCGGGAGAAGTTGGTGGATGTTCTGGCAGGGCCAGACGCATACAGAGATCTGCCCCGGCTACTGTCTCTTGCTCACGGAGGCCAGAGGGCCAGCAATGTGTTGTTATCATTAGAGGAGACTTATGCTGATGTCATGCCTGTCCATCAGACTCCGGAGGGGCACAGCGCTTTTGTGTGAGTAATGCCCTGATTTATGCCAGTAAATGCAGTATATAAGGAATGGCAGCTTTTGATGAAGACTAGTGTAGTTTCAAGAGTTCTGATGAAATTAGATTTGATGTTGGTTTAGGATGCTTTTTTTTATCTCCTTTCTCTTTAAATGTAATAATTGTAGATGTATTTGTTTGTGTACATATACATGGATCATAGATGCATCAAGTGTAGTGACTTTGCAGTCTACCCTGTTTGTTTGCTAAATTTAGCAGTGCTCCAGACTAAAATATGAGAGCAGTGGCACCAGTGCCACCAAGTTCTACAAATGGTGGCATCAGCACCCCAGGGTACTGGTGCTAACATCTGTAGTATATCACAATATTATTATTTCACAGAAAAGTACAGTTGCTTAATAATACTGCATTTTTGTCTCATTGCATTGTACAGTTAAGCACTTGAGTTTAAGTTGGGACGCAGGTGTAAATAAACAGTAACATCTGTAAAAAGTGTAAAATACAAATTTTATATGGAAAATATTCTGCTTGTGCAATTCTGTCTGTCTGACTCAAGGTAAAAATTAACTATATGGCTTCTGTCTGTATGGTTATTGTTAACTGCAGTCTAAACACATTTAGCATAAAAACAAAAAACTGCCGTAACAAAAATTACTTTAATTATATTGTATTATTCCTATAATTCATTGCGATATACCGGTATACCATTACACAGGGTATCCGCGGGGCATTAAAAAGCCATTAAAAGTCATTAAATGGATTTTGCAAAAATTAAGGCCTTTAATGGCATTCAAAAGCATTACATTTTATTCCTACAGGCATTAATTTTTTTAGATAGTTTTGAAGAAAATAATACTATCAGTTTATATTGAATATAGCCTTCATAATTAATAACTTTGATTTGCTGTCGCAAAATATGTTCACTGGTGTGATACACACACGGAACCAGTTTGGAAATTGCCTCCGGCCGGTGCAAAATTGCCATAACGCCGTTTTGGACAGCGGCGGGCTGTGACCTGCGGAAGGCTGCATCAGTGTTGCCAACCCCTTTTGCGACTTTTTTCCAAGAAAGCCATTGTGACGAATATACTTGTTAACCTGAACTAGCTTCCGAGACCCACCGGTACTGCCACACGAGGCGCTTGCTTTCACCTCTCTGTCTGCGTCTGCTATTCAGTGAGTGGCTGAGAGAGCTGTGCGCTCTGTCAGAGAACAAATAAAATAGATACTATTGCTTCTTACCTGAGTGATCATTTTACGTGTACATCTTATGTGTGTTGTAATTTTGTCAGACAACGTCTTGATTATAAATCAGGATTTAGCGCTGGGTTAACATGTCAGGGCTCGAAAGTAACGCTTGTCAAATAGTCCGGTTTCAGTGGATTTTTTGAAAGGGCAAGTGAAAGAGAATTTTACTTGCCTGGCTGGACAAGGACATTCTTACATTTAGTGTAAGTGGCGATCGATAGTGGATGATAATAATAGGCTGTAAATGTACTGACGATAACAAGGTTGTGCTGTTGAGGCTCGCGCACCATCTCCAGGAGAAATGGAAACGTGAGCGAAGCACACAAAAAGAAACTCAGTTAAACATACTGCGGTAAAAATCAAAATGTGGAGTTTTTATAACTTGATACAGTTAAGCAAAATCACACGACCAAGAAAGCTGTTTTCCTAAACAGGCTACCGTTACGATTAAAAACGTGACACTGATTTCATACGACAGTTCAGTTAACAAATAGTTAATATTAAGTCACTTACATTTTAGAAGGAACATTGGCTGTTTTTGTTCTATTTTAGCAGCGTAAATAGTTTAAAAAAAATCACAGCAGAACCATAGAGTAGCAACACCCACCCTGCATCCCAATGTGCATACTATTTACCCTATCCATCCTAAATAGTATTGAATATTACTAATGTCACATACTATTTAAGATGGATAGAATGCACGTTGACACGCAGGCTCAGCCTTGTTTTCGTTACTGAATGATTCAGCGTTTTGAACGAATCCGTTCAAATTCAATGACCCATTCATAAACAACTGCCTCATTCTTGAATGAACCAGCCATTGGAATGAATCGTTTTAATGAATGACTCACTTATTAAGACGGTTACTTGATGCCACCTACTGGTGGTTTAATTAATTTTTTAAATATGTCAAAGCTGCAATATTCTGAAAGGCTATTGCTTCAGAAATGTTATATTTATATTTACACCTTTTTTTTTTTTTTTTTCTCGGACAAGCAACTGTTTTACTCGAACAAGTGAATGACAAGGCGTAATGTCGAGCCCTGTATGTAGTCTTAATGGGCTGCGTTTCAGTCATCATTTCATGTTGTCTGACAACAAAACCAGAAAAATATATAGATGAAACACTTTTTGGAATTTGGCTGTATTTAAATATATGTGAGCAAAAAGGGTAGCAACAGAGAAGCAAACAAAACAAAGGGCTGACCTATGACGTCATCTATCGACATTTAGCATTAAAAAATAAAAAATTGGCATTAAAAAGCATTAAACTAGATTTGATGAAACCTGCAGAAACCCTGATTACACCAGAATAGCATGGTGCCAGTTAGTGTTACTACAGTAAATCCATGGTAAATGTGTGGATTAAAAGGCCTTCTTGTTCTTTCATGGCAAAATGTAAATCAGTCCCTCCAGTTCTCTTTCATAGGTTCACTCAACACTGCGTAGCTATGATGCAATGGGAACGCTCTTGGGGCGGTGCTGATTGACTGAACCCGTATAGAATCATTGGCTAATTCATTGGTTGATGGCATTTAAAAAGGGTCACAGGCCGACCAAAGTGCTGTACTCATAGAAATAGAGCAAAGAGAGATTAATAACACCAATACTATTAAACACAGTTTTAAACAAAAGAGTCATTTATAAGCTAAAAGCATCAAAAAATAAATAAGTTTTGACTTGACTTGACTTGAACTCAGACAGAGAGGAAGCCGATTTAATATAAAGTGGAAGCTTTTTCCACAATGTGGAGCCAGCCACTTCAAAAGCTTGGTTACCCCTTGATTTTAGCCAGGTTCTGGGTATTTGAAGGAGGAGTTTTGTTTCAGATCTAAGACTTCTAGTGGGACAATATAAATGGAGTAGATGAGACAAATAAGAAGGAGCTAAATCATTTAATGATTTATACACCAGTAATAAAATTTTAAACTCAATTCTGGAATTTATTGGGAGCCAATGAAGGGATCTCAGAAGGGGGTAGCGTGATCAAATTTCCTCTTTCCCTTCAAGAATCTCACCACAGCATTTTGAACAACCTGTAAGCGTGCCGTTTGGGACTTAGATATACCAAAGAGAATTGCAATAGTCCAGGCGCGAGGTAATGAAGGCATGGATAGCAGTCTCCAAAGAACGCTGGTGGAGACGAGATTTAATTTTCGATAAAAAGCGAAGATAGAAAAAATAGATCCAATGACCACACTAATTTGCTTATCGAATTTAAGGGAGCTATCTAACATCAAACCTAAGTTCTCTACTTGGGGAGAGATAAATTGATCAAGAGATCCAAGGTCAAGATCCTGTCTTGGCCTAGATTCTGAGGGGTCAAATACAATGACTTCTGTTTTGTCTGAGTTCAGAAATAGGAAATTCTTGGCAAGCCAAGCTTTTACCTCGTCAAGACATGCTGTCAAACTGTCTAGAGCACTCTTATTTTTCCTAGACAAAGGCATATAGATCTGCATGTCGTCAGCATAGCAGTGGAATGAGACATTGTGTTTTCTAAAAATGGACTCTGAAGAAAGAAGATAGAGAGAAAAGAGAATAGGAGCTAAAACAGAACCCTGAGGCACACCGCAGGATACATTTCAGAGGGAGGAAGAGAAATGTGAGATTTTAAGGCCCTGGAAGCAGCCTTTCTCCGCTCGTCTCACTAATGCGGCAGCCGCTGACTTCACCAACCTGGTTGGTTCTGTGGAGCAGGGCTACACGTGCATTACAGTGGTTGAGGACACGTTGGCCACTCACCTTTGGCTTTCCTTCCAAGCCCTGTAGGGCCACTTCTGCCCTTGTAGGCAAATCCTACATGCTGGCTGACCATGCAGGTATGGCGCTTAGTACCATGGCCATTCTTCAGGCCTACCAAGCGGACGTCCTTGAGGAGATGGACGAAGGCGGGGGCCTTACGCCGGAGGTGGTCAAGGAGCTACTAAGCACACTGCACGTGCGTTTGGGCACACCGTGGCGGGTTTGGTGGCCGTTGAGCACCACCTCTGGCTAAATATTACTGAAATCCATGAAAAAGAGATCTTCCTACTGGGTGCCCCTATCTCCCAGTCAGGTTTGTTTGGAGAGGCGGTCAACTCAGTAGTCGACAAATTCCAAACTGCTAAGACGCAGTCGGTTGCCCTTAAGCAGTTTATGCCTAGGAGGGCTTGTGAACCTCCCACTCCTGCCCCCGTGCCCAGGGACCGCTTCACTCACAGGAAAGAGGCCTCTAGAAGGAGTGATGAGCCAAGACATCCCCCGCCTCGCACGGTCTGGGGAGCTCGTGGCCATCCGATGCCCCACCAGCGCCCCCGTAGACGCATTGACTTGAGGCAGCCAGCTAAACCCGCTGCTTCAGCTTTGCAGGGGCGTTCCTGACCTACGGGTTAGGAAACCGAGAGCTTCCCCTCTATCTCAGAAGGGAAGGACAGACCCCCGCCATGCGCGCTTGGGGATACAGAGTCAGCCTGCCAAGACCATCTTCCTGTGTTGAAGGATGGAGATGCTCCAGGCTATCTCCCCTCTACATATTTTCTTGCTCGAGCTGCTTCACACACAGAAGGAGACGCATCTAGCTTTCTCCCTGTGTCCAATGCTCCAGCCTCTATGCTAGACCACGGAATGAAAGAGACCCCCTCATTTGCCCCTGTGGGCCAACCTTCACGGTCAGAGGACACCTCTGGCCCTCCTTCAGCTGCTTTGGCTCTGTGCCCACCAGCTCTCGCTGACAGCCAAACGAGCGAGCCGTCTCTCTGGCCCTGGATCGCTTCCTTCCATCACTGATAGGCTGTCATGTCATTATCAGGACAGACGACATGGCAGTGGTGTCTCACGTGAATCGCCGTGGGGGCTCTCGGTCGCGCACCCTGGACAGGCATGCACGCCGCCTCCTCCTTTGGGCTCAAGACAGGTTTCTTTCGCTGTGAGCAGTTCATGTTCCAGGGGACTTGAACGTAGCAGCGGACTTCCTGTCGACACAGAAGCTCAGGTCAGGGAAATGAATGTTGCATCAGTGGCTGGCTCAAATTCGGAGCATGTTTGGCGAACCGGAAGTGGACCTCTTTGCGTCGCAGGGCTCGACACATTGCCCCCTATGGTTCTCCCTGTCTCATCCAACGCCTCTGGGGATAGATGCCTTCCCTCATCCCTGGCCGGATTTGAGACTGTATGCATTCCCTCCAGTCAAGTTAATCCCTGCTGTCCTTTGCAGAGTGAGGGAGTGTGGGATCTGCCTCCTTCTGGTAGCCCCATTCTGGTCATCCCAGACATGGTTCTCCCTGGTGGAGGGGTCCCCTTGGCAGATCCCTGTCAGAAGAGATCTGTTGTCTCAGCTTTAGGGCAGGATTTGGCATCCTTGACCCGGAATATGGAGATTGTGGGTGTGGATGATCAGGGGCAGTCGCTAGCTACAGTGGCGTCTGGTCTTCACGCAAATGCTCGGGAGACCATTGATAATGCTTGTGCGCCTTCTACTAGACTGCTGTATTTTTCTAAGTGGAAGGACTTTGACTCTTAGTGTTTGACTAGTGCAGTGTACCCAGTCAGCTTCAGTGCTGGAATTCCTGCAGGATAAGTTTGTGGCTGGAGCGGCCACGACTACCATGGGAGTTTGTCACAGCTATCGCTGGCTATCAGAAGTCAGACGAGGTCTCCCTAGGTAGACACCATCTGGTCTCTTCATTTATGCATGGTGTTAGATGCTTGAGGCCTGCATGTCCTATTTAATTTTATTTAATGTATTGTCCTTGAAGCCCTTCTCTTTATATAGAAGAGAACCTGTACCCTCAATTGATTGCTATTTAATACAAATCATTGTTGTAAATAAACTTTAAGTAAAGTTTTGTGGAATTATTATTGTTCAATATCATGTTATTGTTTTACTTCAATAATTTATAATATTTAAATATTTTATATTGCACTATTTTATTCATAATAACTTTTCATTTTTTAGAATAATGGTAATACTAGTTATATTTTTTTATTTTGTTCCCATGGAACAAATATGGCCATGTCTGTTTATTATATTGCATTTTTAAGGGGATTATTTTTGCTTTTTTGTGGTATCTGGCAACCCTTCACTGGGGCTTTAATGAAGACAGGGAAGAGTTTAGAAGTAAAAGTTATTTTATTAATGATTAGGTTTAAATGAAAATATTCTCACAGTGAGATTTGGTAACCACAGGTAAAACCATACATGGCTACTCACTACCACTGTCAAATGATATTATATGTTATGTTATGTTATATAGGCCTATAAAAAATGCCTAAACACAGGTAAAAACTACACCTCCACAAAGAAATGAATGACATATTCCCCTACCCACCTAATAAATATATTGCAATATAAATGCCTATAACAGTTTTCAATATAAATATTCCACATTTCCACAAACCATGGTAATTTACTACAGTTCATTCATGGTAAATGTTTGTAAGTGTGGTGATTTTGCGATTTAAAAGTCTTCTATCTTCATTCAAAGTTGAGGCTGTTTCATCCCATTTAAAACTAGTTTGATCATTGAGTGATTTGTAGTTTGTAACCGAGAGGTGTGTGTCGTATTGAAATCGCTTCTAACTAGATATCGCAACGCAGTTTAATAATGGTATCTGGGACTGGGAATAACATAGCTCCTTTAAGCTTCCGTTCCGTTATCCACTGGGCCGTGCTGCGTAGTTCAAAGTAAACTAGTGAAACACCTGAAAACAGCACTATTTGTTCTGTATTTGTTGTTACTGACCGAGAAACAACTTCAGATGATTCAGTGACAGAGCGGTCCGAACGAATCCAAATAGTTTCAGAATACTTGCAAGCGCGTTTGGCCAATTCATGGAAAAGAAAGAATCGAGACAAAATTCCGTTGACAGAAATACGGGACACACGTAATAATATAAAGCAATCTTTAGTGGTAGAAGTGATGTTCTACCATATTTATGGCAGTGTGGCAGTTTTGCAGCCTTGGCTAAATGTAGTATACACGAACTAAATAATGATCTGAGATGTCATCGCTCTGCTGCAGAATTTCAACGGCATCAATATCGATTCCATGTGACAATATTAGATCTAAAGTATGATTACGACAATGAGTGGGTCCTGACACGTGTTGTCTAACTCCAATAGAGTTTAGAATG
Organism: Ancherythroculter nigrocauda; assembly: GCA_036281575.1. Taxonomy (NCBI): domain Eukaryota; kingdom Metazoa; phylum Chordata; class Actinopteri; order Cypriniformes; family Xenocyprididae; genus Ancherythroculter; species Ancherythroculter nigrocauda. The sequence continues at coordinate 9,490,677 of VTFQ01000022.1, forward strand.
TCTGTAAATGCCAATCCCAGTGCATCTTTATTAGGGGTGTAACGATACGCTCAGGTCACGATACGGTACGTATCTCGATACGGAGTTCACGATACGATACGTATCACGATATTTTGAACAAAATGAAACTGAAATTCAAACAAGATTAATTAAAAAAACATGAACAAATTTCAATAATTTTTAAATTTCAATAAAATAAATAAATATAAAATTTTTATAAAAACCTTCTGTATTCAAATTAACAGTTGAATAGGGCTGTCTGTCACTGAAAAAAAAAGTTAAATTTAACATGAACTTAGAATTATGAATAGGGGCCGTTCACATATCGCGTCTAAAAACGCGTGGAAGGTGCGGCCGCACCGCTTCTCCTTCTTTCCAAAGCGCTTGCGCTCCCGTGGCGTCGGTCGTTGCTATGCAACCATGAACTGAGCTCTCCAAGAGGATCAGGATGTTTCTGCAAAGGATAAATGATTTCTAGCCCTTGCATTAGTTTTACTACGAGATATATTGATGGAGATAAGATATAAAAACCACCATGTACAGCTATGATCAGCTGTTCGGCTAAGCTTTTGATGTTTTGTTACGGAAAGGCCATAGCTGATCGGTTGATTCTTGTCACACGACCTGCGGTGCGCTTGCGGCATTCTGAGAAGTTGAGAATTGCATGCGCGTCGCGACCGCGTTGATCCCATTATGAGCGCGCCTGCCGCGCGGCTACATTTGAAAATAATAACTGACTTGCACGCGGAAAAGACGCAATATGTGAACGGCCCCACAGAACTTCTTAAAGCAAAGCATCGCAAGCGTCTTTTGTTTTTCTGTGAGCACAGCTGTTGCTGTGCACTGCGGTGAAAGAAAGCCACGACTTTTGTCACGCGACCATGCAAGAGACTGACATGAGAAACGTTTAAACCTGCTTGCAAGATTCAATGTGTGCCCGAAACACTTACTGAACTAGAGAGCTGATTGAGACACACCATCTACGATAAATCGTTACACCCCTAATACTTATAGTAATTTAAAAATGTGGTAGCATTGGATCTGGACAGGAAGGATAACTCTGGGAGTTGGAAGGGGTGTGTCGCGATTCTGCCTTCTCACATCGCGATACAGGTTCGTGGACCTGCGTATCGCGATTTCGGTTTCATATCGCATATCGTTACAGCCCTAATCTTTATCATTATCTACATGGATATTAAAATCACTAACAACAAGGACTTTATCCGCAGCTAGTATTAACTCCGATAGAACATCAGTAAATTCTTTGATAAAGTCTGTATGGTGCCCTGGTGGCCTGTATACAGTAGCAACCAAAAATGTCAACTTACATAACGTTACATAAAGCACCATCACTTCGAAGGATATTTGAAAGACTTTTGAGTAATACTGAAGATATTACAATAAATTACAGCAACACTTCTCCCTTTGCCTTTCTGACGAGGATTGTGTTGATGATTGTAACCTTGAGGGCTAGACTCATTTAAAGTAATGTAATCATTTGGTTTTAGCCAGGTATCTGTTAAACACAGCAAATCTAGATTATCATGGAAACAAACAAGTGGCGGGAAGCTTAACAAAGGGAGGCATGTGACAAATGAAAATGCAAACATAGAGTTCAAAACAGACAGATATGTGACAGACACTAGTCTACATCGCGATTTGATTTAAGTGTTCTGACCTGTTTTTTTATTTATTCATCAAAAATATGACAAATTCCATATTATACAGTAAAATCTTTTTATGACTGGATTCAGTGATTTCGTCCACGTTTTCTGCATCACGGAAATCCTACTAATGTAGCAAACGAGTATGATAAGCTTGTTGTAAGACTAATGCTGCGTTCACACCGAACGCGTCTGGGGCGTCTGATTTACATGTTAAGTCAATGTAAATGCACGTCTAGACGTCCTGCGGTGCGAATCAAGCATCTAGCGCGGTGCGAATCGGCCGTTGACGGGCGAATGGTGTGGCGTGAATTGAGCGTTCATGCGTCTGACGCCCTAGATGCCCGAGTTGAAAAATCTGAACTTTGGCGAAGACTCGCGGCACGTTAACCAATCAGGGACTCTGCTTTGGTAGTCACGTGTTTATGACGTGATCAGCGGTGGAGACCAGAACAAAGATGGAGGACAAATTAATAGTCACTGTGTGTGGCCACCCTGAGCTTTATGATGTGTCATCATACTTTTATCGAGACAGGAATAAAAAGGACCTTGCCTGGAAGAGGATAAGCGAGGAAATCGGACTAATCTGGTAATCTGGTAAATTGTAAAATGCTTTGCATGATTTTAGCCATTGATACTAGCCACCTGCTAGCTTGCAAAAGCCGGCCGGCATAACCGAGCTAAATTGCCGCTACTAGTTTCCAACTGACGAGATGATGTGTTTATTCAGAGGATCTGTGCAGAAAGAGATGGAAGACAAATACACTGGGTAGCACAGGTAGCACGCCAGGCAGAAGCCCCTCCCATGACGCAAATTCGCGTCTGAACACACTTTGTCTATAATGCGAATAGAGCGAATTTGACGTGCGTCTGACTTCAAAATGTTCAAGCGTCCAACTAGATGCGTCTGACGCGAATTTGACGCGCGATTCGCGTTCGGTGTGAACGCAGCATAAAAGATGGGGACATATTTATTACTTTATAGCAACGCGTTTCACCAATTAGGTGACAATGTAGTGTTAACCAGTATGTAATTTTTGTCAAACTCCTCTGTCTATAAAACATATTTTGTTGGAATGTACTGCTTTGAATGTCACTAGGCAATGTTTTTACACAGAAAGTCCTTTTATGGATATTTTCAAAAATGTTTCACCAGGAACAATCAATGAAAAATCTTATATAATGTTTGTTATATTTATGTGAGTTGATTATCAACTATTGTTTTTTACTCTTACTGTGCTAATTACGTTTATTTATTTATTTTAATGTTGTTCTTGCCATGAAAATAGACATAGATGCTGATATGGCAATAAAAACAAACAAACAAACAAACAATGTAGCATTAAATCACTATTCAACAGACTCAAGCCACCACCGCACCGTGGTCTCTATTAGGCTGCAGAAAGATACTAACTTTTCAATCTGCTACGTTAACTGACTGTACTGACAAACTATACTAATTTAGGATATGTGATGTAAGCGATGTGATATGCATGAGTGACATGGCAATTTTAAAGGCCAGAACACACCAAGCCGATGCCGACGAACTAGTGGTGACGAAAGCAGACTGCGGGGTTGGCTCACGTCGGCAGCGTCTGTGTCCAAAGTTGCCCTGACACACCAAACTGACGCTCGACAGCCGACGGCCATGTAGCATGTCAGTTCTGCGCCTGCGTGAGATGAAATGCCTTTCCGAACCAGCAGGCGGCAGTAGCTGAACAGAAAAAGCCGACGAGGACCAACTTCAGCCAACGGTGTGGAACACACTGAGAAAACTTAGTCGGTCGATGAAGAAAAACTGCCTGATGGCTGACCGTCGGCTCGGTGTGTTCCTGCCTTAAGGGATGGGGCTAATGTTATATTGGATGGACTTATATTGAAAAAGGAAACTCATAGGGGGGTCATTGTTTATTAACTTTACAGTAAGTTATGTATTTCACAAACTAGTTAGCAAACTTACAGTTAAGACAATGCTTTGACTCTCGTGAAGACACCGCTTGACTGCTTGCCGCTGCCCGAACAAGAGTCCTCTTTACTGAAGTGAAAGGGTTGGCTGGTGCCAGTACAATGGAATGGGCTCTGCTGGACAAACTATGTAATCACACCATTTACAACCATTTTATCTGCGTTATATGTTTTGTAAAAATAAATGTTCATATCGGTGGCATATCGGCGCCACATATGCCGATGCAGATATATCGGCGACAGGCTCATATCAGCCGATTAAAATCGGCAAAACGATATATTGGTCAGGCTCTAGAATCCATGATACCTGTAACAGAGACGAACTTCGTGATTCCCTCCTCTGACCATTGGAGGGAGCCCTTGCCTGAATACTGACACACACACACACACACATACACTACACTTCCCATCAACCCGTACCTTGGACTAATCATCACATCCAGCTGAAGCTCATCACTCTGACTATTTAAGACTCTTACACACCACATCATTGCGAAGTCTTGTATTGCCCCGTTATACATTTCTGAGCATTATCATTCTGTCTGTCTGACTGTCTGCCTGTTGCTGATCCTGTTTGCCACCCGATTACGATACTCTGCCACCTTCCTCTGACCTGTGCTTTGTTTCCTGACCTGTGAGTGATTTCTGCCTGCCCTGATCTACTGCCTGTATACTGACCACGATTCTGCCTGTCCCGTTATACCTGTTTGCCCCGTTTGACCTTGCCTGTTATACTACGCTATTCTCTAATAAAAGCATGCAAATGGATCCCAGCCTGAGTGACGATTCATTACAATACCCTGTATCTGAACAAGATGTCAAGTCAAGTCAAGTCACCTTTATTTATATAGCGCTTTTTACAATGCAGATTGTGTCAAAGCAGCTTTACATTGATAACTGGTACATCATTTGGCTGCACAGCAGCTCTTAAATAATAGTGTCAATGCAGGCAGATCAGAAGCACTGTTGAATAAATGTCAAGAATACTATTGAATATCAAATGTCAAGTGTCCCCAACTAAGCAAGCCAAAGGCGACAGCGGCAAGGAACCCAAACTCCATAAGGTGACATCAGGTGGCAAACAAGTGGCAAATAGGTGTTAAAATGGAGAAAAAAAAAAACCTTGGGAGAAACCAGGCTTAGTCCAGGATCTCCAGCAGAAAAATAGGCCCACAACATTAAAGATCCAGCAGTATATTTAACCATGGGCATGGGGTACTTTTTATCCACGTGTGCACCAAACCCATCTGGTGGGTTTGCTGCCAAAATGCTCTTTTTTTTCTTTTTTTTTTTAATATAGTTTCATCTGACCATAGAAGCTGGTCCCGTTTGAAGTTCCAGTCTTGTCTGACAACTAAATATGCTGGAGATTGTTTCTGGATGAGAGCAGAGGATTTTTCTTGAAACCCTCCCGAACAACTTGTGGGGATGTAGGTGCTGTTTGATAATTTAGGCTTTCTGAGACTCAACTAATCTCTGCTTTTCTCCAGCTGTGATCCTTGGAGAGTGTTTGGCCACTCAAACTGTCCTCCTCACTGCGCATTAGGACGATTCAGACACACATCCTCTTCCAGGCAGATTTGTAACATCTTTAGTTGATTGGAACTTTTTAATTATTGCCCTGATAGTGGAAATGGGGATTTTCAATGCTTTAGGTATTTTTTTTACAGCCACTTTCTATTTTGTGAAGCTCAGCAATCTTTTGCTGCACATTAGAACTATATCCTTTGGTTTTACTCATTGTGATGAATGATTAAGGGAATTTGGCCTTTGTGTTTCCTCATGTTTATACTCCTGTGGAACAGGAAGTCATGGCTGGACAATTTCATGTTCATGATCACCCTGGTGAATATACCAGAATATATTCTCTTGAGACTCCCCTGCTTCAGAGCGGTCAGGGTTAATGATAAGCTAAAGCCCGCCGGCAAGTTGACATGATTGGTTACAAGGTAGTTTGTGACGTCACAAACACCAGCAATTTCAAACCGCGGGTTTGAGACCACTGCAGTTTTAGAGAGAAAATACTCGGCAATGGTGTTGTCTGACGAATTTGCACATGGTTTGTCTTAAAACATATTAAAAACACCACATAGACATATAAACAGCCTTAAAAACTTGATTTTCACTTTACTTTATTATTTCAAATGTTCTCAAAAAAAACAAAAGAGCATGTGGGTGTTAGATTAATTCAATGTCTAACAAAATTGTGCACTAATATATATTCTCATGTATTATTAATGAAATATGACCCCCAGAACAGACAGAGCATACTGGATGTGTCATTACTTTATTTAATAGTTTCTGTGAAACAGTTTTGTTTTAGAACTTTAATTTTAAAATTCCTTGTATGTGGATTTACTGCATTCTCACATCAGACATTTAAATAAATATCAAATACAAATCACATACAGCAACGAAAATCTGACATATTGTGTTGGTTTTGCAGGTCCATCATGCGTGGCTGTGATAACATGTGTAGTTACTGTATAGTGCCTTTCACTCGTGGCAGAGAGAGGAGCAGACCCCTGTCTTTCATCATGGAGGAGGTCCGCATGCTTTCAGATCAGGTACAATGCTATAAGTTTGCAATATGTATGTAATAAACCTACAATAAAAGTCCATTACTTTTTTCAAATCTTTGATGGTGAGGTAATGTGTGTTTTTGTGTGTGTGTGTGTGTGTTTGTTTGTGTGTGCGCGCGTTTTTTTTATTTTTATTACGCTGGTATTACAACATAAATATGAGGACATTTCATGAGTCCTCATATTTAAAATAGCTTTAAAAACATACTAAACAATGTTTTATTAAAAATGCAGAATGTTTTCTGTGATGGGTAGGTTTTGGGGTAGGGGTAGTATAGGGGGATAGAATGTACAGTTTGTAAGTATAAAAACCATTTTGCCTATTGAATATCCTCACTTTGATAGCTAAACAAACCTGTGTGTTTTTGTGTGTAGGGGGTGAAGGAGGTCACCCTCCTGGGACAAAATGTGAACAGCTATAGGGACCTGTCTGAAGAGCAATTCATCTGTTCTGAGGGCAACACTCAGCTCAGCCGAGGATTCAAGACAGTGTATCGCAGAAAACAGGGAGGCCTCCGCTTTGCAGACCTTCTGGACAGAGTGTCCCTCATCAATCCAGATATGAGGATACGCTTCACCTCACCACATCCTAAGGACTTCCCTGATGAGGTAGGTACCATGAATTTACATTCGAGTCAGAAATACAATCTGCTTTTTTTGTAATTATTTTTGAAAATTCTACCTACATGTGATTTTTTTTTTTTTTTTTTACACTGTCAGGTCCTTATAAAGATGTGTAGGAATCAACCCAAATAATTAATCAAAAATGTAATTAAATTACACTGAATAAGAACCGGATTAACCGTAAATGATTCAGAATCAATATTTTAATACTTTATCAATTATTCGTCCACCAAGAAATTGAGCTTAAAGTATTTTACTAATTCTGGACAAAATATTATCCCGTGGTCACTGAAATAATATTTTGTTATGATTATTAATTATGAATATGATTCATAATTAGGGGTTTACGCGTTGCTGCGTGGGTGTCTCTCTGCGTCTCAAGAAGTTTCTGGAAACAAAGGAACTTTAGGTGAGTCCTCGTCTGCGAAGTTCAACGAAGGTTCTTGCACGGGTTTGAGTGAGTCTTGAAGTGGTTTGTCTTGTAGGCCGGATGATGGTCGGTCCACCGACTCAGCGAAGGCCAAGACGAAGTACAAGCAAGGACAAAAGTGAAAGCAAAAGCCATTTCACAACGCGCGGTATTGAGTTTTGAACGGTTTGTTGGTTCCGATTGTTTTAGCCAATCAGGTCCTGTTTTGGGAGGGGTCCAATGCCCAGTTCTCCTGTCCTGGTATGCAATTAGCATAATGTCCTTACAGTCCTTTTGTTCTCAAACTTAGGGATTTTGGTCAGAACTTTGAGAAGTTAATTTTGCTTGTTCAAAAGTCGTACATCTTACATAAATCAATTTTGCATCAAAATACTGTAAAGCATTCATCCATCACAACCATACCAAACAGTACACACTTTCTGTAATTGAGGTAGATTTTCTTCAAATTTACCAATCAATATTTAAAACACACAGAAAAAATTACATAGGTTCCATGAACAAAATAAAACATACTTAAAGGTGCTAAAGAGGATGTTTTGTTTTACACATTTTTGCAATATTACTTGAAACTGTCTTTACTAACTGATAAAAGACTATTTATTAGGTGCACTGAAAGGAATACTATTAATATACATCATCTGTGCACGAGGTAGGGCCTTAAAAACATCAGCCAATCGTTTACGCGATCATCGCGTAAACGATTGGCCCTCTGGCTTGTCAATCACTGCCGTGACATTCCTTGTGAGAGACGTGCGCGGATTGGCCCTCTGGCTTGTCAATCACTGCCATGACGTTCCTTGTGAGAGAGTAACTTTCCACACTCCACAGGCGCCGCATGCAATGTTTTTGTCCGGAGACAGGAGTAACAACTGCAGATTATGAGTTACCTGCGGTGAGTCCGACATAATGAATCCACTAACACGATACAAGGGTAAGAAGGGTGGGCCACACTGTGTGTGTCCCCTCTGATGCCAGCAGCCAATCACAGCACTCGAATGGAGAAGCGCCAAAATGCAATCTCCTCCTCATCGGAAAGGGATAAAGGTACCCTTTCTACCGACACTCCTTGTTCTGAGTCTGCCCTTCAAACAGGGAAAGACATAACAGATATTGTTCTGAGTCCCGGCTTGCGAAGCTGAGACACAACAGATACAGCGTTCTGAGTCTGTCCTGCACGGGGACAGATATTAACAGATACAACACCGTTCTGAGCCTCTGGTCTATCCAGAGAGAGCAACACTCGCATTCTGAGTTAAAGAGCATTGCTGGTGAAAGCACTTGAGGCATGCCTGCATCTGATGAGATTGGGATTAAGGGTCTGGAATTCATAATGGCCATGACTTCTGCCATTAAAGTTGTTAAGACCTCATGCGTGAGTCTTGTGGGAGTTTTCATCAAGAGAGCCTCCAGAATACGTCTGGCAATCCCGATCATTCTTTCCCACACTCCTCCCATATGGGAGGAGTGAGGAGCATTAAATGTCCAAGTGCAGCCCTGATTCTGCAAGAAGCCTTTCAATTCTGAGTCATTACTGTCGATTTGGAGTTCTTTGACTGCTCCAATGAAATTCGTCCCCCTGTCAGAACGAAAGTGCTTCACTGGTCCTCTGACAGCCAAGAAGTGACGCAAAGCACAAATAAAGCTAGATGCTGATAGGGACTCCACAACCTCTAAATGAACTGCTCTGGTATTCAAGCAACTGAATATGACAGCCCATCGCTTGTTCTCAGTGTTATGCCCTCTTGTCTTGCGTGTCACCACAGTGAATGGTCCAAAAACATCAAGACCTGTGTGTGTGAAAGGTGGATCTACACAAACTCTATCTGAGGGCAAAGCCGACATCTTCTGACTCTCCACTTTACCTCTCAGTCTCTTGCATAGCACACATTTATGGATGATATTTGAAACGGGTCTTTTTCCACTGACGATCCACAATCCAGCACTACGTATAGCACCTTCGGTAAAATGACGGCCTTGATGAGCCACTTGATCGTGATAATGCTGAATTAAAAGACCAGTCACGTGATGGTTGGGAGGGATTATTAAGGGATGCTTCTCTAGATCAGAGATGTCAGCATAGTGAATGCGACCCCCAACCCTTAACAGACCTTCCTCGTCCACAAAGGGGTCAAGTCTCAGGAGTGTGCTACGCTGCGAGACTTTACCAAACTTAGTCAAACTCTCAAATTCCTCTTGGTACACTTCTCGTTGTGCAGTTTTGACTATAGTCAACTTGGCTTGTGATATCTCCACACCTGAGGTTTTAGTACACAGATGCCACTTTCGACAGAGTGTGTTAGGAAAAGATTGTGAGAATGATTTTGCAATGTGCGTCAGAGTAGCGACAGCCCTCACCAAGGATCTCCAGGACTCGTTCGAATCTGCTTGAGCCTAATAACTGCTCTTTTACATTAGTTGCTAGTGTGTTCACTTGAGGACGAATTTCAACATCCTCTTCTGCTTTGACAAGTCCATACGACTCCTCCAAACTACACTCTATTAGGTTACATTCCCTAAGGAACTCTGGACCTGAGAACCAATTGGTAAGGGGTAAGTGGGCTGCTGCCACAAACCTAGTGGCATGATCTGCTGGGTTCTGTTCAGAACAGACGTAATTGTAACCAAGGTAACCAAATGAGCTATGAACTACTCCTAAAACTGTGTCAGCAGGGAGTGTAGCTGTTCTTGATGGAGTTGTTCATATAAGTTGCTGTTCTCCAGAAAGCTTGATAACTCTAGGGCAGCCAGAAATGTCTTCTATGCCAGGTGGATTATTAGTAGCTAGTGGATTATATACTTTGCCTGATAAACGCTCTTATAGTTTACCTGTAGTGGTGAGAAACGACACCCAGACTGACATTGCTGTTCCACCAAAAGCTGTGATTGCTGAAATGTATGCTGTTCAGCGTGTGACTGAGACACAGCCAAGACATGATGCTCCTCATACTCAACTGAACTTTGGCAGCTCACGGATAAAATTTGATTTTGGTGATTCCCCTTTACCAGCAGAATGGAGGACCCGAATATCAGCTTTATTGAATACGATGCCTGAGGTCTTTGCCTTACATGACATGGATTACGGGCATACAGATAAAGTGAGACATCATATGAAACTTAGTGATGAAACTCCCTTTAAACATCGAGCTAGACCCATACACCCACAGGATGTTGATGCAGTTCGCAAACACCTGCAAGACCTGTTGGCTGCCGGAATTATTAGAGAATCTGAGTCTCCCTTTGCCTCTCCTATAGTGGTGGTGAGGAAGAAGGATAATTCCGTACGCCTGTGCATCGACTTCAGAAAACTTAACTCCCAAACTATAAAGGACGCCTATGCGCTTCCCAACTTGGAAGAGGTGTTTTCCGTATTAAACGGCTCGAAGTGGTTCTCCGTTCTGGATTTGAAGTCGGGGTACTACCAAATCGAGATGGAGGAAGCGGATAAACACAAGACAGCCTTCGTGTGCCCGCAAGGATTCTGGGAGTTCAATAGGATGCCGCAGGGGATCACAAATGCCCCCAGTACCTTTCAACGGCTCATGGAGCGGTGTATGGTTCATCTGAACCGGAAAGAAGTGCTAGTTTTCATAGACGACCTTATAGTTTTTTCTGAGACACTTGAAGAACACGAACGTCGGCTAGTGCAGGTACTTGCCCGTCTGAAGGAATATGGCTTGAAACTCTCGCCTGAGAAATGTAAATTTTTTCAGACCTCAGTGCGATATTTGGGGCATATTGTCTCTCAACGAGGTGTAGAAACTGATCCAGCGAAAATTGAGGCCATTAAAACCTGGCCAAGGCCCCAGACTCTCAAAGAGCTGAAATCATTCTTGGGATTGGCCGGGTATTATAGGAGGTTCGTTCAGGACTTTTCTAAAATAGTCAAGCCACTCAACAACCTCACTGCTGGATATCCCCCAATTCGGAAAGGGAGGAAGTGTAAAGACGTCAACCGTCATTACTATGACCCGAAAGAAAAGCTGGAAGACAGATGGGATGCTTCTTGTCAGGAGGCATTTGAGAAAATTGTGGAGAAACTAACAACTGCACCGGTTTTGGGATACGCTGACCCTAGATTGCCATACGTATTGCACACTGACGCCAGCACCACAGGCTTAGGTGCTGCATTATATCAAGAACAGGAAGGCCAGTTGAGGGTCCTTGCTTATGCTAGTCGAGGACTAACTAAGAGTGAAGCCAGGTATCCCGCTCATAAACTTGAGTTTCTGGCCCTCAAGTGGGCAGTTACCTCAAAGTTCAGCGACTATTTGTACGGGGCTGAATTTACTGTGGTCACCGACAGTAACCCCTTAACTTACATCTTGACTTCTGTTAAATTGGACTCCACCAGTTATAGATGGCTGTCTGGGTTATCAGCATATAATTTCAAGATCCAGTATAGAGCAGGAGCCCAAAACCAGGATGCCGATGGGCTATCCAGACATCCAAACGGTCAGCTGTTGAATGATCTGGAGTCTCAAAAAGAACAGGAGAGGATTAAGCAGTTCACTCTAAATCATCTTGCTGAAACCAATGAAGATCTGTCGGTGATCCTACCAGAAGCAGTGAAGGCTGTGTGTGAGAAGCATCAGGTTAGCCAGTCGCAGGATGGACGGCCTGTCTTTATGACATTAGCAGAGTCCATGACGATGGATGCGGGTGCATTACCCTAAGGATTCCAGGAAGAATATGATCGTGGCTTACCTGTGATCCCTCACCTCTCTGAGGAAGATTTAGCAGCCCAACAACGAGCAGATCCCGAGTTGAAAGAGGTCCTGGAGTACCTAGAGTCTGGTGAAAAACCCCTTGGTAGAACATCCCAGTCAGCTACCATGGTTATGTGGATGAGAGAGTGGAATAAGCTCGAAATCAAGAATGGAGTGTTGTATAGGAAAAGAATGGATCAAGATAGAGTGTTGAGCCAGCTAGTGTTACCCAGGGATCTACGACAGATGGTACTCACCAGTCTTCATGATGACATGGGTCATTTAGGGCTGGAGCGGACTCTTGATCTCCTCCGTTCCAGGTTCTATTGGCCTAAAATGGCTGATGCTGTAGAGAAAAAAATCAGAACCTGTGAGCGTTGTATTCGGAGGAAAGCTCCACCACAGAGAGCAGCTCCTTTAGTGAACATACAGACCAGCAGGCCCTTGGAGCTGGTCTGTATGGACTTCCTGTCCGTAGAGCCAGACAGTAGCAACGCCAAGGATATATTGGTCATCACAGACCATTTTACAAAATATGCCATTGCGATACCTACCAAAGATCAAAAGGCTTGGACTGTGGCCAGATGCCTCTGGGACCATTTCTTACTGCACTATGGCTTTCCAGGAAAATTGCATAGTGATCAGGGCCCAGATTTTGAATCCCGAACTATTCAAGAGCTGTGCAAAGCTGCGGGTATCCGTAAGGTGAGGACGACCCCCTATCACCCAAGAGGGAACCCAGTGGAGCGGTTCAACAGGACCCTGCTGCAAATGTTAGGAACCCTGGAGAACGACAAAAAGGCCCACTGGAAGGAATTTGTTAAACCACTTGTGCACGCATACAACTGCACCAAGAACGATGTAACAGGGTACTCGCCTTACGAAATGATGTTTGGACGCCAGCCTCGATTGCCCGTGGATCTTGCTTTCGGACTCCAAGTCAATGACTCCTCCCAGTCTCACTCACAGTATGTGAAATCTCTTAAGGACCGGTTAGAAGAGAGTTACCAGCTCGCAACTCGCAATGCTATGAAGGTAGCGGGAAGAAACAAGAGGAGGTTCGATCGAAATGTAGTTGCTTCCATTCTGGACATAGGTGACCGAGTCCTAGTAAGGAATGTCCGGCTAAGAGGAAAACACAAAATAGCGGATAGATGGGAACCTGACGTCTATATTGTGTTAAAGAAAAGCAGTGGTATTCCCGTGTATACAGTTCGGCCAGAAGGGAAGGGAAGTCCAGTGCGTACTTTGCATCGCGATTTACTTCTGCCCTGTGGGTATTTGCCCAACACTGAGTTCGAAGAATCTGTCCAGCAAAAAGAACATTGTAGGCCTAGAACCAGAGCCCAATCCAGAATCAAGGATGCTACCGAAGCAGAAACTGTGCATAGTTATTCTGAATCTGAGAGTGAATTCATTCACCTTGATGTACCTGGAGAATCTTTGGAGTTCACTACTAGAGTTATACCAGAAGAAAGACCAACTCATGAGTCAGAGAGTTCATCGGTTACCAGAAACTTACCTGTAGTTGATTCCGTAAGTCCACAATCCACTGTCCTGGATCAGTCAAGAGATGATTCACCTGTTGAACAAAACAAGATTAGTGATGGAGTTGAGAGGAACTCACCTGTGATTCACCATGCAGAGCCAGACGCCTCTGGAGTTGAACCTGAAAGAAACCGAGAAGAGGGATTAGCAAAAGTAATCTCAGAAAACGAATGTGATGAATCAAGTGAGCTATCAGATGAGTCATATGATGTGGTCAATGAAACTGGACCAGATGCACATGAAAAGAATGTTACTCCTTATCCTGACTCACCCCCTGTCAGACATCTTCCAGACATTCCAACTGTGCCAGAGGATGCAGGAGATATGGGTCCAAGACGTTCAAAAAGGCAGGGTAGACCACCCGACAAGTTGCAGTATGCACGGCTGGGAAATCCCTTGATTTCAGTCATTCAGTCTTTATTGCAAGGATTGAGTTCTGCACTTTCTGAATCAGTGGAGGAATCTGATTATATAAGAAATCATGATGCTGGACTCAATGCAGTCTCACCTGTGTGACTTAACGACTCCCAAGCACAGGGACGTGCTATGATTCAGGAGGGGGAAGTGTAACCAAGGTTACCAGAGTAATATAGAAATAAAGTTATTAATATGAAAACATACTAATATATAAACAAAACTATTGAACTACTTAAAAATAAGTACTATTATAAAAGAAAATATTAATTTTATATAAACATATATTTTTACTTGGTTATTAATGTGACCAATAGAGAGTCGTTTTTAATACAACATGAGCCAATGAGAGCGCAGAATGTGGCGCAGCGGAGAAATTAGTTTCCGGATTTTTGCACGAGGTTTGCTCGTGGAGTCAGAGGCAGCTCTCTCTATCGTGCATAGATGCTGATGAGCGCGGTGTTTGCTGATGCTCCGGGGAACAGAAACACAGAAATAATCTTCTGGATGTGTTTTATTGATGGATTGATGTAAGTGAAGTGACGCATTTTATTTTCCATTTGTAGTGAATGACATTTGATATAGTAATGTGAGTGAAACGGACAGTTAATTTGTAAAATATGAAACTTAATGGTGATATGTATATACTCTACTAGCAACAGAGTGTGGCTAAAGTGTTTACGAAGTGTATTTTTGATTAAAAAGGTTAAAGAAAAGGGTTTAAATCGGACGCGCTGTAACCGCTCCATTCTGGAATTTTCTGTGAGTTTAAAGATCTCCTTGGTAAGTCAATTTGCCTTGTTAATCATCACCAATTGAATCGTTATTATTGTTTAAGTGGAAAAAGCAAGAGAAATTGAATTTGTGAGTGATTTATATGTGTAAAAATGTGTTATGCTGTATTTAGTATATAAGAGCTAACTGTGTGCTCAAGTATGTGACAAAGTTGTCAGTTATATAATGTTTAGTGTGCTATGTTTGAAAAAATAGTCACAGACATTGCATATATGAAGAAAATAATCTTTATTTGAAAAGATACAGATACAGATATTCAGAATACTCAAGTTCTGTGTAATTTGAATGATGTATAGTGATTGATAACTTTATTGTATGTTGTTACAATGAAGATATTCATGATATTTTCATGACCTTGTTTGTTCAAGGTCAGGTTTTTTGTTTTTTTTGTTTGGTTTTGTTCTGTTTTCCTGTTCTGCCCTTGTCCAAATTGGATTGCTGTCCTGTCCGATGTGACGAGATGTACCGATGCCTGTATTGTGGATTTGTCCCGGCCTTCCAGTGGTTTTGAGGAGGTTTTGGACTGGCGAGCCTCCCTTGAGTTGTTCTTGGATTTTCTGTGGAAACAAAAGTTTTTCTGAACTCTGCGAATGGTAGGAAATCGAATAACTCTTCTTTTTTTTTTTTTTTTTTTCTGTTTTGGATGGAGATGTTTTTTTTCCTCATCGACAACGAAAAGACATTTGTACTTCTATGGACTATTTGAAGAACTGTTTTTCTTGAAAAATTGAGGGTTATGAGATCAAAGGACATTTTATTTTAGCAAGAAGTGTCAATTTCTGCATTGACAAGTGTGACACATTGTTTGGGTTTTTGATACTTAAACACTAATTTTTTTGTGAATTGAACACTGAGTTGAAGTGAACAAAGTACTTACCTTGTTGAAAACCAAGGGAAAAGATTCACGAAACCTGTCAAAACACAAGAGTGATAGCAATATTTAGAAACAAGAATTTCATTAGAATTTTCACTTTTTTTTATTATTATTTCTTGTTTTCATTATTCCAGATTGATTCAACTTACCTTTTGAATGCAGTCAGACAAATACATATTGTGTGTTCAAACAAATCATTCTCGGTGTCTGTTCACTGTTGTTGTTGCATCTTTCTCCATGGCGAACCTATTCTTCTGAGACGCTGGTCCATAGATGGGCATATAACAATTTAATCATTTATTAAATCTAGTTATTAGCCGGATAGAATGCGTTACATAATGCCAATGACTAGGTTCTGTGGTTTTTCTTATGCGTGCAACTCTATTAGCCACATACATGTAGAATCTGCGTGTTACATTGTGAATGTACCCAAGCACTATGTGACTGTCAGTATAAAAGTGAATGTTGTGGAGCTCTGTGTCAATTTTTTTCCTTTATAAGTTCCATCAACTCGACAGCAAGCACCGCTGCTCATAACTCCAGGCGCGGAACAGTATGTGCTGGAAAAGGAGCCAACTTGGATTTTCCCATTACAAACCCCACATGAAGCTGTCCGTCTGAATTTATTACTCGTAGGTATGCTACTGCTGCGATAGCTAATGTAGAAGCATCCGAGAAGATACATAACTCTCTAAGCTGAGCTCCGCACAGTGAGGTTGGGACATAAGATCGTGGTATTTGCAATCGATCAAGCTCAGCTAGAGATGAAGTCCATACCTTCCACGAATCTTTTTTGTCTGACGGAAGAACGGTGTCCCAGTCTTGTTGTATAGTTGAAAGTTCTCTCACTAGAGCTTTGCCTTGCATAGTGATTGGACAGACAAACCCGAGAGGATCATATAAACTATTGACAGTGGAAAGGATCCCTCTTCGAGTGAAGGGTTTGAGATCTTGAGAAGCTTTAAATGTAAAGCAGTCTGTCTTGAGGTTCCAACTTATACCAAGGCTGCGTTGGAGAGGTAGTGGGTCTTTATCAAAATCCAAGTCTTTGAGATCTTTGGCTCTCTCACTAGATGGAAAAGCTTCCATCACCGAAGCACTGTTAGAGGTCACTTTATGCAGATTCAAGCTTGACTTCGATAGCATTGTCTGTGTGCGCTTTAGGAGATCAATGGCTTCTCCTTCAGTAGGGACAGATGTGATGCCATCGTCAACATAGAAGTTGCGTAACACAAAGTCCTTAGCATCCGTTCCGCACTCTGCTTCGCCAAGTTCTGCTGATCGTCTTAAGGCATATATAGCGACCGCTGGCGAAGGACTATTGCCAAAGACGTGTACGGTCATTCTGTAATCAATGATCTCATTTTCTGCACAGTTGTCTTTGTGCCAAAGGAAGTGAAGATAGTTGCGATGCTGCTCTTTTACTTTGAAACAATAGAACATTTGTTCTATGTCCACCATCACAGCTACTTTCTCCCTACGGAAGCGCAACAGCACACCCAAAAGGGTATTGTTAAGATCAGGTCCACTCATCAAAACATCATTAAGGGAGACCCCTCCATACTGGGTGCTTGAATCAAAGACCACCCTAATTTTGTCAGGTTTGTGTGGGTGGTAAACTCCGAAAATTGGCAAATACCAACATTCTTCCCCTGATTGTAAGGGTGGAGCAGGTTCTGCTTGCTCATTTTCAATCACCTTCTGCATAAAACCCAAAAAATGTGTTTTCATATTCGGTTTCTTAGAAAGAGTGCACTGTAAAGAGTTCAGCCTTTGCATAGCTTGCTCTCTATTGTTCGGGAGTTGCATTCTTGGAGAGCGGAATGGAAGTGGTGCCACCCAGTGGTTATCCTCATCAAGGTACACCTCTTTGTCCATAATGTCGAGAAAGACTTTATCCTCAATAGATAAAGCAGCTTTATCATCCTCTAAAGATCTGAAGAACACATTCTCTTTTAAGCCCTTTGTATAGCTCTCACTGGTTTTTGAACACTTGAGAGAACATGGTGGGTCAGGTAAATATGCCAAAAGAGGTGACTCACCCCGTTCTATGACATTGAAGCCTTTTGTGCATGGAGAGAAGAATGAAGTTCGCCCATAAGAACATCTCGACCCAAGAGGAGAAGGATAGGAGCACTAGGATCTAAAGGTGGGATTTTATCTGACACAGCAGTGAGGTGGGGGAAACACTTAGCTATCTCAGGCATCGGAATCTCGGATCGGTCATCTGGTAGAGTGTTACACTCTATCAAGGCTGGAAGCGCAACTACCGTTTTCCCATCTAGCGATTTGACAGAGAATCCATTTACTTTCCTCCTCGCTGTAGTCACTACACCTGAACACGTCTTCAGTGTATAGGGGGAAGAACTGCTAACAATGTTGAACAGATCAAAGAACTGTGATTTCACCAATGATCAATTACTCTGTTCGTCCAGTACAGCATAAATGCGTTTGGCTCTTTCATGTTGATTAGAGGGATAAACATTTACGAGACAAATCTTTGAACACGACTTGGGCTTACTAGCATCTCCGCAAATCTCAGTGCACTTGTTGTTGACCTCAGCAGTGTCCTCATCTGTTTTTTTCATGATTTGATCTTCTGTTGATACAGACACTTCAATGGACCATGGAGCAGGACCCGGATGCATGGCTGCAATGTGTCTGTCGCTGTTGCATTCTCTGCACTTAACAGATGCTCTGCAGTCTCTTGCGACATGCTTAGTGGAAGCACAACATCTAAAACAGATGGACTTTTCCTTCAGATGTGCTTTTCGTTCATCCAGGTGTTTGCTCCTGAATGTGCGACACTTATGAAGTGGATGAGGTTTATTGTGTAGGGTGCAAAGCTTGTCTGGGTCTACATTCTTGTCCGAGTTTCTGTCTTGGTTTGGTTGTGCAGCCATTACTTCAGTTTTCTTGATGAAAACGGAAGTTCTGTTACTCGACCTGGCAGCTCCGTCGGATTTTGCGTTGTTTGAGCAGCCAGTTGAAGCAAGAGCAAAACTAGGGTCATTTCTAGTTCTTGCTTGTCTACAAACAAATTCAACAAAGAAGCTGAAAGGAGGAAAGTATACGTTATGATCTTCTTTATACCTGGAACCTTGCGTAATCCACTTGTCTTGAAGACTGAATGGGAGTTTTTCTACGATGGGGTTGACTCCCCATGCTGTGTCAAGGTAAGCAAGTCCAGGTAAACGACCACTCACTTTTGCTGACTGCAGCTCGAGCAGTAAGTCCCCAAGATCTCTCAGACGGTGGGTGTCTTTATTTGTGATGCGAGGAAACGCGTCAAGTCTCTTTAACATTGCCTGCTCGATGACCTCTGGACATCCGTAGCAGTCCTCCAGGCGATGCCATATCATACGAACTCCTAAGGCAGGATCACTGACATGAACTGATTTGATTCGTTTGGCATGACTGGACGAATCAGGACCAAGCCATCTGACAAGAAGATCGATCTCCTCTCTGCTAGCTATATTGAGTTCACTGGTTACAGCTCGAAAAGACGTTTTCCACGCCCAGTAATTTTCTGGACAGTCATCAAATTGGAACAAGCCAGAACTCACCATTTCTTTTTTCAACAAATATGTAGAGAAGTCATTTGCATGAGGTGGTGGTGGTGCTCGAGTAAAGTGCTCAGCAGGAACGTGAGAGGGCAGGCCAGAGTCACACTGCATTCGTACTGGATAGTTTTGATGCCTTACTTCATCAGCACCATCAAATGGCTCAACTTTTACATTTGAATGAGAACTCTGGAAGTTGTGTTGAATCGTCTGTTCCTGCCTCACAGGAATTGTCTCAGCATTAGATTCCTCCTTCGCCATTGGAGGAAGAGAACTTAGTGAGCCTGCAACATAACTCCGTGTCACATAACTTGAACCCTCACTTGCATGTTGTGAATTAGGAGTCGAATTAGGAGCATATTGTTGCTGAGAATGTTTCTGCACATACTCTTTGGTGCGTTCGGCTCTACTTGAGATGCATGATTCTTTTTCTAGATCGACACTTGCTCCGTCTTCTCTATAAACTGCAGCTTCATAAACTTCTGCCTCTGTAGATGCTGCTACAGCTTCTTTCTGCAGTAACACATATAAATCAGCCTCAACCTCTGCTTTTCTGCGAGCTGTCTCAGCTAGTGCTTTCTGTTGATGCTCTTCAATTTGAGCTCTTTCTCTCATCATAATGGCTTCCTTTTCTGCATAAGAGGCCTTTACTTTGCATGCTGCTGCTTTAGCTCTTGCTGTGGTCGCAGTTGCACTAGCCGAAGATCTACTTGAATGATGCGACCTGCTAGACCGAGATCTTGTTTCTAGAGGTTGGTCAGCTCCCTCTTCTTTCTTGCGAGGCAGTGACCCATCCATCTTGATATTGTAGTGTTAAATGTAAGCTGGACGGAATCCTGATTGTTTGTCTTCACCCGCCGTGCAGTCGACCTTTTACTATTCTGCCCTGGCGATGGTGTTCTAAACCAAGCGTTGACAGATAGCTAACAGAAATAAAGCTCCATCACACTTTCTTCATTGTGCTTTTGTGATGCACACTTTACTGTAAAACTGAAAGAAACAAAATATACAAATTACAAAATGATTTACAAAATAGCATGGATATTTTTCACATTCACAAACATCCATTTACAGAATCAAACAACTAAATAAACAACTGATTTATGTTAACAGCATGTGCTTGAAGAAAAATATGACTATGCAACGTCATTAGCATATTAGCCGTCAGATCGCGCTATTTTTCAGAATCAAACATCGATCTCTAAACATCTTAATAACGACCAGCTTTTAATTAAACTAAAACAACATTATTGCAGTTATTTTCAATATGAAATTTATAACTTACGGTCGTATCTACTCCCAGGATTAGACAGCAAACAATGACGTGCATCCAGAACGCAGATCACAGAAAACGAGTCTCTTCTTCTACTGTTTTACGTGCTTCCTGTCGCGTTGTATTGCACAGTGTAATAACATTTTTTTTACCACAAGGTGTCACTCACAAACTACTTATACAAATCAAAATGCAGCCCCCAAAGATAAACTAATACTGCACAGAACACCACCTTATTATTTTCAGAGAAACAGTTTATCTTTCCATAAGATAACGTAACTCTTCCATAGCCACACCCAACTTAATCGCTTGTATTCTATGTAGCTTATGCACTTTATTCCTTTATCATTCATGGTATTCATTTAGTAGTTGTGTTAGTTATTCTTGTTTATCTTTTTGTTAATAAAATTTATTTTATTACACTTGTGTCTTCCTTGTGCTGATAATACAGAAAAGGTTCTACAAGTTAGCAATTTCACCAATCTTTCAGATAAATCAGCTGACCACTTTACTTTCATTCTAAATGAATGAAAGCCCCTGTTGGGAGTGTTCTCATACTGCCAAGGTAACAGACCTTGACTGGGGTCCTGAACTAGGGAAAAAGGGGGAAGTGGTCATCTGATGTACTCATAACCGCACCCTAAGAGACGTGTGGTCCTAAAATCACAATGTCAGCGGTGACGTGAGTACCAATCCCTATTTTACTTTGCATCCTTGAATGGACAAAGTAAAAATCACTACATAATTGGCGTCCCTGGGTGGGCTAACTTAGATTGAAATATGCCTTCTGTTTTATCAACACAAGTCAATACACTGAAAGATAACAAACGAAGTAACTTTAGCAGGAAACAAGTCTTTCACCAAGTCAGAAACCAATTGCATAGCAAGAGTGGTTCTCTCTAAGCCTGATTGATAGTTTCCCTGCTAAACTCTTTGGTACTATTTATGAATAGGATTGGTTGCAAAGTGTATAGAATTGTAATTTTATTGTGGCATAGAGCTTGCATTATTTTTGCAACGTTGTAATTGTTGATTATAACTAATTGCTACTAGAAACATAGCATATGGTGTTCACCTTGTAAGTCTATCGTATGGTTTTGGAATTTTATGTGAACCTGTCAGGTAAGGGTAGTGCCCTCTGACAAATTAGAGACAAGTGCTAGAATTCTCACCCCCTAGTGTGTGTGACATTCATTGTCTAGAGTGGCTTAGAGCTGCTTACACTTGTGGTAAACTTTAAGAGTTAAGCTAATTCAGGTGGTGTATTTATTTATTATATATGCAAGTATATATAATAAATAAAGATGGCTGATATGACCGCTGAAGCAGTAAGCCAGGCCTTAAAGGGTGCTTCACTAATAAAGCTTCTTTCCAGCCTATCACTAAACTGGCCTGTACAACCAAACCAGGCCACAGACAAAATATCCCTTGCCCAAGAACAGAACAAAGATTTGTTCCAGGAACTCAAAACTGAGCTGGCTGATCTGCGTAGTGATAATTTGAAATTAAGGGCTAAAATATGTAGATTGTCATCAGAGACAAAAA
Organism: Ancherythroculter nigrocauda; assembly: GCA_036281575.1. Classification (NCBI taxonomy): domain Eukaryota; kingdom Metazoa; phylum Chordata; class Actinopteri; order Cypriniformes; family Xenocyprididae; genus Ancherythroculter; species Ancherythroculter nigrocauda. The sequence goes on from VTFQ01000022.1 coordinate 9,512,660, forward strand.
GCTTACAGTCCATTACTGACAGTCAGGAAGTCGAACTTAAGAGTCAAAACTGACATGGCCACTCTGCAAACAGAGTTAACCCATACTCGAAATGACCTGCTGATACAGACAGAGAAGTTAAATTTTCTAAGCTCTAGTGAGACTAGGACTAAAGCTGAGTTACGTTCAGCTTTGCTTGAAATTTCTGAGCTGAAAAAGCAACAAGAAATAGAAAACAAAACTTGTGTTCTGTTCAAACAACAGCTTCCCGACTCAAATGGTACCCAAATCCAGCATAGGGAACACTTGGGTAGAGTAGGAGCTGAGACTGCAGCTAAAACATCAACGTTGGTAAACAAAGATAGCATTGCAAGGCAGAGATGTGAAGGAATAGGAACAAGGATCAGTGAATTGGAGAAAGGCAGGCGTCTCCCCCAGCAGCAACCAGAACCACAAAGTGTGCACCCCCGCTCCTTTGGTTCAGCTGTTAGGGGACCCACTGTTTTATGGCTTTGAAAAGAGAAAGCATTATCAGGACAGTGATGTCACAGCCTCAAGCAGCCTAACTGTAAGTGACTCTCCTAAACCTGTCCACTCCTTACCTGAGTTTCCTAGCATGCTACCATCTAGCAACAGACTGCAAATTCTTAGAGAATTAGCACGTGACATAGAGGTTTTTAACCCTGAGACCACCGATAACAACATAGAGTTGTATTTAAAGGATGTAAACACAGCCTTGACATACTTTCCTGAGGCTAGCATGGCTGACAAAATCTTTCTTCTGAGAAAGACCACAGCCCAGATTGTCCATGGCTTCATGGATAGACAAAGTCCAGCTATCGCTAACAATTATGATGAATTGTGTAAAGCCCTTCTGGTAGAGTATACTCTGTATCAGAACCCATCTGCCTCTCGCCTCTCAGCTTTCCGAATTAAGCAAGGCCGCCATGAGTCTCCCAGAGAGTACTATGAGCGATTAAGGAAAATGTATTTCGCTGGCAAAGATGACCCTAGGGCAGAGGAGGATGTAATGTTTAAGAGCCTGTTTGTAAGTAACCTTTACCCCACTGTTAGGAAACCACTCATACTCATGGTAGACATTGAAAACATGTCCGCAGGAGAACTGAGGCAGCTCGCCATGCGAGCCTGGGACAGTATACGCACAGACAGGGAAGACAGAGAGCCATTTGCTTCTGTGCATGAATCTAGACATGACTCTAAGACTCCCATTCAAATGGAAGAGTCAGAACTTCCCCAAAACAGCTATGCCCATTGCAGCAATCTCCAGCAGAGCACTGAGAGCCCTAGGTTCTCAGGTTACAGGGGACATAACAATCACAGGTATGCCCCCAGAAATGAGAGCAGGCAGTGGGATAACAGAGGGCAAAGACAGAAGAAGGGTAGAGATAACTCTGAGAATGGCCAAAAACAGAGTAGTCATAATAGAAGTAGGAAATCTAGAGGGACCAAAAGTAAGGATGCTGAGAACTTAGCAGAGATCCAGCACATACTTCTCAAAGCCCTCAAAGACCTTAAGTCAGAGGAGTACATCTTCACTGACAGAGACCTGGTTTTCTCAGCATAACCACGTCAGGGCCCCTCCCCCTCCACCAAACATCTCAGACTGTGGACAACAGCCAGGGAAAGGGGGGTAGCCCATAACTGAACAGGGTCTTTTAGATTCTGCAGACATCAAGTCCCTGTTACTTTTAGACCTCAACTTCAGCCTAAGAAGGATCCATTACTTTCCACTTCAATTTTGCTTCAGACTTTTCAGTCAATTTCTATAAACCACAAGGTTTATTTTGCATGCCCATGACAATCCCTTTGGATGTCAGGAAAGGGGGGTCAAAGCCTCCTGTGAAATTCCCATTCAGCTAGTTTACTGGCCACATGTAGAGTATTGCAGATCACAGCCAGGGTTGTTTATTTTGTTTTCCATTCCAGTCATTCAAACTTCCTTATAGGAGACCTCCAAAATAATAGATAGTGGATTGGACCTGTGGTGCAGCCCTCCAGAGGAAGCTGCAGACTTTAGACAGAACACTTAAATTCTCAACCCCCACTGCTGGTCAATATACAGCCCCTTGAGCTGCACCATCTAGGGTAGCCAAGATAATGGATGTCATACAACAGGACTACTCCCATTAATTTGTCTGTATATTAGTGCAATTGTTACTTGTGAGCTTTGCTCCTGATAAGGTGACAATAGATACAGTCTTGTCATTTGTGGTACCAGGTGAACTAGTTGAGGATTCTTGTAATCAGGCAATGCAAGGAATGATTTATACTAAGCAGGTGCACTTAGCTTACAGCTTGAAAAGTGCCATACCAAATTATGTCAATCCAGACATTTAAAGAACTGGTTTCCTGCTAAATTTGCTTAAACATTTTTTTTAATGTTTACTCTCACTCGTAATACTCTTTAGAGATTTTCATTCACACGTAGGTACCTTCTCTAGAATGCTTCTGACCCATTTAGAAATTATTCTAACAGGCATTCCATTTAGCTCATTGAACTCTATGTAGAACATATCAAGCCAAATGTTACTTCCAATGCCATTGGTCAGACGGAGGAGGTGAGGTGTGTGTGTTTTGTTCCAACTGTTCCTTTTCAGTGCATCGTCCCGAATCAACGACTTAAGGTCCTCGATCAAGCCGATCAGGGGGGATGTAGTGAACAGCACATTCTAGGGCCCAGTTTATGGCCGGGCCCCTCTCTGTCAATAACAGTGGACAAAGGTTGGCTACATTTTGATTGGATCTTGGTGGACTAACACAAACAAACTGTCCTACGCCATCAGATAAAGATGGAAGGACAACATCCAGACCTCTCTTAGGGGGTAAGAAGAAGACCTCTTGTACCAAGCCTGGGAAGGACAAGGCTTCTCATTGGTCCACAGGCAGTTACTGCCCTTCACCCATCTAAACACTACTTCCTAAGGTTGGCCAGAGACTGCCATAAAAATTCCTTGGGACCTTAGCAAAAATGTGTGAAACAAAGAGAGATCGCAAAGATCCATCCAAATCCATTCAAAACTATGTTTGAAAACCTTAGAACTGATGCAAACTACACATCCATTTCACACTTATTCACAGAAATAAGTATTCTCAGTGACAGCCATTTGTAGTGCAACATCTGATACAAATACAGCTGTTAATGTACAATTGAATGACAGTTCAATCTTTTTCCATCATGTTTAGTCTCTATTTGTTTAGAATATTGCCAAAGGTATTCTGGTGGTGGTTTGGAAAGTGAGAAATGCATTGGTAAACTTTAAAGACACTGTAAAGACTTCCAACTTTGTGCTTTATGCAAATGAGTTCCACAGGGGTGAGAAGGGTGGGCCACACTGTGTGTGTCCCCTCTGATGCCAGCAGCCAATCACAGCACTCGAATGGAGAAGCGCCAAAATGCAATCTCCTCCTCATCGGAAAGGGATAAAGGTACCCTTTCTACCGACACTCCTTGTTCTGAGTCTGCCCTTCAAACAGGGAAAGACATAACAGATATTGTTCTGAGTCCCGGCTTGCGAAGCTGAGACACAACACATACAGCGTTCTGAGTCTGTCCTGCACGGGGACAGATATTAACAGATATAACACCGTTCTGAGCCTCTGGTCCATCCAGAGAGACAACAACAGATCCCATGATCTGAGTCTACAGCTTGTGAGGCAGCAACAGAGACGACTAAGCCTCCAGCTTTGAGGAAAGAGACGTTAACCAAGACTACGTTCAGAGTTTCCGTCCAGTGAGACAGTGACGACATCTGCAACAAGGTTAAGCTCAGGAGAGCAAACCTTCACTCCAAGGTACCTTCGTCTGCGTGTTCCAGATTGTTAAGGACCTTCTGCACCTACACCAGGGCCTCATCTGCGTGTTCCAGATTTTAGGACCCTTTGGTGCTCCAGGAGATCAGCATCCCACAGAGCTTCGTGTTCAAGACTGTTGAAACAGATTCTGGCTCCTCTTCCCACTGCATTGTCACCCAGTACAAACAGTGGAAGACGTCACCGTCATCGGACTCAACCAAGTGGAACGTAAATATCACTTAACCAAACCTCTTTCCAGAGACCTTGGCATTGTTGTATATTATCAGTATATAATTTCCTAATTTCCATTAGATGTAATATAGCTGATGTTAGTTAATAACAAATAATCTTTCGTTTATTTGTTTGGTGCATAATAAGGTTCTCCACCTTATTATTTTCAGAGAAACAGTTTATCTTTCCATAAGATAACGTAACTCTTCCATAGCCACACCCAACTTAATTGCTTGTATTCTATGTAGCTTATGCACTTTATTCCTTTATCATTCATGGTATTCATTTAGTAGTTGTGTTAGTTATTCTTGTTTATCTTTTTGTTAATAAAATTTATTTTATTACACTTGTGTCTTCCTTGTGCTGATAATACAGAAAAGGTTCTACAAGTTAGCAATTTCACCAATCTTTCAGATAAATCAGCTGACCACTTTACTTTCATTCTAAATGAATGAAAGCCCCTGTTGGGAGTGTTCTCATACTGCCAAGGTAACAGACCTTGACTGGGGCCCTGAACTAGGGAAAAAGGGGGAAGTGGTCATCTGATGTACTCATAACCACACCCTAAGAGACGTGTGGTCCTAAAATCACAAAGTCAGCGGTGACGTGAGTACCAATCCCTATTTTACTTTGCGTCCTTGAATGGACAAAGTAAAAATCACTACATTAGTCATGCGCCCAGAGCACCTCAAAGTCACCGTCTCTGGATTGGGTAGCCCGGGGTGGTCCAATGTAAAAGGTGGCGGAACAGGTGCTGCGGAGACTGGCACAGCAAGGTCACTCTCCTGCTCAGTTGACTGAGTTGCTCCTTGAGACTCTGGGTCTGAAACGCCCTGAGGGTATCGAGGTCGTAACTGATCTCCGTGACGCCTGTACACTTGGTCAGTTAACTCTCCCTGCACCCGGTACGACACCGGACCTGTCTGTTGTGTAACTACTCCTGGGATCCATTTGGGTTTATCCCCTGCAGTATTATGTGGATACACAGGATCATCTACATCAAACTGTCTCTCTGCAGCCCGAAGGTCATGTTCCTCCTTCTGCTGATACTGCCTCCTCCTCACCCTCATGGCGATGTTAGGCTTTAGGAAATCCAGCCGCGAACGCACATGTCTCTTCAGGTGCAAATCTGCGGGTGACTCTCCTGTCGCACTATTGGGAGTTGTGCGATATCGCAGTAGGAAATGCGAGATTTTGTCCTCAACACTCTTCTCCATTCAACTTCTTCATGCCTGCTTTGAATGTGGGAACATACCTCTCAGCAAGGCCATTGGTAGCTGGATGTCTCGGTGCACCAGTCGTGTGAAGGATACCATTCCTTTTCATGAACAGCTGAAACTCATCTGACATGAATGTCGTGGCGTTATCTGTTACAACTTGCTCTGGCAAACCATATGATGCAAAAAGTCTCCAAAGTCTTGAAATGTTTGCAGAGGACGTTATTTGAGCCATCTTGAAAACCTCCAGCCACTTAGAATAGGCATCTACAACTATCATAAACATGTGACCCATGAACGGACCTGCAAAATCAATGTGGAGCCTTTTCCAAACATCTCCTGGAAACTCCTAGGGGTGCAGAGGAACTAGGCGTGGCATACGCTGCTCCAACTGGCACCGATCACACTGCTTACAGGTTTTTTCAACGTCCATGTCTATATGTGGCCACCACACATATTGCCTGGCAGTGGTCTTAATCTTTACTATGCCAGGGTGTCCGCTGTGGATCTCATTAAGCACTGCTGTTCTCAGCTTTGCAGGCACCACTACTCTTGTCCCCCATAGAACACATCCTTGTTCAACAGATAGCTCCTCTTTTTTTTTGTAATACACTTTCAGTTCTTCCGATACTTCTTTCGGCCACCCTTCCATGACGTATCTGTGCAGCCTAGATAGCTCAGCGTCCTTGCGTGTTGCCTTGGAGATCTGTTTTGCACACAGTGGTGCTTCTTCTAGGTGTTCACCGATTAGTGCATGTAGGTATGCCGTCATTGGCTCTGTTCCTGCGTCTGTAGTTTCCGGCAGTGGGACACAAGACAGACCATCCGCATTGCCGTGTTCCTCTGACTGGCGATAGATTATGTGATAGTCATAGGCAGACAGTATAATGGCCCACCTCTGTATACGCGCTGCTGCCATTGTTGGAAGCCCTTTATGTTCTCCAAACAGCGTGAGCAGGGGCTTATGGTCAGTGATCAAGTTAAACTTTTGCCCCCACAGATATTGGTGGAATTTTTTCACTCCATACACCAGGCTCAACGCTTCCTTCTCAATTTGCGAATAATTCTTCTCCGCCGGTGAGAGCGTACGAGAAGCATAGGCTATTGGATGTTCTTGTCCATCAGGTGTTGTGTGTTGAATAACAGCCCCAATTCCATACGCTGAAGCGTCACATTCGAGAGAAAGTGGCAGGTTCGGATCATAGTGAACTAACACCTTGTCACTGGCCAACATTTCTTTGCACCTATCGAAAGCGTTCTGTTCTACCTTACTCCACCCCCATTTTGTTTGGTCCTTCAGCAGTCTGTAAAGGGGTGCCAAAACAGTACTTTGCTGTGGCAAAAAACGACCATAATAGTTTACTAACCCCAGGAAAGCTCTGAGCTCTTTGATGTTTGTGGGTGTTGGAGCATCATGCACGGCTCTGACCTTGTCTTCTGAAGGGTAGACTCCTTTTCCATCTAACATGTGACCTAGGTACTCGATTTGTGTTTTCCCGAAGTCACACTTTGCCTTTTTTACTCTCAGGCCATTTTCTTGAAGCCGTTGTAGAACTTTGTCCAGGTTCATCAGATGTTCAGTCTCGTCCCTGCCCATCACCAGCAGGTCATCCAAATAGACCACGACATTGAGGTCCTTCATTACGTTCTCCATGATCCTTTGGAAAATACTGACAGCAGAATTAATGCCAAAGCAAAGCCGATTGTACACAATCAGCCCTTTATGCGTGTTCACAGTAGTATACTTTTTTGACTCGTCATCTAAGAGGACTTGTTGGTAAGCGGCTGCCAGGTCAATTTTAGAGAATATCTTCCCTCCACATAATGCTGCCAGAACCTCTTCAATGCGTGGTAGTGGGTATGTTTCAGTGTTTGTAGCCATGTTCACAGTTACTTTATAGTCGCCGTATAAGTCCACCGTCTCGCTTGGTAACAGGGACCACTGGAGCAGGCCACTCACTGTGCTTCACAGGGCTGATGACACCATCTTTTTCCAGGCGTTCTAGTTCTTTTTCTACTCTTTCTTTCATTGCGAAAGGCAGGACACGGGCTTTGTGGAACTTTGGAACTGCGTCAGGCTTCACAGAAATTGCTGCTTTAATGCCCTTTAATGTCACCAACTCATCTTTGAAAACATCAGCATATTTATCCAACACATCTTGGATTGACTTGGGTTTAGTTGTTGGGTGCGTAACATTTTCTGTGACTTTTTTCATCATTTTTCAGTTCAGCTTAATTTGACCCAGCCATTCAAGCCCACACAGCGAAGGACCTCCTCCAGCCACTACTATGAGCGGTAGATCAGCAATCTGATTTCCATAAGTCACTTTTGCAATAAACTGTCCTTTCACTGGAATGGTCTCGCCTGAATAGCCCTTTAGTGTGACGTTGCTGCCCTCCAGTGGCACATGTGAGAATGACTGCTCATACACATTTTCTGAGATGATGCTGACTCCTGCTCCTGTGTCAATTTCCATCGGCACTTTTTTTCCATTTACATCAAAAATTGCCCTGTATGGCCGCCTGCCCGCACTATTTGCACTGAACACAGAAAACATCAGAATTTCATCTTCTATTTCATCAGCTTGTACGTAGCTAGTCATTTTTTCTTCTTTTCGTTCACTGTTTTCCTCCCCTTTTTTTCCCTGTCTCTCACGTGTCCGCCCCCCAGTCCTGCATGCCTTCTGAATATGCCCGACTTTGCCACATTTATGACACTTTACATCTTTGTAGTAACAATCGCTGGCGCTATGATTCTTTCCTTTACATCTATAGCACCCTTCTTGTTTAGAAGGCGAGCACCGCCTCCCCTTTACCTTGTGAACAGCGGTGACATCATCACCTTTCCACAACTGCTGCGCATCTCGGTGGGCTGTCTCCATGTTAACAGCAAGCTCCACAGCTCTCGCAAAAGTCAGTCTATCCTCTGAGAGTAATTTGCGCTGGCATGCCTCAGAACTGACTCCGCTGACAAATCCATCACGTAGAGCTTCATCCAGCCTGTCCCCGAAATCACACTTTGCAGCGAGTTGGCGGAGCTCGGCAGTATATTCAGTCACTGTTTGGCCGCTTTTCTGGACACATTTACGGTACCTGAAACGCTCGGCGATGACCAATGGTTTAGGTTCATAGTAATCTGTTAGAATGGTCACAATCTGATCAAAAGTTTTGTTCTTTGGCTTGTCAGGCTAGACCAGGTTGCGTAGAAGGCCATATGTTGTTGCGCCGACTGAACTCAACAATACGGGAACTTTCTTTTCGTTTTCGACATCATGAGCCTCGAACAACAACTCCATGCGCTCAACGTAGGCAGACCATGTTTCATGCTCCGGCTTGAACTCGTCCGGTCTTTGTGAAAAGTGCGCCATTTTCACGAACTAAACTGATTTATCTTGTCGCCAATTATGTGGTGTACTTAAATAACTAGGCAAGGCACGCGTTTGTCACCTTTATATTAGAGAGGTCGGAACGTATCACACAAGCTGAACATGAGGGTATACAGGCTCAACTCTTTTGTTATGACATGCGCAGAAGACACCCTACCTAAACAACGGCAAGCCTTCAGGCACAACCTTAATGCACATATTAACGGTATCAAATACACCACACAGTCTTTGGTTTCTCAGTCGACGAAAAGATCCTCTTTATCACCTTTAATACATATGATAATGTTAGAGACTGCTTTTTGGTGATAAGTTCATATCTCTGGCAGTATTTTCTAAATAGCCTCTGTTGTCTCTGAAACTTTGGAATGTCTTTTGAAATGCAATGCTGGGCAAAAGGGAATGTTTCCTGTTGTTGGAAATCTCAGAAGCATAGACCAGGAGACTTTGGGATCTCTTGAAGCAGAAGTTACTCTTTATTGAGAAACACGCTGTGCGTCGCTGTGGTCATCCAAAATCTCACTAAGGCAGTGACTTGGTAGTTCATATACATTCAAGGGGGAGGGATACATAGAGTAGAGGTGTAGACAATCTAAACAAAGGATGCAAATGCAGTACAGGAATCAGATCATTCCCTACATTTCCCAGCCATGATCTAATCAGCATAAATGTGTCATTCAAATGCATAGGTGCTAATCCAATCAGTCTGACAGTATCACCCATACCTTTACATTATCATAGAGACAAAAGCACCGCTGTATCTTGAGCTTGTCATGCCAAATGGTCAGGAAGACAAAAGGTTAATGTCTCAGACATCTGGGCTGCCTGCCTTGATCTCCTTTAGAATGTCATTATCTTTACCTCAGAATGGAAAACACAATATACCTCACCTTAGTAATTCATGTGAGTTGATGTCAGGATGTAGAATCAACAGATCTTAAACAGATTATTAAATTTGTAATCCCACAGTTCCCCCTTTGAGAGTTCTAATAACTCTCACATAATACAAATTTAAACCTTCTTAAATCCCTTCTATAACATATGTTTGTTAACATAAGTCCCATCTTCCAGTCATGCAACTTGTAACAGTTACAGGCACATACATCTTATTCTATGTCGTGTCCAACATTTACATAAGTGTTGTTCTTTAACTTGAGTATACTGTTGACACACATATACAACGCAGGGTGGTAACATGTTGTATAAACTACATGATGACACAGAAAACCATGTAGCATAAGCGTGAAAGTCCTAAAAGTCCATGGCGCCTGAATAGCTGTGGAGTCTGTTCCCTGTAGAGTCCATTTCCATGTTTGTCCCAAGATGATTCTTTGTCATTGTGCAACTCTGAGTTGCTCTGATGAGTCCGTCATCATGAAGGTTGTTCATGGATATCTGAGGTGATGCTTTACACCAGGTGCTGCTTATGAGACATCATGGCACATACACATACCTGCACACAAGAAAACAAAGAGACAGCAGACCAGCAGTATTCATGCAGAGACTTTAGTATGTTAGACCTCTGATGATCGTATAGTTTTTCTGTCTAACTCTGATCATCATAAACTTCTAGTGATCGTATAGTGGTTTTGTTCTTCTTTTTCTTAACCTAGTCTTAATCAATTTGACACCTATAGACCAGTAAGGTGGGGATAAACTGAGAGAGGGGGAAACCTATGAGGAAGTCTTCACCACAGGGTTAGCCCCCGAGGCCTTATGCACTTCAGTTCTTCCCTGGGCTCCTCACTGGTCTGTGTGTCCTATTCTCTCCCTGTAGTTAATTTCCAAATTTAAGGTGCTACATCTCCATCTTCCATTGAAACATCAGTCATAGCAGACATCATAACCCATAGAGGATGGATAAGTGAATGGAGTGTGCTGTAGCATAACATTTAAGGCTGTGAGTGTACTTAACCTGTGTCCCCAAATGGTGGAAGTGATAGTCAACTTTCTTTTGTTCAGAATGAGTCTTTCAGCTTTCTTGTAAATGACTGGGGAAATTAAGCACTCACAGCCCAAATGGTTAGCATGTCAGCAAGCTGCTGCTCCAAGAGTTTGGAGAAGAGGGGAGGGGCAGTTTCAATGTAGCAAGTAGACTGAGTAGGAGCTGAGTAAAGCTGTTCATTTCTTTTAATGTCTTTTTGTTTTTCCTACACTCTTTCATCCAATGTCCAGGTTTACCACAGTAATGACAACTGCCTTCTCTCTTAGGACATTTACGTTTCTGTCGATTCTCTGTGTTGACCTTAAAGGATGCTGCTGCAATCTTTACTCTTGTCTTGACATCTGAGTCTCTTTCCCAAATAGCTAACCTATCCAAGTTGTTTTGCAGAGTTCCATTGGACCATGTGAGGTCTAAGAAAGGCAATGCATTTCTGTATTCTGATGAAAGCCCATCAAACCACATGCGGACCAGTGGTCCATTATCCTCTAACACCTTCTCTGGAGTGTCAACTATTCCACTGTATGCTGCCGCTGACTGACAAAATCTTTCAGTGTACTCCCTTACAGTTTCATCTTTCTTCTGTACACAACTAGTGATCTTTGACCAGTCCACCTTTGGTCCAACAAGGTTCTGTAACACTCTCAGAACTCCTTCTCTCAATTCACCTTTGCTGGAATGCTGAAACTCAGAATTATTTACAGCACTTTCAAAATCATTGAATTCTGACTCTTTCAGGATTTGTGACATTAGCTGTGTGACTTCAGCTTGGGACATATCATAGAGCTTCATTTTTCTGGACAACTCTGTCCTAAACTCAGAAAAGTTTCTATGCACTGATGGCAAATTCTCAGCAATTCTTTCTATGTTTTCAGGACCTATAGCGGTACTGACTGCTTGTAACTGCAGTATGGGGGTTACAGATTTAACTGTGTCAACTCCTTTTGCCCTACTCTGAGCCTTTTGTCTCACTCCACACACTTCAACTGCATTTACATCTTTATCCATGAATCCAGTATTGCTATTGCCCTCTAGTATACAGAAAGACTGTAAGTCAGGATAGCTTTCATCTGACTGTTGGTCTTTTGAGTCACATTTGGTTGAGGCTTTGTTAAGGCCCAACTTCTGAGTGAGACGAAACACTCTAGTGTGCAACTGTTTGTTCTGCTCTTCTAACTTAGCAATACGTTGAATTTGGTCTTGTGCAATGGATAGAGTAAATTCTCTGTGGCAGCAGATAATGCCCTTCATATTTTTCTTCCGAATACAAGCACCAAGTACCTTTTTGCATTCTTCAATAGACCAAACTTTTTCTGGATGAATCCCAAATTTCTTTGTCAAATCCAATCTGACTGACTCAGTCACAATTGAGTCCATGTGCTTTCCTAACAATGATTTGAACTCACTATCTGTCCATAAAGGGCTAGCTAGTCCACCTTTCTCAGTTGTTGGAATTAGTCTAGCATTCTTTCTCAACATTTTGTAATGTCTTTCTGGCACAACAATACACTTCAACACTTCCCTGACAGAGCAGAGGTTAAACCTTCTTCTCTAGCAAAGTAGAGGATGGCTATTCTGTTAACACACCACCTTCCCTGATTAAAGAGAGGATAAACAACCTTCCCTTATAAAGCAGAGGATAAAACTTCCCTAACTTTACAGAGGATAAACCAATATTAGCACGTGATGCCAATCTTCCCTGCCTGAACAGAGGATAAACTTCATCTCTAAAAGAACATTTTTAGAGGATAACTTAGTTAACCAAACCCTACAGCTGTCTGTTAACTCTTCTCTGACGGCGCAGAGGATAACACATTTGTACTGGTCTTAATGGTTCTTTTGGATAGAGTATCACTCACCAACCCTTGGGTGCACAGGAAAATTCAGCCTGGATCTTCTTTTGGATCAGATCTTTGTTGTGCTTGAAGTTTCAATCTGGATTGAGGTGAGAAGCTCTATCCGGGTCACGGCACCAAAACTGTTGGAAATCTCAGAAGCATAGACCAGGAGACTTTGGGATCTCTTGAAGCAGAAGTTACTCTTTATTGAGAAACACGCTGTGCGTCGCTGTGGTCATCCAAAATTTCACTAAGGCAGTGACTTGGTAGTTCATATACATTCAAGGGGGAGGGATACATAGAGTAGAGGTGTAGACAATCTAAACAAAGGATGCAAATGCAGTACAGGAATCAGATCATTCCCTACATTTCCCAGCCATGATCTAATCAGCATAAATGTGTCATTCAAATGCATAGGTGCTAATCCAATCAGTCTGACAGTATCACCCATACCTTTACATTATCATAGAGACAAAAGCACCGCTGTATCTTGAGCTTGTCATGCCAAATGGTCAGGAAGACAAAAGGTTAATGTCTCAGACATCTGGGCTGCCTGCCTTGATCTCCTTTAGAATGTCATTATCTTTACCTCAAAATGGAAAACACAATATACCTCACCTTAGTAATTCATGTGAGGTGATGTCAGGATGTAGAATCAACAGATCTTAAACAGATTATTAAATTTGTAATCCCACACTGTGATGACCTGCTGTGACTTTCACCTCGAGATGTGTCACAAGTCCGAGTTTCCTGATAAAAGTGGGAATTTATGCCTTGTATCTTGGGGTTTGTTGATCCATATGTTCCTTGATCTTTTGCTCTGTTACTACAATCAAATGCATTTGTAATTAAGCAGACATTGAGGCACAGACCAAAAAAACAAAAACGCAATAATGACTGATTTTATTACATTTAGTTTAAGTGGCAATCCATAGTGGATAATAATAGGCTGTATAATGTAGTAGGGATGTCCAGATCCGATCACGTGATCGGAAATCGGACTCGGATATATATGTATTAGGGGTGCAACGGTTCTCGGTATAAAAAATCGAACCATATGGTTCTTCACTTGCGGTTTGGTACGCACTTGCACCGCGGTCCATCTCGAATGACGACGCATCTATTGGTTAATATGGTTTGTTTAAAATAGTAACGTGAAAAACAGACAGAGTTCAGATAATGTATGTTTCAGTCGATGGATGCACAAAACGTTACAACAACGATAATCAGAAAGCGTGGACAAAACAGTCACTCTTTGTAAACTGTTAACTGCGAGTGCAGTCTGCTCTAATGTCCAGTCATTTACGCTGTCATCACCCGGGTGTTGATAGCGCGCGAGCGCAGGTGAGACCTGAACAGCACACGTTGCTGTCTGTGTTTAAACTAACTCATTTAAGCCTTGCTGATTTAAACCTTCAAGAACAAGACGCGAAAGAGAACTCGCACGCGCTGTGAGAAGATTTGTGTGCGCTCATCCGTAGCGCGCACACGCTTATTCCAGTCAGCGTGCAAATACTGAGTTCTCTTTCAAGTCTTGCGCTTCGGCGGCCACATTCATACAAAAAATTATGTCAACATGCCCGTCCTAGCGAGTATCCTAGCAAACATAGTCGGTTATGTCTTAAGTGAACGTATGTTAGTCGAGAAAGACAGCGCATGTGGAACAGTATATGTACTGGATTGTGCATGTCTTAAAGGGAAAACAACTATTCCTGCTGCCTGTATTTAATGTTAAATCAAACAACAAATAACAAAGAAATCACTCACTGCTCTTGACTGAATAGTTTTTGTAACTTCAATAATGATTAATCTTTATTTATTTTATACAGTAAAGATAATATGCAGTGATATTTTATATTTGATTACTATTTGATTACTGTTAGATACCAGAAAAACCTGAAAAGCACTGTTCCTGGATCTGTTTTTTCGCTCTTCTTTATTCTTTTTTATGTAGGCTATTATAGAAGTATCGGATCGGGACTCGGTATCGGCAGATACTCAAAATCAAATGACTCGGACTCGGACTCGGACTCGGACTTGAGGGCAAAAAAACGTGATCGGGACATTCCTATAATGTAGTGATGATAACAAGGTTGCGCTGTTGAGGCATGTGCGCTATCTCGAGGAGAAATGGAAACATGAGCAAAGCACACACAAAAAGAAGTTTTTATAACTTGATACAGGTAAGCAAAATCACATGACCAAGAATGCTGTTTTCCTAAATAGGCTACCGTCACGATTAAAAACGTGACACTGATTTCATAGAACAGTTAACAAATATTTAATATTAAGTCACTTACATTTTAGAAGGAACATTGACTGTTTTTGTTCTATTTTAGCAGCAAAAATAGTTTCAAAGATCAAAGCAGAACTATAGCACAACACTCAGCCTTGCTTTCATTACTGAATGATTCAGTGTTTTGAATGAATCGGTTGAGTCAAAGATTAAATGACCCATTCATAAACAACTGACTCATTCTTGAATGAATCAGCCATAGGAATGAATTGTTTAAATGAATGACTCACTTATTACGACGGTTACTTGACGCCACCTACTGGTGGTTTAGTTTAATTTTCTAATTGTTTAATAATTTTCCCCCCAACATTTCTTACAATCCCATAAAATTTATTGCAGTTGTAATTTTTTTTTTTTATTGTAAATTTGTAAATTAATTAATTTGATTGGTAACAGCCCTTAGTGTCTTATTCTAATTAAATTTATTGATCAAATTTGAGAATTTAAAATGAAAGATGAATTATACATTTTACATGAATCGTACAAGTGAAAAGGCTTAATGTCGAGCCCTGTGTGTAGTCTTAATGGGCCGTGTTTCAGTCACCATTTCATATTGTCTGACAACAAAAACAGAAAAATATATAGATGAAACAATTTTACTGGGAATTTGGCTGTATTAAAATATATTATGTGAGCAAAAAGGGTAGAACCAGAGAAGCAAACAAATGTAAAGGGCTGACACTTGGCAGAATGCGAATGCAACAATGACATGATGAATATTCTAATTGCCTTATGACGTCATCTATCGACATTTACCGACATATATATATGGCATTAAAAATTTAAAAAATTGCATTAAAAAGGCATTAAAAAGAATTAAATTAGATTTGATGAAACCTGTAGAAACCCTGTTTTGGGTGTGATAGCGTCTCAGTCCACATCACATTTACACTGGTGTTTTTAGGAAGCCAAACAATTTTAATACAATAATAACAAATATTATTATTATTGTCCCTGAGGTAGTAATATATTATTATTGTAATACTGTTGCACTGTAAAATAAATATAAAATATATAAATATATATAGAATAATTAATAGAATATTATTAAAGGAATATTAATAATTATTTTACTCTACAGTGAACTATAGTAGTAAAAAATTGCAGAGACCTAGTTTCTGTGACAACAGGATTACAAACGCTTCTCATTATAAATCTACAAAAATGTTGGAAATTAATGCACGTTAAAAAAAAAAGTGTAACCTGCACTTTGTGTTCCCAAATGCATGCTAAACTCAAAGCACAAGCAGAGATGGAGTTCCCTGCATTCACTGTGAACTGAGTGGCTAAATAAGCACAGAGTAGCAAAATATGTGGGAGAGAATTGCTAGAGTGTGATTATATTGTATTGCAATAAGTAGCACTTCAGTGTTAATACTATCTGAAAACAAGTGTGGTAGATTTTCCCCTACGCACCTGACTTAAGTTTACGTGGGTCATCTCCTAATCGACGCCCCTAAACGTCTCCTAATTGAAGCTTAAATAATTTATACTCTAGCACATCTCCTAATCGACGTCGGCTGAGTCGGTCAAGGTCTTGACCCTTTTGAACACTATCACTTGGGAATAAGGTCTGTAGTGTTCCCTAACTTGCTGCACAGCAATAACCAAACAGACTTCAGACTATGCCGTAGAATATGCTTTAATCACGGCTGGAGGACCTCATATCAATCACAGAGAATCCCACCAGCAAAAAGAATACAACAGTTTATATAGGATAGGAGCATGGCAAAGCATTCTACAGTATGATTGGTTCTTCATATGTCAAACCCTTCTGTTACTATGTAAGGCAAGATTGGCCCAAATCATGTGTTTATTAGTTTGTTGGTTACTCAATATCATGGGGCTATAATATTTAGATAGTTGTCTAGCTGCCCATACTTTTCATTTCCCCTTTTGTTATATTCAGATATTATTCAGACACACACTGACTTTGGCCCAAGGTATGGGGACCTTTAGGTTTCAAAAGCATATAAATGTTAATCCTGCAAGGAAAAGAAATGTTAGTCATGATTAATTAAAGGTGCTCTAATTCTTTTTTTGCAGAACTGCTTTATAGACAAAATGAACTATTTGAATAATTGATGATCTTTACAACTGAACTGAATCAACACTGAAATGACTTCAGCTGAACAACAGCCACAAAAAAGTGGTTACATCATGCAGTAACTTTTTAACTTTAATGTGCTATTCCCATTTGATTTGTCCCTTGATGTCTATATCAAGGGTTTTCAAACCGTTAATGCAGTGGTTCTCAAAGTGTAGGGGGCGCACAGGTACTGCAGGAGATCAGCAGAAAAAAAAACAGCCGTTACAATGGCGTTCCAATGTGCGTACAGCTGTCCTGCAATCCCATAAATGCAACGATGGGAGTGGAAAGTTCTGTGGGTGATCTACTGACAATACAGAACACAGACTCAGCCAGCTATTTTTTTCTTTAAATTATTACCAACGCAATCTACCTGTCACTGACACACACTAGGCTTTTCTTCCACAGACATAGCGCACACTCTCTTCAGACTTCTGATTACTTGCGCCTTCAGCTCATCACCACACTCATCAGCGCTACTACAAAAGCTCCTCTCACTCCTCACTCAGTGTGCTTGATATCTGCTACTAAAGCAACTTACCTGTTTCCCTGCTATCTTGGATAAACTTACCTGCTCTCTATGATCTCCAGTCTCCATTCCTCTTCTCCAGTGATCTCCTTACCTTGTACTCCTCATCTCCAGTGATCTCCTTACCTGTCCTCCTAGTCTCCATCAATCTCCTGTATTATCCTCTGAGTCTCCCTGTCATTAGCAGGGACTGTTACTGTAATCTCATCCTGTACATCCTCAAGTAAACTGTTACATTTATCTCACCTGCTATACTTGCCTGCCATGCTCCTGCACCATCATCTTTACAATTGTGTCACCATCATCATCATCATCATGCTGTTGTTGTCTCCTCCTGTGTCATCTGCTAATAAGTACTGCTTTGGCTTCAACTTAACCATCTTGTCTGTAACAGATGACCAGACCATCAACGATGAACCCGGCAGGCACAGCACAGCACAATCCGTTACATGAATTGGTTGACTGTCTTCTCAGAGCCCTCACTCCTCCTGACTCTGTTTCAGCATGTCCACTCACTACCCAATCACCTCTTCTGTGGCAGCCACTCACCAGCTTTACACTGCCGCATGGCAAAGGAATGCAGTGACTTCCTTCTTCACTGTTCATTAGCCCTAGAGATGCAACTGCATCATTTCCCCACCGATTGCACTAAAATATTCTTTGTGCTTTCTTTACTAGCAGGGAGATCTTTACAGTGAGCTCAATCTAACAGCAAGATTGACCTGTGACTTGTTTATTTGAGAGCTTTCATTAACCGCTTCAAGAAAGTTTCTGATCATTCCATAGGAGATTCCTGCATCATCATGCGGCTCTACAAAATACGGCAAGCTATCAAATTTCACACCTTAGCCGCTGCCAGTAGTTGGAACATGCCAGCTCTTCTCACAACTTACTCTCCATACACGTAACTCATGTTAATTTCTCCTGAATCTCCTCAGCAGAGCACCAGTGATGACTGACTCAGAGACTCTTATGCTGCTTATACTGCGGTAATGGGGGACACACAAAATCTCCACGTGCCCCTTTCAGCCCCCAGTTATGTTAACACTCAAAATATTTATCATTCACCTTATCATTCAACGTGATGCTTACTGAAAGGTGACAAACAAAGTTTTTTGTTTATTTTAACTTCCTCGGGTCGGAGGTCACACCGGCGATACCACCGCGGTTTTTTTCTTACCAGTGTGAAAGAGACTCAAAATACTCTGTCAATGTTGCACATACAATTAAGAGCTATACACCATTTTAATCTGTGGAATATCTTCTTTTATTTGTGTAAACTCAGAGTAAAAACAAAATGTTGTGCTTTTTGCAAAATGAAAACTAACCTGATGCGTGATCTCTCATCTCCCACTGAACAAAGTCCAATCTGATAGTTCTCAGAAAATGAACTGTAACTTAGTGAATACCAGAGGTGGGGACAAGTCACACATGGTCAAGTCCAAGCAAATCTCAAGTCTTAACCATCAAGTCTCGAGTCAAGTCTCAAGTCACAGTTCAGTTAAATCAAGCAAGTCAAGTCAAGTCAAGGGTTCACCCTAAGCAAGTCAAGTCGAGTCCTGATAAGTTTCGAGTCAAGTCAAGTCACAGTACTAATATAAATAGAGGTAAATTTTTTCAATACATATTTATTTTTGCACAGAAAAGATGAACTTGTATACATATATTATGTATCTTATTCATTATACATTTGCTATATATGAATCATATGCATATCTGTGCTACATTTATATCTGAAAATAAAATTGTTTACACAAAACGTTTTGAGTCTAAGATGTATAATCCAATCTGTCTAATTCAATTTAATTGAAACGGTCTAAAATGTGTTGCATTTACAGAAAATAAGGTTTGCCAAGACAATGGCACTAAGCTGTGAACGATGGGGCCGCATAATAATCCCCCCATGACTGAACACACGCTCAACAGGTGCGCTTGAAGCAGGCACAGCTAATACCCTCATTGCGATTTGGAACAGTGAAGGCATTTTCTCCTTGTTCATTCCCCAAAACAAAAGGCAGTTCTGGCCATCACAATTGTCCAGGTAATGGTTGAGCTGGGCAGCAGGGCTGAAATGAGTGGATTTCTTCTGCTTTTTGTGGTATAAGAACAGCCCAGTTTCATCACCTTTGATTTGCTCTTCTTCATCTCCATGACCTGTCTGTTCCATATTGGTATGCTCTGCCTCCTGGAGAATCAGATCTAAAACACAAAAATGTAAAATTACAAGTAAACCTACACAATATTCTAGAGCTGCATTATTCTGGATACATTGAGAATCATGCTTTTCTTCTAAATAGACAATTAAAATAAATTTTATGTAATTTACTAAATGACAAAATGTTAATTGCTGTAGTCTATTTAAAAATATTTAATTTAAAAGATTTTTTAAGCTGTCAGAAACTGAATAAATGATTCAATGTCTCACTCATAAAAGCTTCACTTGTTTCATTACTGGATGAATCGGTGTTTTTGAAGAATCTCTTGAATGAATCATTAAGTGACAGTCACTGTAACTGACAGAAACTTTATTTGAAGCATCAAATTACTTTAAGTAACTTGAGTAAGTAACTTTAAGTAAATCGGTACTTTTAAATCGCGTAGACACAAGTGTGTATATCCGAACTACAAACTTTTATCTCAGTATTTCTGTGATGGTTTGAATGATTGTAACAGTTTTTCAACTGCACAGTATCTGTATTTCAATTTTAATACTTATACATGATAACTGCTCTCTCTGGGCCAGCAGCAGTGCCAATGCAGAGCCAATGCAGAATTTAATGTTTGCTGTGATCGTACTTTAAACATTGTCATTTAGGAATAAGATTACTTGGGTGTTTAAATCAAGATTGCAAACTTTTAATGGTTTATTGTGCAGCACTTCCAATTTCTGTAAAAAAAAAAAATAAAAAAAAAAATACTACTAATAATGTAATATTTACAAGTTAACCTATCACTTACTTTTTACTTCCATGGTCAACTGCTCCTTCAGCTTGTCATCAACCAATACATCGTGCTCTATCCAAATAAACCCAAAGGCTGGATCAAGAACAGCTGCTTTGACATAAACAGGATCAGAGAATGGCAGGATTCCTTCATTGGTCTCTGGCTGAGACATTTTTACATTGACAAAGATGCCTTTGAATCTTCTTTGCAGTGATCTTTGAAGACTGTGGATTAGGTTGACCAAGTATTGTGTTCCTTCTTTCTGGTTTTCCAAGTGATGGTTGAGGGAGAGAACACAGGGAATCACAGCACTTATGGTTACAACTTTCTCTCCCTGAGTGAGATCAGTGGCATCAGCAAAGGGCTTCAGAATGCTGACCAGTTCTTTAATCTGAGCCCACTCTCTTAGAGTGAAAATAGTCTCTCTGTGCCCTCTAACATCCAAGACCTTGCTCAAAGTTTGGTAGTCACAGCTAAGCAAGGACTTCAGCTGTCGGAAAGTCGAATTCCATCGAGTAACAACAGAAGCAGGGACTCCACGTTGGCCAAATTCTTTCTCAAATTCCTCCTTAAAAGAAGTACTTGTGTGGAGCAGAGAACTGATCCGCGACGCTTTGGCCAGAGCCGAACTGACAGCCCTGGTCTCTTTAAGACCATCACCAACAACCAATTGTAGTGTGTGTGCAAAGCACTGTAGTCTATGCTGACTTTTGGAGGTCAATGTCTCATTCAGCCTCTCCTCCTCATCCACTGGAAGGGCATTCCAAAGTTCTGCATCATCAAGGCAGTCATCATCATCCTCATCTGCTTCAGCTGAACTAGGAAAACATGTGGTGAATGCCTTTTTCATATTTGGTGCATTGTCACAAATTATATGATCAATCTTTTGTTTGATTTTATACTGATCACATATTTGTTCAAATTCTTCACAAATTCTCTCTCCCGTATGTGACCCCTTGAACCGGTTGCAAGCTAGTAAATGAGATTTCAACGTTATAGCATCTGCTGCAGTGTTCATCCAGTGAGCGGTGACGCCAAGGAAGCCTCTCATTCTTCTGTCTGACCAGATGTCCACAGTGACAGACAGATTTTCAACTGTGGCCATTTCACTTATTAGTTTTGATTGTCTCTCAGACACCACAGTGTCAAGTCTTGAGGTGATGGTTCTGCGGCTCACTGCAGTATATTTTGTGTCCATAACGGAGAGAAAGTGAATGAAGTGCTTGTTGTCAGTGATAGACAGGGGCATGTTGCAATTAATGATCAGATCAGATATTATTGCTTCTGTAATGGCTTTTTGTCGAGGGTGGTTGACTGGATATGTAGTAGTCTGGGGCACAATGAACTGTGACAAGGATGGCTGCTGTAGATCGCTGCAGTGTATCTTGGATTTGAGATATTCATCATATCTGCATGGATTAAAAAAAAAAAAACAATTAGGGAAAACTGTAAACATTAACATTAACTGTAAACATTAAAACAAATGTATTTTCGTATGCACAAACATTATTTAATTTTTTTTTAAATACTGTAATTTAAGGAAAATCAATTGTACATATAAATTAATTTAAGTGATGATCATTTACTGATGTATGCAAGTAAAGTTTGGTTCCAGCAGTCACACATTTTCATATGTTTACATAGACACAGAAATGTAAATACTTGTATGTAAGTTACTGATAGAATGTAAAACGTAAGCATGTATAAGGGCTAATAATAACCTTATAAACTAATTATTGTGACTGAAAAACTGCCTAATATGTAATTACGCTGTAATTATTCTTGTCTGTATGACCAAAAAAAAAAAAAACTCTTAGAAATTTTTAGGTGCTAGTGATCACATCGGCGCCTCCATGTTAGCCTGTCATGGTATAAGCGCAATGCTTTTTAGTTTCCACACGCAGTCCACACAAACACTTGAAAATGCGCACATTTAATACAGACATTATAGCCTACATGTAATATAGAGCGGCCCGCTCACTTTAAGATGCCCATCAAACATTAAAATTCAGGCTACGCCACTGTTATAGCCAAATTCCCCAATAAATCTACGTTATTTACGAGTATTTATCAGTAATGATAATGGTCACATTTCTAATAAAAAAAAACATAATATGCAACCAAGGCCAAATTATGACAAACAGAAAATATTAATTCATTAGATTAGCAATAGTGAAACTGACTATAAAGAGATGACTTTCTTACCTTTCCTTGTGGTTCTTGAAATGTCGAATGAAATTTGACGTTGTGGTTGTCGTGTCGGATATTCTTGCGTTGCATATTTTGCATCTGGCAAATCTTTTTTATTGGCACGGTCCAGTTCAAAGTCCTTATAGCCAAACGAGACTATTTGTGGAGCTCGACTACTGTCTGCCATGTTTGGCGCGGTTTGAATTGTGCAGCGTTAAAGGCACAGACGCTGATTAGTGGTGCTGACGTCACAATAATTATTTTTTTAAATGAATTTTATTGCTGTTTGTTTATTATAAGTTCAAGTCATTCGAGTCTTTCACTTCAAGTCAAGTCAAGTCTCAAGTAACTTGTTCTCAAGTCAAAGTCAAGTCAAGTCATTTTCATACTTCAATCAAGCAAGTCGCAAGTCCTGAAAATTGTGACTCGAGTCAGACTCGAGTCAAGTCATGTGACTCGAGTCCCCCACCTCTGGTGAATACTAATCACAAAAAAATTAGACTTATGTCTAAAAAAACCTTGAAATGTCAGGTTTTAAATCGTGTAAGTCAAATCGAAAACAAAAATTATGTTGTAACACAGTTCGTAAATGTGGGAAGAAGGAGGCGGGAACCAGCGAACATTCAACAAAACTTTAATCCAAAATAAACAAAGAACAAAACGAAAGTAATGCCGGCAGACCCTCGCGGACGTCTGCCGGCCACACAAACATAATAAAACATAAAACAAAGTCGAGGCCTGGTCCTCTCTCGTCCTCCACGGTCGTCGCTCCTCCTTTTATGCTCCCGGAGCTCCTCCGTGAGAGACTCGAGGCCGGCGCGCCTCGCAGGTGATGCTCATTATCACTCGCGTCACTGGCCTCGCGCCGTTCCCTCGCGGCTCTCGCCCGCCCTGCTCGTCACATACCCCCATCGCCCCTCGCAGGCCGGGGGGTACTCCCGCGTCTGCGCTTACTCCCCCCCTGGGCCTGTCTCGGCGGCCGCAGCACCTGGGGGTAAGGACAGACGAGACGAGAGAAAGGAGACGGAAGCAAGGGGAGCGACAGGACGAGAGAGGGGAGAGAGGAAAAAGAGAAAAAAAAAATTCTTGGTCCGGTTCCCAGACACACTGCCGCTCGGTCCTCAGCCTGCCGAGAGGCTTTTCCTCGCGGTGCCACATGCGATGGCACTGGACGCTTGGTGGACGGCCCGATCCTCGACCGCCTCCTGGCGGCCGGCGATGGCTCCTCCGGCTGAGGGCAGCCGGCAGCGAGTCACCCGTCCCCTGCTCCTCCCCTTAATGGCGGACGGCAGCAGGCTCCGGCCCACGGCGAACGGCGGCGACTCCTCCACTCCCTCCTGGACGGCAGCCACCCCACCTCGTCCCAGGAGCACGGCATCCGGGTCTCCGTCCCACCTTTCACTAGACTCCAGCACCACCGCCTCGGGCAGCCTCTCGCGGTCTTCAGTCCCGCGCTGCCCGAACTCCGCAGCACCGCGATCCCCCTCAGCAGCGAGGGCTCTTCGACAGCATGTCCCTCCTTCCTCTCGGGTTTCGGCACCAATGTAACACAGTTCGTAAATGTGGGAAGAAGGAGGCGGGAACCGGCGAACATTCAACAAAACTTTAATCCAAAATAAACAAAGAACAAAATGAAAGTAATGCCGGCAGACCCTCGCGGACGTCTGCCGGCCACACAAACATAATAAAACATAAAACAAAGTCCAGGCCTGGTCCTCTCTCGTCCTCCACAGTCGTCGCTCCTCCTTTTATGCTCCCGGAGCTCCTCCGTGAGAGACTCGCCGTTCCCTCACGGCTCTCGCCCGCCCTGCTCGTCACATATGTGTTTATGTAATCTGTATGAAAAGAGAGCCATGTCAGAAGTCCGTGATTCAGCTCATTATCCGCTAATGCGGCCACGCCCACGGAGGGAGCGCTATTCAGAGGCAAATTCTGAGGCAATACTTGTATTGTATTGTCTCAATCGTGTATTTATTGTCTTGAAAAGTGTTTATCTGGATGTTAAAGCCATGGTTAGCGACCTCTAGAAGACACGCCATTAATTCCTGGTTCCTGTTCTTCTTTAGATGAATTTGTGGACTAAAAATGCACAGAGCGCCCTCCAGCTGCAAGTATGAATTGAAAACACAGTACCCAGCGCTCATAGTGATGACAATAAATATTGAATAAATATTACTCCTCTGTATAGAAAATTGACAAACATATGAGAATCCAACAATATTTCTCCAAATGTGCATGCTTTTAAGCTAAAAGCCTATATGAAATGCCACAGAGGTAACATAATTGTTCAGACACTTTGCACCACAGAAATACATTATATTTTAAAGTATATAATAGAATACCATTATTTTAAATTGTAATAATATTTCACAGTATTGCTGTTTTTTTCTGTATGTTTGATATACACCATGATGAGCTTGAGACATGATGACAGAGGGTTTTTTCACAGCCTACCTGACTGAAAGAACTCATTATTTATGCAGGTCATTAGAGCTCTTTATGCGATTCTTTTGTCTTCTCAGGTGTAAATGACCCATTATTCATGATGATTCACTCCTCCATGCATACTGTGTTTCTTGACCAAAGATGTTTTAGAAAAATTAAATCTCTCTATTGTTTTATATGAACAAGCAGGCAGCATAATTTTTACCTCATTTTGAAGCAAAAACTCTAGTCTACAACCTCCAATACCCAGAAGTCATGTGAACACAGATTTAATATATATTTTTTGGCTTTATTTCAGTGAATTAATTTTTTTGTTTTATCAATAACCACGCATAAACGTTATTCCTTCAAAAACACAAACATGTACATACATGTTCCTCACATATTATGGTAGCCTAGTTTGTGCTGAATACAGTGTAATGACACTTTTTCCATTAATATGTTTATGAACAACTGAAAAAGCACAAATGTCAGGGCATGTCAAAACTTCTCCAGGGCCCCAAAAATCCTCAGAACCCTGAGGGTTAACATCCTTGTTGTATGTCCGTTGTGAGTATTTGCAGCGAGTGTCTGTATTTGGTTGTGTTGTGAACTTTTGCAGCACTTTTCTGTATTTTGTTGCGCTGTGAACTTTTGTTGTCAAAATGATGTTGTCGTGTTGTCAAAATGATAAGGGCTACAGCATATAATCCATTGAATATAACTATTGTTTTTCATGCTGTTAAGAGGACCGATGGCCTATTGCATGCTGCAAAGTTTCAGAAGTGACATAAATGCTGGTTTCACTCTGCACAGGACAGAAACATGACATGTTAAAATAGTAACGCATAAAAGCAATGTAAAGGCAGAGCACCTTCAGTAATTTCAGAAGCACCCTCAGTGATTTGATTCTGGAACCGGGCCTGTGTCACAGACACACCAGACTCTCCCTCCACACAAACACTCACCCGCACCTGCAGCTCACCACCACACTCATCAGCACTGCTACAAAAGCTCTTCTCACTCCTCACTCAATGTCTGGTCACCAATACAGATCTCAGAGTTACCCTGCTTGATATTAGCTGCTAGAGCAACTTACCTGTTTCCCTGCTGTCTTGGATATATTTACCTGTTCTGGGGTGTGTTTCCCAAAGCGAACTATGGTAGCAAGTTCCGTCGTTACCAATAGAGTTCAGTGGGATTTAGGACCATAGTTGGCTAACAATGCTTTCGGGAACCACACCCCTGTATGATCTTCAGTCTCCACCCCTCTTCTCCACCAATCTCCTTTGTAATCCTCCTAGTCTCCCTGTCGTCATTGATCCATTATACACCTCTCTGGAAAATCCACCATCAACAGAACTAATATCAAGTCACCTTTATTTTTATAGTGCTTTATACAATACAGATTGTTTCAGCTTTACAATGATACAGTACAATACAAACAGGAAAATAATGATTCAATGATGCAAACAGACTCCAATTCAGCTGTAAAGCAGCTCTAAAAAAAAAAAAAAAAGTGTTACCGATCAGTTGAAGTCAGTTCAGTGTGGATTCAGTTCCATTGTAAATATAATTCAGCTATAAAACAGCTCTGCAGAAAACAGCGTTGTCATCGTCCAGCTCAGTTCAGTTGTCATCACATAGTGTCAGTACAGTCAGATTAATAATATTGTTGAAAATTAAGTGTCCTCAACTAAGCAAGCCAGAGGCGACAGTGGCAAGGAACACAAACTCCATCGGTGTCAGAATCAAGAAAAAGCATTGGATGAAACCGGTCTGCTGACAACCAGAGACTGACAAGAAGTAAACTCACCAACTGCAACAAGAAGTGAACAGAAGAGTCTTAGAGTGTCTATTGTTTTCAAGTTGAAGATCAACAGGACACAATTTATTTTAATCAACTGGATCCTGTGTCAAAGATCCGAATTTGGTGAATGAAACTTAAAGTACATCCTTATAGTAATGCTGAGAATGTTAAAGGGGAGTGTAATGCGGTTTCATGCATTCATGCACTGTTAAAGAGTTGCATTCTCATGCTAAACATGGCCAAAGTATTTCTGTGCCAAATATACTATTTTCGGTTGTGGACATGTTTGGCCAAATTTTTTTCGAGCATGGACTGTATCACATCATAAAGGGTGGAATTCCTTGAATAGGCACTTCTCCCTGATAAGCGTGCACACACACACCACCCAGAGCAAGAGCAAGAACACTCCCATCATTCTTTCGGGATACAGAAGCCGAGAGGTTTTCAACCATGGATGTGTCCCAATTCAGGGGCTGCACCCTTTGAAGGCTGCATACATCATTGAGGCAGTCTCATTTAAGAAAAATAACCATTAGATTGCAAAGTAAGAAAGAAATGACAGTATTTTACACCTCACAATGAATATCATTTTATTACGGTTACTTTTCTTAAATATGACATCCTTGATGACGCATGCAGCCTTCAAATGCCACTTCCGATGAATGCAGCCTTTAAATTGAGACGCAGCTCCTGTCAGCAAAGGAGTGTGTTTTTGGTTGTGCTTTTTCAGCTTCCCAAAGAACCCAGCGTTAAGGGAACAGTGGATGAAGTTTGTTTTTCCGGGGCAGCAATGGGGTTGTGCACGTATGTTTGTTTGTTCCTGAGATTTCGGTGGTGAATGCTTTGTAAACAAGTCCCAGTTCGGCGCTGGATTTTCAGATCACGGCGGATTTTCAGCCCTGCACGTGCAGCTGACATAAACCACACTTTCAGTAAACAAAAAGAAAATCCAATCCAGTGGTGAAGTGTTTTCTGTGTTAACAAATCTTTTGCGATGTCCTAATAACAGTCGCGATTCGCACGCAACGCGTCAACGTCCGCTAATGTCCAATTCGCGACCTAATGACTCATTTGAACAGATTCATTTTAATGAATCATGACAACAACTGTCCACCGTCCGCACGGTCTATAATGAATCATTTACTCGAACAACTCTGAAATGAGAACATAAGTGTGCTTACCCCATTTAGCAAGAGTGGTTAGTAAAATTAGCCTTAATAATCCACTATATTTTTTTAGGTTATTTAAATGTCAATCTGTAGTAAATTAGGCCTACCTATAAAATCAATTAATTTAGACTGGAGTGAGGTGAAACCAGAACAAAGCAAGTTGTTGTTAGCTAGGTGCATTCAATTGTATATGGTAGAAAATTATATTATTAGTTAATATAACTTCTAAATGCTATGTAGCATATGCACATGTATCAGGATAATCAACAAACTTTAGAGTTTTCAGAACGCTTTTAACCTGATGAACTGTGTTCGTTAATCACTAAATCGGCTCCGACCAGTCTGCATAAGATGAGCCCACTTGACACCTTTGTGGACCCGTGAGGGTAAACAGAAAACTCCAACTTCCTCACTTTGGTGACTTCAAAAGGAGCACCCCCCCAGAGACTGACCAGATCCACATTCCAACACCCACACACACAGACACATACAGAAACACACAAACATACATTTTGGACTGTATATGTAAAATACAACTATGCCAACATATACCCATCCTGGATTTTGAAGCATATGCATGTTTCCTAGTGTTTAAATGAGTGTATTTGTGCTAGTGTGCATTTTAATGATAGAATCTTGTCTGTAAACCATAACTTCTTTTATATGCATTTCTGATGTATCGAGTTTGATCTCTCCGTAAAGCTCCGGACTCGAGCTATTCACTGAGATATGTCACATAGCTGACAAATGCATTTTTCTATGTGTTTAATGATACTGTGAACGTACTCCATCTCGAAATCCGATCTGATAGTCATTAAGTGTGCAAATTCAGCTAGGAGACCAAACAAAGGAACTTTGCCCGCCAAATAGTGCTGCGCATCTATTGGCCGCTACAATTCAGGAGGTGTGTTAGCTTGGGTTTCCATAAAAACAATGACACACACCTTCCCCCTTTGTCTCCCGATTGTCTCACGAGCACCTCGTGCACGTCTCTCCCGGACGTCTCCGGTGACCAGGCGCCTCCATCGCGCTCCTCTTTCCGGGACCACCACTTCTTTGGACTCTCTCTCTCTCTCTTCGGTTAAGTTACTTAAGTTTAAACCTCGTTTGAAAACCCTGCCGGAGAAACCCTCTCGGAAAGGACCAACCCAGCCAGGCGCATTGAAACTGCTACACACGGACTTGAACCAATAAGCAAGTATTATAATTCCTCTGAAATTTGTTTAAACTGATTTCTGTGCTGGCTCTCTCAAAAGGGTTTAACTGTGTAATTTGCCATTCTTTGATCATCTTTCCTTTCCTTTTCTTCATTTTTACTCTTGTATATATATGTGTATACCTTCTGTATATATTTTAGACGTATAATCTCTGTAGTCGCAGTTTGCATATATTAAACACTTATTCATGCTCGATTGTTCTGTTTGTTCTTTCAATTGAAGACCAAGTCACTTTAACGTTTTTCGATCGTTTTATGCTTTGATGCTATAATAGGAATATTCTCTTGGCCAGAGAATAACTCCGTTCATAATATTCTATGAGAAGCAACGGTTTGCTGGACAAACTAACAGTTTCTCTAAATAATTATTAAATCAGAACTAATCATATATGTAATTGATTATAATTTGTTGTAATTAATTCACAATATATGTTTAATTCCCCGTTGGGTCGATATATGAATCATAATTTATTCATAAAGCTTTATGAATTATTATATTCATATTTCATCCATAAATTGATTAATAACTGTACGAACCGCTACATCGTTACAGCTACTTTTTAATACTTTACAAAGCTATAAAATCACTTTTTTTTTTTTTTTTTTTTTGCGAAGAGGGCAAGAAAGAATTACAGTGAGAGTGACGGGTACTTTATTGTCAGTATTAGGCTCACAGATCACGTGGGTAGGGCACTTTTTACTGTTTGTGTGGATGACCATGTCTGTCACCACCGAAGACCATTTTTGACCCAGGAAAAACCATGCATTGATTCATTTGAATTGAAATATTTAATACTTTCACAGCAAAAATTATGTATGCGATTAATTTAGATTAATTAATCACAAAAAAAGTATGTAATTAATTAGATTAAAAATTTTTAATCGATTGACAGCCCTAATATATATATATATATATATAATATATATATATATATATATATATACACACACACACACACAAGATGGCTTAAAGCCATGAAACTATAAGTTTGTTTGCCTTCCAATGAAAGACACGGAAAGATGTAAAGTAAACTGTCTAAGGGAAAGATTTAAGAAAGTAATTCAGCCTTTTCAGTTAGACTCAAAAAGTATTGAACAACTTTATCATAATAAATAGAATAACATTGATCTTATATTTAACACTGAGTTGCTAAAAAATCAAGTAGAGTCTATAAGACCTAATTTTGTATTTTAGAAGTATACATTTGATTTGTCTTTGTAATTATAATAGTCAGTCTAAAAGATTGCTGTGTATTTTAATCTGAATAAGCACCTTTAACAGTTCTAACACCTTTTGTTCTGTTTTCACACCTCTGAGGGCACTTTTCCTATACTTGCCATGGCTGAGCCTGAATGAAAAAATGGTAATGGCCATTAAGGCCAACAACAGAAAGACATGGGACAGAACCTCCAAATGTGATTGGTCACATGATGTAAATGAATGAATATTTGGACAAAAGGCTGGTACTGAAGGATTGCCATGATGACATCTTCCAGAAATATGGCATCAAGCACTAAGAGAATGGACTATGGGACTTGTATAGCAATAGAGATGGCTTATCTGTGATTTTAGTCAAACAAATTCTACAACATCAGCAGAAGTGTGAGACTGACAGATTATAGCATGAGAACAAAGCACTGAAAGCAAAGGTTCGAGCTAGGGCTGGGCGATGTATCGAATGCTTTTGTCACGCGCATTTCTTCAGTAAAGCCGGTTCCCTGATTACCGCTAAATCGCCATCACCTGCTTTCAAATGAAGCGGCATTTAATAGACAGAGCCGTAGATCACTGATAAGACACGCAATATCGCGTTCAATATCGACGGCGATACATATCGATATTGAACGCGATATTGCGTGTCTTATCAGTGATCTACGGCTCTGTCTATTAAATGCCGCTTCATTTGAAAGCAGGTGATGGCGATTTAGCGGTAATCAGGGAACCGGCTTTACTGAAGAAATGCGCGTGACAAAAGCATTCGATACATCGCCCAGCCCTAGTTCGAGCACTGGCTGTTCAACTGCAGAATGAAAAGGACAAAGCAAGACTGTTAAATGCAAATGCCAAGTTGCTGACTTTACTCTCTAAACGACTGGAATCAAAATCGCACCTCAAGGAACTCAAAGATTTGACTTTAATTTCTTCTCCTGTAATTTAAAAAACAAAACAAAAAACAGAAGGTCTGAGGTTGAAATTGACTTTGAGGAGGAGGAGGATGGCCAGAGACAAACTTGCATTGTGACAAAAGTTATAAAGAAGTATGTTCTATAATAGAACATACCAGCTAGCTACACCAAAGCAAGTAAACAAATGGTAAAAAAAAAATTGCCAGATGTGTACAAGCAACCACAAAGGTTTTGGCAAGTTCTTCACCACTTACAGAAAATCTACAATTTGCATCCACTAGATGGTGTAATGATTATTAATGTGAACTTAAGAGACTAGGGGCACTATTAGTGCATGGCCTAAATCACAATGCGCAAGTGCACTTAGGGTGTGTCCAAATCCATTTTTACTAACGACGGGAAAAAACCCTTTTAAACCAGTGCATGGTTTAAAAGGGTTGTCCCTGTTCTCTTAATGAGCAGTGGGTGTGTTTTGGGTGCAATGTGCAATAAGCTAATCAGAGTCTCATCTCCCATTCCCTTTAAAAGCCAGTTGCGTTCGCGCCATGGCAGATTCGCTATTTACATGGCGGAATTTGCAAACGGAGAAACAGAACACTTCTCTAGCCAGGATACGGATCTGCTCTTGCGCAAGGTTAAATCGTGCAAGCAGACCATCTATGGCACAAGCCGGATTCCACCAAAGCATTTTTATATTTATGCACATCATAATAATCTTTTACATTGTAATCTTTTTATTTTTAATATTTGGCATGTTTGTGTGCTGCTTCGTATCCCTGTGTGTGTAATAAGCAGAGTGTACGCGCTTTGTGCACCCGCCTATAGGCACATACTACTAACGCGCTCTTTAAATAACAAAAAATCACCCATTGCCACATATACCTGTAGCACAGTATCTGGACTATAAAGGACTCACTCACACATCACCTGATCACGAAGTCTTGTTAACAGACCTGTTGCATTTCTGAGGGTTTATTATCCTGTCTGCCTGTTTGTTGCCGTTACTGCCTGTTACCTGTTATTGACCCGTTGCTGCCTGTCCTGACCTCTGCCTTGTTTAACATCCTGTGAGTGATGTCCTGACCACTGCCTGTTTCCTGACTACGACTCTGCCTGTTCCTTGCTGTTCCTGCTCGCCCCTGTTCGACCCAGCCTGTACGACCATGCTCACTGTAAATAAAAGCTTGCACATGGATCTCTGTCTGAGTCCCGTCGCGTTACAGAAGACTTCGCCATAACAACGATCCAGCAGCTTTCCCGGAGAGCATCTACACGGTATGGACATTACGCAATTGCTATTGTGGAGTTCGCAGGGCACGCGATCGTTAGAGGAATATGTGCAGGAATATCTAGACATTGCTTACCTCTCTGATCTTCCGGACTATGCTCTGATTGATTTCTTCTGTGATGGCGTCAACCAACCTCTCCAGAATCAACTAAGACGAGAGGGACCGCGTGCGTCACTCAGCAGCTTTATGGACTATGCATTGTTGTCTGTTGGGTCTCTGTTTACTGTGGGGGTCGCGGAGGAATGCGACACCATGGTAGATCATGTAATGGCCGCCGTGCCACGGAACACGCACCAGATGGCGGCTACCATCACAACAGCAACACGCCATGTCTCCGCTGATCACCCAGAGCCTCGTCACGTCTTTGTTGATCGTCCAGAGCCAAGTCAAGTCCCCGCTGAACGTTCAGAATCACGTCACGTCACTGGTCCTGTCCGAGAGCGGAGAGGATTGCGTTCCAGCATGAATGATCCTCCACTGACTACAGCACGAGCAGCTGGCATTCCTAAACCCACGCCGGCCGCTTCGCTCTCAAGCCAGCCGGTCGCTTCGTTCTCAAGCCAGCCGGCCGCTTCGCTCCCAAGCCAGCCGGTCGCTTCGCACCCAAGCCAGCCGGCCGCTTCGCTCTCAAGCCCGGTGGACGCTTCGCACTCAAGCCTGCCGGATGCTTCGCACTCAAGCTCGTCGGACCCTGCCCAGCCACTGCCGTCATCGGCCTTGGAACTGCTATGGCCGTTTATGGACTCTGACCCATCGTGGTCATTTACAGACTCTATCTTTCCATGGCTGCTCATGCCATCTAACCTGCCGTGGCTGCCCGAACCACCTGACCTGCCGTGGCTGCTCAAGCCACCTGACCTGCCGTGGTTACCCAAACCACCTGACCTGCCGTGGTTACCCAAGCCACCTGACCTGCCATGGCGGCCCAAGCCACCCGACCTGCTGTGGTTATCTGGATCACCTGACCTGCCGTGGTTGCCCGAGCCACCTGACCCGCCGTGGCCGCCTGCGGCACCTGACCTGCCATGGCTACCCGTGGCACCTGACCCACCGTGGTTGCCTAAGTCCCTGGAGCTGCATTGGAGACCCCGTTCCCAGCTGCCGACAGATCCAATGCACCCTCCCCCCTCCCCGATTGTACTATCTACGGCGCGAGGACGTGCCTTCCGGGAGGAGGACATTCTGTCACGAATCCTGTCAATTCCCGGACTACATTTCCCATCATCCTCCCTGCCAGTCACATGCTCACACTCCACACCAATCACCCATTGCCACATACACCTGTAGCACAGTATCTGGACTATAAAGGACTCACTCACACATCACCTGATCGCAAAGTCTTGTTAACAGTCCTGTTGCATTTCTGAGCGTTTATTATCCTGTCTGCCTGTTTGTTGCCGTTACTGCCTGTTACCTGTTATTGACCTGTTGCTGCCTGTCCTGACCTCTGCCTTGTTTAACGTCCTGTGAGTGATATCTGCCTGTCCTGACCATTGCCTGTTTCCTGACTACGACTCTGCCTGTTCCTTGCTGTTCCTGCTCGCCCCTGTTCGACCCAGCCTATACGACCATGCTCACTGTAAATAAAAGCTTGCACATGGATCTCTGTCTGAGTCCCGTCCCGTTACAGCGCCAACAATAGTGCCTGAACACACCTCATTTTCAGACCAGCACACCCATGGGTGCACAAATGGGTGCAAATGCATTTGCTATTTAAACAACGTGGCGCAGGACATGAAAACGATAACTGCGTCGGGCTGAAACTAGCAAAAAACACTTGCGTCTTATGGGTGTGGAATGACGTGAGGGTGAGTAATAACAGAATTTTCATTTTGGGGTGAACTAATCCTTTAAATACTCTGCTCCCATAAATTTTGCATCTGAAAGGGAAACTCCTTCAAATACATATGCAATAAAGACAGCCACAAAAATAACTGTCCATGTCTTTTCATCTCACTTCATGTCTTTAGTAAATCCTTACAGTAGTTTTTAACACCAAAAGAGGGTTTGTGCTGGCACCGACTGTTCTTAAATATTGCCCTTTGCCTGTTACTGTATTTAATCTAACAGTATATTTTTTCTTGTTAAATCAGGTGTTACACTTGATTCAGGAGAGAAGGAACATCTGCAAACAGATCCATCTGCCAGCACAGAGTGGAAGCAGTCAGGTTCTTCATGCTATGAGACGTGGGTAAGAATTGTTTATAGGGCTGTGTATTGTCAG
This sequence comes from Ancherythroculter nigrocauda, assembly GCA_036281575.1. NCBI lineage: Eukaryota > Metazoa > Chordata > Actinopteri > Cypriniformes > Xenocyprididae > Ancherythroculter > Ancherythroculter nigrocauda. The sequence continues at coordinate 9,547,369 of VTFQ01000022.1, forward strand.
CTAACTCATACATATCACATTTCAGACAATAGCAGGGCTGCTCGACTATGACAAAATCATAATCACAAATCACATTTATTTTGGTCAATATTGTAACTGGTTATTTAACACTATTATGAGTGAGGACAAAATACAAAAACAAAAGCAAAATATAGCTGCAAGCAGCAATTACGGGGCCAAGCACAAAAACGGCACAAGAAGCAAGCCAACATGACTGGGAGCATCAGGCTAACTGCAGCAGTGAGCAATTAAAGACCTATTAAGATAATTTTAGGCAAAAGAGCTGAATAATGATCAAAAATTAGGATTTACTGGTTCATCACTTTCGACCAATAGGTGGCGCTGTATCCAGATTGTTGTGGTATGGTCAGAGTGAGGTGACAATGACACTTGCAAAGTTTGGTGTCAATATGTCAAAGCACTGAAGAGATACAGCTTCAAGAGTCATTTTTACATCATGCCTCAAATTCATTACTCCGGTATACAAAAACGGTTTTACATATCGACTTGAAATCCATAACTTTTTGTCGGCATGGTCTGACGATGATACGGTTCAATTTTGGTGACAATCGGAGCAACGGTCTAGGAGGAGTTCGAAAAAGTAGGTTTTTAAAGAAAAACAATATGGCGGACAGGACGTTCAGCCGACTATGGAAAATTTGATATCTATGTTCTCAGCATGACCCAAGGAATCCACTGTGACCAGTGTCATTACAATAGGTGAATACAGTCAAAGGTTATTAGCATTTTTGTAAATTTTGTTTTAACTTTTGACCACAAGGTGGCGCTGGTCCGAAACGTTTTGAGTATTGTCAGGGCATGGTGCCAAAGACCCATACCGAGTTTTGTAACGATAAGTTAATGCGTTCGTAAAATACAGCATTTTTGCACAAAATTCAAAATGGCTGACGGACAAAATGGCCGATATTGGAAAATTGAATATCATTTGTCTCGGCATGATGCCCCGAATCCAATGAGTCCAAATTTATGATTTTTGGACAAACCAGTCAGAAGTTATAAGCAAAAATGACCATTTTTAATATCTCTGCACCAGTAGGTGGCGCTGCACCGGAACACTGCATGATGCCTCAGGTCATGCTTGTAATGACATGTACCAAGTTTGGTCTGAATACGATAAAGCGTTGCGGAGATACAGCCTTATGTCCATTTTCGCAAGCACTATGCACAATTCATTCGCTTGTTTTACGAAAACGGTTTGAGGAATTGACTTGAATTCCATAACTTTTTCTTGGCATGCTCTGAAGATGATCTGGTTCAATTTTCATGAAAATCGGAGTAACGGCCTAGGAGGAGTTCGAAAAAGTACGTTTTTCAGAAAATTCAAAATTGCGGAAAAATTGACGTCGTATGGTGCAGTCGATTCGTCTTCAGCCAAGAAATCAGAGGAAAAAAGAATTTTGTTTCTAGCCCTTACGGTTCAAAAGTTATTAACATAAACATAAGTGCAACTTTGGACAGCTGGTGGCGCTAGAGGGATTGAGTTAGAGACTCCAAATTTGCTATGGACAAAGGTCAGACTGTCCTCTAACTGTGTGCCAAATTTCACAACTTTCCCGCAAGCGGTTCTATGGGCTGCCATAGACTTCAAGAGCGGAAGAAGAAGAATAATAATAAGCGTACGGAACGCCAACAATAACAATAGGTGCCTAAGCACCTTCGGTGCTTGGCCCCTAATTACAAACAATAGATCAAATTATTTATTAGTGTCAGAAGATTACAAAGAGGAAATATAACCAAAGCAGAACAAGAGACAACAAAGAAAAAAAGAGTGGTCTAACAGAGTAATGAAAGTGCTGTGTCTGCATACTAAAAAAAAGTTTAACTTAAGTGAATGCTGGAGATGAGATTCAGACATTAAAACATGTTGACTAACATGTTTCTTAAAAGGGTCTCAAGCTTTATTGAACTGATTGGAAAAGCCTCTTAAAGAATGTTTAATTTTTTCTAACTTTTAGAAAAGGGGACATCTCATATACATTATGTAGAGGTTAGAGGGTTCGGATCCTTCCACCTCAGCAATGTCAGTCGTTTTGCTGAGAGCATAATTAAAGCTATTACAAACAGATTGTAGTTTTGTATGGTTATATGATTCAGGATTAATTCTAAAAGTTGCTATCAGTGGACAAGGGGAGATCGAGCTGCCTAAGAAACCAGAAAATGGTGGCCCAGAAACTCCTAAGCTTTATACAGGATCAAAACATATGTACATGGTAGACTGGGGTGAATCTACACTGATCACAAGCAGGATCTATATGTCAAAAGTCCTTAGAAAATTTTGGCTTAGTCCAATTAGGGCTTGACAATGAGGACTGCCTGATGGCCTGGGGCCAGCATGAAAGATGCTCCGGACAGTTGTTGGAATTATCAATGGCCCGATCAGGCCAGTGCTGCATCATAACAAAAGTTTATCATTTGCACGATTTAAGTCTTGCCAATTTAAACGTGAAAGAGAACTCAATTCTGTACTCGTGCACTATTTTCTGTAGGGATGCACCGATACCATTTTTTAAGGACCGAGTACGAGTACTGATATTTTTTTTCTTGTACTCGCCGATACCGATGCCTATACATTTATTAATTTTTTTTTTTTTTTTTTTTTTTTTTGGTGATGTGGCAGTTTTCCAAGCACAACACAGTCAGACTAATGAATGTAAGACAGTTTCTTTATTATTACTCCAATGAAAAAAATGTAATAATTTTTATGTGCTTGTCACAAACTTAAAGGGATAGTTCACCCAAAAATGAAAATTTGATGTTTATCTGCTTACCCCCAGGGCATCCAAGATGTAGGTGACTTTGTTTCTTTGTTTCTTTCTAGAACACAAATGATGATTTTTAACTCCAACCGTTGCCGTCTGTCAGCCGTATAATGTGGGTCAATGGGAACTTTTTATAAGAGTGATGTCTCACGCTTATACTTCAATGAGTGCTAGACATCACTTCCGTTGTCGGAGCGCGATCAGACCTCACTAAGCAAATGCTGAACACAGTTGGACATAGTGGTGTTTTAGAGGTAAAAAATGATATAAATACTGTTTGGTTTCTCACACAAACCGATCGTTTCGTGTCTTAGGACATCAGTGTGTTGTCACGAGCCGCAGAGTTTAATTTGGATTTGTCTAAGCAAGTTTTATTTACTCTTATAAAAGAAGTTCCCATTGACCCACATTATACGGCTGACAGACGGCAACGGTTGGAGTTAAAAATCATCATTTGTGTTCTACTGAAGAAACAAAGTCACCTACATCTTGGATGCCCTGGGGTTAAGCAGATAAACATCAAATTTTCATTTCTGGGTGAACTATCCCTTTAAAGCACGAATTTCACAGTGTCCAATAACCTTCAAAGGGCATAATTACCAAAGTCATAATAAAAAACAAAAACAAACATCAAATCTTTTTTAACCTGCCTTTCAAAAAAAAAAGTGCTAAACAAATATGCTAAACAAAAAAAACAAAAGTGCTAAACAAATATTACAGAACAAATGTTTATAACGTAACACTGTGAACCAATGTAAACACAACCTAGGGTGACCAGATTTCTCGCAGGACGAGTGGGCGATATGACCATGGTATGAGAAATTTTATTTCACTATATATATATATATATATATATATATATATATATATAAAATATACATATATTATATTATATTATTAGGGGTGTAACGGTACACTTATTTGTACCGAACCGTTTCGGTACAGGGCTTTCGGTTGGGTGCACGTGTGTACTGAAGCATTACATTGCAACATTGTAGCCTAACCACCATTAACCAATATTCGCAATAAGCTCTGCGTTTCGTTACTTTCGATAAGAAAAATTTGTCATTCTTCAAATTCTGTTCACAAAATCATGAAATTTAAACAGAAATGAAATGAATGAAAGCTTGTAAACAATATGTCATGCAGCATTTACCTCAGAAAAGCCATTCAGTGTCCAAAGTTTGTTAGTTCGCTAGAGAAATGAACTCTTTCGCTTAATATATGCACTGTATTAGCCTATATAATCATTATATTTTACTTAACCTTTTAGTGATGTCCTGTCCTGAGGCTATTTAATGTATGTTTAAATAAATCTGAAAATGTCAGCCACTGTGTGGAAATCATTATATTTCAACAACGAATTGGAGTAAAAACATTTAGAAGTTAATGCAAAAACTGCCTTAGGTGCAGCTTAGATGTTTGCATAGGCCTACAATTTGTTTTTGAATGTTGATTATTTTATCTAATAATAAAAAGCTATTGAATTTAGGCTAATAGTTAGGGCTCAGTTGTTAACCTTTAATATTATAGGAGCATAATGTTCAAGAAAGGGCTATCTACATAGTTTATATTTTTTTTATCCTTAAGAAACTTTTAGTTATAATTTAATTTAAAGGTTCTCTAAGCGATCCTGGGTGGAGTAACTTCCTGTTGACGTTCGAAGTGTTGTCAAACAAAACAGAGGCTAGCTAGACCCTCCCTCCTCCTCCTCCTCCCCCTCCCCTCAATGCTTCCTGAAACAGTCATGAACGCGCATTTAAAATCATTCTTGTTGGTTATTGGCTGGAGCATGTTTATTATGTTTCGTGGTCCAGGCTGCACCAGTTTGTTTTTATTGCCGTTTTCGGAGCTTGTGGCGACTACAGAGACCGCGTTTTTTTTACAGTGTGTTCAGTGGACAGGCAGCTAGCGGATAGTGAGGAGATGTTTGCTGTATGTGACAAAAAATGTTTTGGCCTAAAAACGTGTGATATCACTTAGAGCACCTTTACTATATTTAAAGACAAAAACACAATTTTTCAGTAAACCACTGTTTAATAAAAAAAAAAGCAATTTTGTGTTTAGTTTTCTCCCCACCTGCTGTACTGAAAACCGTACCGAACCGTGACTTCAAAACCAAGGTACGTACCGAACTGTGAGTTTTGTGTACTGTTACACCCCTAATATAAATATATATATATATATATATATATACAGTGCTCAGCGTAAATGAGTACACCCCCTTTGAAAAGTAACATTTTAAACAATATCTCAATGAACACAAAAACAAAGGTGTTTGGTAGCTATGAGTGATCTGGATGTTCAACAGAAATCAAACAATATAAGACTGACTGCTCCCACTTTATATTAGTTGTCTTTAACTAGCGCAGTCCCTCTTTTGGCGTTAAAAGATTAGTCCACTTTTAAATAAAATTTTCCTTGAAAGTAGACTAATCCTTTAAAAAACTACTGTCGGGATTTAATAAAGACACACAGTGCAAAATTAGTGCTGAAAATGCTGAGATGCTGAGAGTTGTTTTTGTGGCTGACGTTATTGCATATGCATAGGAGACGCAAAATTTATGGTAAGAGTATTTAAATAAATCACGCAACGCGATTTACTAATGTTTGCGCTTGTCAATTTACTGGTATTTGCACCATTATTTAAAGTCCAAAAAAAGCATGTCTTAACCCATTTTGCGACATGGCTGCAATTGTTTGCTGCAAGGAGGAGACACCGCAGAGAACAGAGAGTGTGTGGTAGAAGGGAGAAAACATTTTCCACTCATATTAATTTCTTTGGAATGCCAGAGGAAGAGGTTATCTGTATATTACATGTAACAAGTTCGGCGCACCATCGGCGCATTTGTGGAATAGAGCTCTCATGCTAATTTGCCCCGTTTAGTAAATCTGGCCTTAGGAGTCAAAGTTGAAGTTCAATCAGTTAAAAGAGACTTTACTGAAGTTCTCCACAATTCCATAGGCTGTAGAAAATGAGTAATAGGATCCAGCCTTGAATTACTTAAGAATACAGAAACACTAGTACACTAGAAGTCATATTGATAAACAGTTGACATAATTTCTACAGGTTTGTATAGGTTAACAGTACAGATAATTCTAGCAGCATCAGAACATTGTATTGTTCTCAGGGCTCTGAACCGGTTCAAGGAACTAAAGCGAAAACCGGAAACGAACGAAATTTTGACCAGAACATAACCAGAAACAAAACGAAATCAAATTTAATCATTCTGAACAGAAACGCTAATTTGAAATCGCCATTAACCGGTTAATAATGTTATTGTATTGTTCCGTTTAATATTTTGATTTGGCAGTCAACCAATCACGAATTCAAATAGTACAGCCTATGCAAATGTGAGTGAAATGCCTGCACTGACGCTCTAAATTGAGATGCCCGCACTGACGCGCTCAGCTCAGCTGTCAAGTCATCATAGGTTAGGTAAGTCACAATGGCAATGCACTGGCATTAGTTTTTGATATATGTCACCAACCGTCAAGTATTAGGCCTACATTTAAGTAAAAATGAATGCCAAGGTATATGCAGCTTGTTTTGCGTTTTGAAACCAGCGAAAATTGCAGGATAGTACAATTTTCAACGTCACATCACACATCTGCAGCGCTTCTGTGAACGGAGAAAACTAGGCCTACCTACACAACACATATAAAATAAAAGGGAATATTTAGGCCTATAGGCTACGTGAAATATTTCACTTAAATAATTAGGTCTACAGATTACCAAAAAGAAAGTGGTTATTTGTGGCGCACTCCAAAGATCTAGAAAAGGAAACAGACATTCTGCTTGTTTTCGTTATTTGAGTGTCTTTTGTAAATGTATGAATTATGTCTTGCTTTTACCTCTATGACCATAAATTACGGAGCTAGTTTACTGTCTTATAGAAGGAAAACAAATCCAGTGGTCGCGCCGGCGCCTCACGCGTGCGCACACACAAATTCTTGCATTGCTTACTTGATATCGCAGCCTGCTAAATATTAAAATAAAATACAATCAACCAAACGTTACACTCCTGAATTCAATTCTGTAATACACACTGTAAAAAAAATCCCGGTAAAATTTACGGTAAAAAAACGGCAGCTGTGGTTGCCAGAACTTTACCGTAAAAAATACAGTAGCAACGTAAAAAAAAAATCTGTTAAATTTACGGTAAAATAACGTATTTCATTAACTGATATAATGTTAATTTACCAACCTAATGAAGTACTAATATCTGTTTTGTACCTTTATAATACACTGACAGTCACCAAACACAGTGGTGAGAAGAGTCACATGATAAATCAAAGTTCATCACAAGCAGATTTTCCACAAGCTGAGAAGGACAACACTAACATATAGAAGGTCCACATAGTGTCATTCACACACACACTAAACACCATCATGGTAACATGCATGAAATTTTAAAAATGCAATAAACATTAATTTAACAACATTAGATGTAACATAAAACCCTAATGTACATAACTAATTAGAAAAAAAATGAGAAAAACTAAGAAGAAACAGAGTTATTTCAACGAAAATATATCAAATGTGAAGTGTCACGCAGGGAATTGTGGGAATGTCAATTTACGGTTTTTCACTGTAAATTTTTACAATGACTTGTTATTTTTCACTTCCAAAAACTGTGAATTTAATTAAATGTACCGTTAGATCTATTACAGTTATTCACCGTATATAGTACGGAAACTGTAAACCAATTGACAGTTTTTCACCGCAGCATTTTTACAGTCTTTTACTGTTAAAATCATGGTCATTTTTTACAGTGCAGTCTGCCGTTTACCACCAGTGACCACCGCCTCACTGTGCTGTTATATGTGAATGATGATGTCGATAATGCGAGTGAAGTACAAAGCTCATATAATAAATAATAGTTTAGCATTCGTCAAGAAAATGAAAACAGTTGGATTCGTGCCGAATGAGAAAGGTAGGCTACAGATTCACTTTAAATTAATTTGTTTTGCATCTTATTTTGTTGTATTTTCAATAAATAAACCTGTTTCTCGCCTTGAATATAGCAATAGAAGCTGGAATGGCGTTAAAAATGAAAAGAGAATTTTTTTTATTCGTTTTGGCTTGGCGTTTATATAGTCTGAATAGTCCAACTGTTAATTTTAGAGGTTTTGTTGTGGAGTACATAAGTGGATAGGTAAAATAATATAGGGTAGTTTTGTTCATAATTTATGTTTACAAACATTATAAACAAAGCTATGTAGGCTAGGCTACTTTTACATTTTACTTTACCGATAACTTTATTATCATTATTTCTGAATGTAATAATAAAATGCGACGTATAGGCCTATGCGACTTAACATTTTTCGTCTCAGGAATAGCGTCGGTATTTTTAACCATGCAGCAAACATTAAAATATCTTGAAAAAAAATACTTAAATTATAAACCATTGTTTTTTTTTTTCTTTCGTTTAATACTATAATATTATTAATATTATATTATTATTATTATTATTATTAATTAGGCTACATGCAATAATAATAATAATAATAATAATAAAAAAAAAAAATGACGTTATTAACTGCTATTTTTTTTTCTATAAAACCGGTTTCGGAACGTTTATAATACAGAAGGAACGCTGGAACAGAAACGTTAAAATACCGATTCTGCTCGGAGTGGAACGATTTAATTTTTTTTTTCGTTTTTAAGCCCTATATATGTAAAAAAAAACTTTGGTAAGGGTCACAGACGAGTCATAAATTCCAGAAGGACTCTTCTCATCTGGGATGCTGTGAAACTCTCTTGGAGACTATTCCTTTGGCATGGTCACACGCCTCTAAAATTAAAAACCACAAAAATATTTCAGCAGAGGGAGGGATACCAGAAGGGGGGAAATCCCCCCCCCCCCATCCCCCCTACATATCGCACCCTGTGTATATATATATATATATATATATATATATATATATATATATATATAATATATATATATTTATATATATATAATATATAATAACTAAATACGACCTCACGTTTTATACGTTTGCAGCCTCTGAAACTGTCATAAAAATTTATTCGGATGGTTCGATTTTCTGCATTTTTCGCATCCGTAGCAAATACTTTGAGGGGTGTTTTTGACAATTGAGAGCCACCAAATGACGAATATGAAAAAACGAATACGACAGTTTCGGACTCAGTCAGGGTGCAAGGACCTTAAACTTTTGAGGCTTGCGCAGCTTCTGGAGAAATCAAACAAATGAGCACCGTTTTCTAAAGTCTATGAGCGCAGCACACACAAATAAACTAAATTGACATACTGCAGTTAAATTTCAAAATGTGGTGTTTTTATATTTATAACATTTGAATACAGTTCAGCAACATATACATCACACGACCTGACGACCAAGAGAGCTGACAATTGACCATCACATAATTTACCATCACCTCGCAATTGAAAATGTGACACTGATATGACAGTTCAACAAACAAGTTAATAATATTAAGTCACTTACATTTTAGACGAAATAATAAGTGTTTTGGTCTATTTTAGCAGCGAAAATAGATCCGATGAATCCAAACAAAGATCACAACATAGCGCATCTCACAGCAACACTCAATCGTGTTTTGAATGATTCAGTGTTTTGAACAATTTAGTGTTTTGAACAAATCGTTTGAGTCAAAGATTCAGTGACCCATTCACAAACATCTGTCTCTTTCTTGATGAATCGGCCGTTTGAACGAATCATGAATGAACGACTCAATGACTCGCTTAATAAAACCGCTTATCACCTGCATTTGCGCTCACTATCGACAAACCAATCAAGTTTGTTCAAAACTTTTTTTTTTTTAATCTGTCCAAACACATTTTAATTTTTATTCATGAGTTTGTATATACAAAACTATAACTTTTTATTACAGTAGTTTAGTGATAAAAAAAAAAAATTGCATTTTTTTTTTTTTTTTTTCAGTTTTCTTTTTCCTCCCATCCTGTAGCCCCACCGGTTGAGAACCACTGCGTTAGTGGATACATGTAGTGCGTTATTGACCTTCATGACCAAATCGTTTCAGAATCTTTAAGAAATTAGGTGATATATATATATTATGAAAAAATGAATCATGTTTTTGGACCTTGGATGCATGTAAAAATATTGTAGGAGACCAGACCTCTAAAACAAAATTAGGAACCTTTAAAATAGCATTATTGGGGCATTTTAAGTTGCTCAAGCAAGTGTTGTTTCTTTTGCATTTAATCTTTATACAAAAAAATACTGGTGGTCAGAACTTTATTCCACCTCAATGAAGAGATGAGTGCCATCCATTGTGTTGCCTTGTTTTTTCAAATGTGATGTAAGGTGTAGTTTTCCTTGCTTTACCCAGGGCTGGAAGTTATATGTTGACTGTGAGACAGTTGGCTTTAATTGTATGCATTTATGATGAAATTTACTATGTTTTCGTGTTAATCCATGTTCATTTTGACCATGAACAATGCGCTATCACTTTAATTCTGTTTGAGAAGCACAGCAAAAATAGACAACAATCACTGCACTGCTCCTGGAATGCATTGCCGGACTGCATCTGTGTGCAGTGTGAATGCTCTTACCTGTTAATATGAGCAAAATATGTACTGCATACGGACTGCAAATGGATCATGCAAAAAACAGACACTGCATAACTTTGCCATACTACTGCCATACTATTACTGCTGTGCTACCTTCTTTAAAATCTGAGGATTGATGGTGTGGGTGTACCCTTATGAGGCCAGTTAATTGCTGCGATTTTATACTGGCTTTAGGCAAACGTAACACCTGGAGGGTGTTCCCATAGCGTCAGCTACTGATGCAGCATCTTGTTCCTTACTCAGGAAACTAAGGTTACATACATAACCGAGGCGTTCAGATCAAATTTCTCTCTTGCCTAATAGAAGCACCCTGAGAAACACCAGTCTTGTAGTTGCTGATTATTTATACTTGCTATTTGATTATTCAACTATAGTACATGATGTGAATGCAATAATACAAGAAAAATTTTAATATTGATACAAGAATCTAAAATGTCAATATCGAAAAAATATCACAGTATATGATTGTACCGGCACAGCCCTATCTGCTTATGATGTGCCAGTCAGAGTTTTGTTGCTACTGTATGAACTTGATCTTTTTAGAGAATATGTACTTTATTTATCTTCAGTAATTTTTACTGAAATCCAAGACTTTGTGGATGTGTTCTATTATTTAATTTCCTTCATCCTGTCATATGTTTTCTTTCTCAGTTACACCCGAGAGGCATACCTTGAGCTTGTGGAAAACATTCGTAAAATAATACCAGGTAGCTTGTCACTATGAAATATACCAATTGATAATAACTGATTCTTGAGTAGTGGGACAAAACTGACCTGTATTGTCGAATCAGGATTTGGTCAGACAGGTTATGGTTGTTAATGTTAAGCTCAAAAAAGTATTATAAAGGCACCTTAAACATTGTTATATATTATATTTCAGGTCTTCTGAAGACATTCAATAGCTTTATTTGAGGAACAGACAGAATCTTAGATTCCATTCAGCATCCAAACAGCATGTTGCGTTCGATTACGACAGTCAGTATGGTAAAACTCTCTTCACGTTGTTCAAATGTTTCCGTATCATAATCTGAACATACAAGTCTGTGCTTTTGTTTAAAAAGGCTGTATTTTTCTGGAGTTTACTGCTAATTCTGAATGGTGTCAAGTCTTCGTTACATCAGTTGTTCACAACCCTGGTCCTGCAGTACCTCCAACACTGCACATTTTAGATATCTCCCTAATCAATCACATCCGATTCAGCTCATCAGTTCATTAAAGTCTCCAAGACCTCAGATGGATGTGTCTGTTAAGAAAGACATCAAAAATGTGTAGCTTTGGGGGTACTCCAGGACCAGGGTTGGGAACCGATGTGTTACATGAGAGCACTTTCACTCTTGTTACAAATCATTTGTAATGGTAGTTTAAAATTATTATTATTTTATTTTTTTTTGTTTAGTTTATTTAGCAGTAAGAATTCTACTCTTAATTTGTTGGATTGAATTATATATTTATTTTTTTATGTGGTATACTACTATTACTACTACTATGTACTTAAATAAAAAATATAAAATATACTTATGGTATACATTCAGTACATGTTGTAGTTACACTGTAGATACATTTAAAGTACCTGCATTTAATTACTCTGTTGACCGCATCTAAACGTATCCTTATGCCTACAGTCTACATCTACCTCTAACCATACCTGTATCCTAAACTCTATAACAGCAAATAGCTATTGCAAATCTGACAATAGTATTGCAGAACAACATACATGTACACAATAAACTACATTATCAAATGTTTAATTTTATAATATAAGTGCATAGGATTTGAAGACATCTCATATAAAGTAGGACCTAAGAGGTATATTTTAAAATGAACCATCAGGGCACAACAGAAAATGCTATTTATAAATGCTATTAAAAATACATTTTAATATACATTTATCTATATAAAGTATTGAGTTATTGTTTGAGCAGGTGGTAGGTAATAAATAATGTCATAATTTTGATAAAAATACTAAGATATGTTGAATGAATGATTCCAAATGTTTTGTCCCATGCCTCAATAATCAATGTAGTGTCAAGTTATGATGAGATGTAAATGAAGTGCAGTGGTTTATGATGTTCCTCTTTGTCCCTGATAAATCCTGTTTCAGGAGTCAGTATGAGCAGTGATTTCATCACAGGCTTCTGTGGAGAGACTGAAGATGACCATCAGCAGACCCTATCTCTCCTCAGGGAGGTGGGCTATAACATGGGCTTTCTCTTCGCCTACAGCATGAGGAAGGTCTGATCTACCTTTTGCTCTTCCTATCCGATACCTGCCAGATTCATGTATATCTCTTGTAATTCTGTTTATAATAATATGGCTGTCAATTAGTCATTACAATATTTTTTCTTATTCTTTTTTTCCCTTTTTTTTTTTTTTTAATTTTGCAGTCTCTCATGGTCATTGAAATATTAAGGAAACTCATGGAAATTAGTATAAGTAATGGAAATGTCAAAAATTAGTATAGTTGAAGATTTACTCAGCTCTAAAATATTTTACAGCTAAATAGGTTTTTTAAAAGCTTGTGTAGCGTAAAACCAGCATGATAACATCAGTCTGTTCACTGATGGTCACATTAGATACATTTATTCACTAATAAGTTTAACCTGCAGTTAAATCCATTAGTTCAAAAAATTGGCACCAAACATACAAATGAATAACAAAATGAAAATCCCCAGCAATCCCTATAGCATGATTAAAAACTGGGATGGGACAAAGTATTTTAACATTGAAAAAAAATAAAACAGCATTTATTAAACTGACTATGGCTTTTTTCTTGCTTATCTTTAGAAAACCCATGCATATCATCGGCTGCAAGATGATGTTCCTGTGCCAGTGAAACAGCGTCGTCTGGAGGAACTCATCTCTGTTTTTAGAGAAGAAGCAGCTAAAGTCAACATGGCTTTTATCGGCAGTGCACAGCGGGTGTTGGTAGAGGGAGTGAGTATAACATTATACTTCATGATTTTTTTGCCTAATTTTTTTCACTGCTTGTAGGGTTGATTGGGGATAGAAAAACACTAAACAGATAACTGGTACATATATACTTTTTAAGCAGCACTTAAAAATATTTACTGAATTTCAGTGTATGGCAAAAAAGTTAAATTGCTTTTAAAAAAATATAATCTTGTGTGTTCCACGGAGGAAAGTCGTACAGGTTTGGAATGTCATGAGTGTGAGAAATTGTGAAAGTATGATCTGGTATGTCATCTGAGTATTCCGTGCATATTGAATATTTGCACACTGTGTACAGTTTGCATACTATACAGCTCTGGAAAAATTTTTAGAGACCATTACAAAATTATCCGCATGTGTTTGAGTAAAATAATTTTTGTTTCATTCTATGAACTACTGACACCATTTCTCCCAAATTTTTTTTTTTTTTTTTTTTTTTTTTGGTTTTGTTTTGTTTTTTTGCAGAAAATGAAAACTGAAGAAAGTGTTTTCAGTGTTTTGCATTCACTTTTAAACAATACAATGCTAATGTTTTCACTTTACAAGATTTCAAAAATTAACCCAGGTTTTTAATCACAGCTTTCATGCACCTTGGCATGCTCTCTATTAGTCTTTCACATTGCTGTTGGGTGACTTTGCTTTGTTTGATAGCTTGCAACCACTCTCCCTCTTGATCACATTCCAGAAGTTTTCATTGGGGTTCAGGTCTGGAGATTGTGCTGGCCGTGACATGGTTTTGATCTGGTGTTCCTCAATACACACATAATGAACTAATGTATCAAGCTAAGTATATAAGGTCATCCTAGAAGAAACCATATTTCTTTCTGCTCAATGTTCCCCAACTCTGAAGACAGTGCTCCAATGCAGGACAGTGAATTTCTTTCTTTTGCTGAACACAAAACAATATATTTTGAAGAATGTCTGTAACAGTTGATGGGACCCCACTGACTTCCATAGTATTTTTTTTTTTCATACTATAGAAGTCAGTGGTGTCCGTCAACTGTTTGGTTAACTTTATACTTCAAAATATCTTCTTTTGTGTTCAGTAGAAGAAAGAAATTCATACAGGTTTGGAACAAGAATTCTCATTTTTGGGTGACCCTTTAATTGACCTGACTGAGTGGAATGGATCATTGTCCTGCTGGGAAAAAAAAAACAATCTTCAGAATTGGGGAACATTGATAGAGCTGAAGGAAGTATGTTTTCTTCCAGGATAACCTTATACATGACTTGATTCATTAAGGCTGATTTATACTTCTGCGTTGAGTGTACGGCGTAGCTACAGTGTAGGCTGTTTGCACCACGCTTAGCCTACGATGTAGCCTGACGTGCACCTCTTCAAAAATGTAACAACATGTCAATTCTATGCGGACCACAAATGCTGTGATTGGTCTGCTAGAACCCCTCCCACGGGTCAAAAACTGGAGCAGAGCAATATGAGAAGAGCGAGCGCTTTCAACTTCCATAGGAATGAAAAACGCTCTGTTTTAGAGGACACATGCAGTCAAATTGCAACAGAAGTCATTACCTATTTGCCGCTTCTCTGCCGTTTCTATTTGTAAGCTTCTCTGACAACGTACATGACAAGCTGCTGCTTCTTCAGCATTTGAATTGATACTCAACATGACCGCAGACACTGCCTACTAGTGGTATGCATGCACGTCGACGCGGACAACAACACAGAAGTATAAATGAAAACAGACGCATAGCCTACGGCGCAGAGGCTCCAGCGTAGGTCCGACGCAGAAGTATAAATTAGCCTTTAGTCTTTCACAAAGAGGAATCTGCCTGATTCATCACAAATCCTCCACCAAATTTCACACTGGGTGTGAGACACTGTGGTTTGTAGGCCTCTCAAGGTTTCCTTTTGACCATTAGAACGCCAGGTTTGGGCCAAAACTAAAAACTGTACTCATCAGAGAAGATAACCTTACTCTTGTCCTCTACAGTCTAATATTTTCTTTTGCAAACCTGAGCCTGGCTTCTTTGTTTTTCACTGATGAAGGGCTTTTTCCAACATTGCACGACTTCAGCCCTGCCCCTAAAAGCCTGTTTTGAACCATCTTCTCTGTGCACTTAACCCCAGCTGCTGTCTGACTTTTTTTGTAGGTCACATGATGTCATCCTAAGGTTCTTCACTGACATTTGAATGAGTTGACAGTCATCCTGGTCAGTGGACAGTAAAGCCAGAATTGAAACCTTCTTTTCTGTACTCAAAACTGTTTTGGCATGATGAATAGTTTTTTTTATTATTTTTTTTATTATCCCAATTACCTTTGAGGTTCTACTAGCAGAGTTTTTACTATCCAGCTGGTCCTATAGGCCTTTATCACAATGCGCGTGATGTCACTTCCAATGGCGAATAGTAGGGTAAACCTACTTCCGGTCTAGTCTGTAGCAATGGCGGCGAGCACAGCGAGGAATTGTTGTTGCGTTCCTAAATGTTCTAATAGTTCTACTAAACAGCCGTATCTCAGTTTCCATTCTTTTCCAACTGATGAAAATGCAAAGAAAATGTGGGTTCATGCTATTCGGCAGGATGAAGGCAAAAGTTTTGCAGTTTTAAAAGGGAGTACGTACGTATGCGGGCAACACTTCACAGAATCTGACTACTCGTTAACAGCCGATCGTAAACGCTTGAAACGTGGAGTTATACCGTCCAGGTTCGAATGGAACAACTGGGGGAGTGTTCGCCAAAAATGACCCAATGTACTGGATAAGGTAACGTCAAAGCGCCAACATTGCAGTGAATCAGAGATCAGTGATGAACAGCCTGTTGTCTATTACGGACCCGTCCCACACACAGACCATGACTACTCAACACCTCCGTGTCCAGATCTTTTGGATGCTGCAGCAGAGAGAATTAGAGAGTTGGAGGCTGAAGTGCGAGCTTTGTCTGTCTCCCGCATTCAAATAAATGGATTTTGTCTCTCGGATGACGACTTCCGTTTTTACATACGCTTTCCCTCAGAGAAGGTTTTCAGGATTTTCTGGGCATCAATAGAACCATCAGCATCAAACCTTGTGTACTGGTCTAAGGCACAGAGACATGGTCTAGAGACAGTTCCAGGACCAAGCCGTAACAGAAAGCTTCAGCTTATTGATGAGTTTTTCCTTTATTGCTATTGTGTGTCTGCAGGTCTACGAGAGAAGGTCTTGGCAGATATCTTCAATGTGAGTACAACAACGGTCAGTCGAGTTATCATAACATGGGCAAATTTTCTGTACCTTGTTTTGGGTTCCTTGCCTATTTGGATGACCAAAGAGCAAGTCAGAGCTACCATGCCAGCAAAATTTAAGGAGTACTTCCCAGATGTCCGTGTTATTTTAGACTGTACTGAGATCAGATGTGAAAACCCCACAGCACTTACACTACAGTCGGAGATGTTTTCACATTACAAAAACTACCCTACCTTCAAAGGCTTGGTTGGTGTTGCTCCATGTGGGGCCATAACCTTTGTTTCACAGCTGTTCACTAGATCCATCTCAGACAGGGAGATAACAAAACAGTCTGGACTTTTGGAACTGCTCGAGCCTGGAGACTGTTGTATGGCAGATAAAGGCTTTACCATAGAGCAACTGCTTGAGAATGTGGGAGCCAGGCTTGTTATCCCTCCATTCAAAAGAGCAGCCCAATTTACAAAAGAGGAGACAAAACGTACACAATCAATAGCCCGTCTAAGGATTGTGGTGGAAAGAGTCATTCGACGAATCAAAGAAAACCACATCTGGGACTCTACCATTCCTCTCAACCTGACAGGCACAGTGAACCAAATATGGGCAAACTGCTGTTTAATGGCTAATTACCAAGGCCCACTTGATGTAAATGATGATGTTGTATAAAACGTTTATACAGAAAAGAAACATGATTTAAGTTGCCAAATGTCTGTTTTATAGTTTAATTTGTACAAAAATATTGAATTGTGAAAACTTGCATTTAATGTTGCAATATGTTTTTAGTAAATGAGCTTGAAAGTTGCAAACTTAAAAATTTGAATTTTTTTTTTATTGCACCACTTTTATATATATATATGCAAGTATTGCCTGCATTGTGACAATTAAAAAGTTGTTACAATTTCTCAGTTGTTACAATTTCTCATTTATTCATTAACAATTTACAGTGAACTTAGTTATGAATAGGCACTATTAAAAATGTATACATACTTTATTCATATATCTATATTATACATACTATATTCATATCTATATATATATTTTTGGGTGACTTATTCTTTTAACAATAAAGAAACAATCAATCACCACCAGTATTAGTTTAACAACTCCTAGAGTTAAAATACACATTCATGTATGTATTAAAGAAAAAAAATGTCTACTTTGTCCCTCATCAAGGCAATTAAACTTTCATCTCTCCAGATGCGCTGAATGGTTATATCTGTTTTGGTATTTTTTATAAAATCACACCAACTCAGTCCTGTTACTGCAAGCTGTCCCTGAACTTGCCAGTAGTATTTGTGGCTGTCCTTTAGCTTTGCTTGACCATTGACAAATTTTATGTGTGTCACCTGAGAAATGTCATCAACATCAGGGCATTTTACCTCTGCAAGTCCAAAGGGAGGGTTCTCAGTAGGGTCGTAGACTCTGCCATCAGGGCTTGTGCCAAGGTGTGGCGCATCAGGATGTACAACAAACCCACACTGTAAAACATTGACATTCATCATACCAGAGTACTGAAATAGCACTTCAGGCTCAAGATCCAGTCCACGCTTCATTGCAGAAGTCTGACGAACCCCTTTGATAATTCGGGCAGCTAGTGCCTGGCTGGTCGACTTTCCTCTGACATGACACACCTCACGGAATCTACTGGATGTAATGCGTGGTGTACGCATTTGGTTCCATAGAGCAGACTTTGACTGGTCCCGTGTGTCTTTTTCAATTATTGTGCTTAGTTCTTGAGTGACTGCCAAGCTTTCTAAGAACAACATATCATGGAAATTCGGGACAAATTTAAATCTTCCTTCAAATGTATACCCATCCAGAGGAAGCGTAGGGAAAGCAGGGGCTTCTGCATGTTTGACAGCATCCCTTGATGACTCAGCAGGGCACTGATAGGACAGCAAAGAACCTTTGGGTATTAGGCCAAACTTAGACTCCATCAGATTCAACTCCGACAAGCCATGCAGAACCTTGCAGATCAGTGGCTGAGGCCTGACACTTATTAAAGACTCCACAGAAGAGAGCAGCAAATTATTGGGAAGGGGACCTAAAAACAAAGGGGGAAAAAAGAGAATAGAAATAATACTTTTAAAAGCCCTTTAGTTTGTAAATCTTTTTGCTAGACATAAAATAATGTAAATGTAATCACCTGTGTAGGCCCTGTAAAGAGTGGACTTAATACCACTTCTGCTAGAGGTTTTTGGCTTCCTCACAAGTAATCGATCCACTGCTTCAGGATGGATTCCCTGTTAAAAAATAAAAATAATGTTATTACTGAGAGCATGTTTATAAACTTTAAAAGCTTAATTTTTCTAAATAAATCCTTTTATGTTTAGAGTTTGCAGCAGTGGACAGCTAGAAAGTCAAAACTTGTTTTTTCATGTCCCTGGAGCTATGAAAACACATAGGATAAAAATACTGTCTGGGGTTGTCATAATTCATGCAGAAAATAGTTAATAGCTGTTTACTATACCCGAGTCCTGGGCCTGTGCCAAGTCTGTAGAGTGCTTGTGCTGGGTATAGTAGGTGGTACCATCTTTAGTTTCATCATGCTGTAGTGTGCACTCTGAAACAGCAAGCCAACTAAATGGTTGCATAGCTCTTTCCCAGCCACACAGGAACAGCAAAAAGTGCTGATGACAGGAGGATTCTCGTCGACTTTAAATTAAATCTAAATAAATAAAAAATTATATACGGTTTAAAATTAGAATACAAATGAAACATTAACATAAACTGCAACGGCAGCCTAACATTTTTCATTTGAACACTTTTTCAAAACAAACTGCAACCGCAGTCTAACACGCTACAACCATAGCAACTATAAACACAAACAAATTTGTGTCCTCGAAATGGACCTAACTAAAGTTCACCCTGAATAGGTAACCTGAAGAGAGTGTGGCTCTTCGTTTTTCTTCATGGACCGGTAACACTGTGCCCTGATAATCACCTCACTATCTACAACATCAGATACTATTGCACAAAAACAGCATTATAATCACAATACCATATCACAGCAAAATAAAAATAGTTTTTTACTTGAAAATTGTATCGGTTTGCGTTTTTGTAAGTTGTATATGTTACGGATTTAATCAAAGACAATCATGGTTTAGCCAGCTAGGTAACTTAGCATGTTAGCCATTTCGAGAGAATAAACAAACGTTAAAATTAAACTTACCTTCATAATTGAATATGTAGTTTTCATAGAAGAATTTATATCCCTTCTCAAATTTGGATACTTTCGTTTGTGAATGATTTTCCACAATCGTGTAAACGTTGGTGATTTGGGGAAGATCCCACAGTGATATTGAAAACCTACGCGCCATTGCTACAGTCAGACTAGACCGGAAGATGGTTTACGCTACTATTCGCCATTAGAAGTGACGTCACGCGCATTGTGATAAAGGCCTATTGCAGGAGGATAGTGATGACCATATCAGAGGTTTTTATACTTTCCTTGTTACATATTATTTAGTTCAGGTGATCACCTAATCATTAGCTGATTATGAGAATGAGGTGTGCTTTTGTTGGACACTGGAAAGGAATGGCCGCTATACATGAAGAAATGCGGATTAAAGGAAAATTTGAAGCATTCTCTTAATTTATTTCCAGAGCTGTATACTTAATCAGTAGTATGTTATTCCAATCATAGCCTTATTGAACCATGAAACTTTTCACCAAGTACTATTTGTTTTGTTTTGTTTTTCTTTTATCAGTTTCGTCTGATTACAGATTGCTTTCAGTGGGAAGGGGAAATTGTTGTAGTTTTACTCTTGAGATGTTTTGGATGCCTAAAAGATTTAGACCCCTAAGCATTATGGATGATTAGCACTTATAGAATTTTGTTTTTCTTTCTTGATATTTTACAGGAGAGTAAAAGATCTTCCGAGGAACTTTGTGGTCGAAATGATGGAAATGTGAAAGTGATTTTTCCTAAAACAGATTTACCTGTTCAGCCGGAGAAACCTCAGATGGTCCCCATTAAACCTGGAGATTATGTGTTAGTCAAGGTATACTATGCATCCCCCCCCCCCCCCCCCCAATAATGAACAGACCAATAATCATTATGTGGTGAAATGGAGGATTATGAAATATGCAAGTTTTTTTTTTAATTTCAAAATACACAGTGGCTGCATCCCGATTTAGAGGCTGCATTCGAAGCCTGCATTCAAAGGCCAATTGCATCACTGCGGCGCGACGAAGGCTGTCCCAATTCAAAGGCTCCTTCAGATGTGGCCTCCAAATGAAGTCCGTGTCCTTTGAAGGATGCAGCCTCTGAATTGGGATCAGCTATTGTTCACAGCATCATTACACAAGTATATATTAGTCATACTTGCGTGTCTAAAACTTTAAAGTCTTGAACTGTTGGACAGTTTCATCAAAAACTTCATCATGCCACGATAAATTTTAGGTGTCTTTCCACAAAGGACACTTGGAGACTCCAAAAGGACGCTTGATAACTAAATGAGCCAAATCTGCCTCTTCCAGGCAGATTTGTAACATCTTTAGTTGATTGAAACTTCTTAATTATTTCCCTGATGGTGGAAATGGAGATTTTCAATGCGGTAGCTTTTTTCTTATACCCATTTTCTATTTTGTGAAGCTCAACGATCTTTTGCTGCACATCAGAACTATATTATTTGTTTTTTCTCATTGTGATGAATGATTAAGGGGATTTGGCCTTTGTGTTTACACATATTTGTACTATTTGGGGGGGTCCAAAAACCAGTCAGTATCTGGTGTGACCACCATTTGCCTCACGCAGTGAAACTGACTGATTATAGGCCTCATTGATCTGAACTTATATTGGTCAAAAATGACCATAGTTTAAAAATGAATGGGGGCAAATGAAAATAAGAGAAATATTTACCCTGGGTTTCACAGACAAGGCTTAAGCTAGTCCCAGACTAAAATGCATATTTGAGCTGTTTTAACTGAAAGCAACTTGTACTGACATATCTTAATATATGTCAGTGCCATTGTTTTGTCTTAAGATGCACACCAGTAATGTTCTTTTCTAGGGTACGTTTATAAAAGCTACTTAAATACCCTAATTGAACTAAGGCCTAATCAAAGCCCTGTCTGTGAAACCGGGCCTTAGTGTTCAGGAGCATGTTCATCATGTTCATGCATATTTCATATTTCATGCTTTCAAAGACAAAGGCCTTGAACTTGTGCATGTGTGGCTATATGTACAGTCATGCCACCGCATGCACATACACAAACATATTCATGTACGCAAACAATATTGAGTATTACAGGCTTTTTTTTTCTTTTTTTTTTACAGAGATGAGATCTTTATAGGCTTAGATCAATGACGCCTATAATCAATAAGTTTCAAAAATAAATACAAAACCTGTCCTAATTGAAAGAAAAAAAGTTGACAAAAAGATTGAATCCAATATTTGGTGATAATATAGCATAACGAGAAATTTAAAAGCTATTTTTTGTAGGCCGGTCATTTTTTCACTGGGAACCACTTCTTTTTTTTTTTTTAAATGTTGATATTTATCCACAATTTATGCTTTTTTCACTCAAAAACTGAAGTACATAAGCTTAGATCAAAGCTTTTTAAAAGGGCGGTAATTTTTGACCAAGAACACAAAAAGTGTTACAGGTTTTTCAACACAGCACAAGGGTTAATTGTGCTTATTTTAATGAAACTGGTATTGATGCATTCCTTGAGTCATACTGAGTCGTACATTAATTGACTTGAGTCAAACAATGATACTAACTATGCCATATTTGGTTGAAATTTTTCGCATTTTCGAATTTCTTTGGAAACCTACTTTTTTGAACTCTTAAAAGACTGTTGGTCTGATTTTCAGTCAAAATCGCTTCAGTACAGTAAACTGCCTTTATTTAACGCATAAACAAAATTGCTGTCATGAGGCAAAGTGAATTCTGAGGCTGTAACTCTGCAATGCTTTGGCATATCAATACCAAACTATGTATGTTTCACAGTTCTCCTCTGACCAAAGAACGAACACAGTGTCATTATGATGTAGCAAATTAGCTCAAAATAAATATGAATAATTAATCATAACTAGTTATAATTAATTATTAATATTTGGATCAGTTAATAAAATTAACTTAATGTAATAAAATTAATATTACAATCAATTAACCCGTTGTCCAATGAACACACAGTGTTAATTGTTTATTAATTCTAAGAAATGTTCATTTCCAGGTTATGGGAAATAACAGTCTTATTGTACAGTACTACTAAGAGCCTGTAAGTCAGGATCAACATGAATAGGGACTCCAGCATATGAGTGCAAAACACAGACAACTTTACATGTGACATGAACGAGACTTTATTAACTAGACTAAACACTTAAACTACTCTAACATTCACACACATACATGCATACAGTTTACCAAGAGAGAGAGAGCTAAAGCAGAGTACAGGAAGCAAGAAGTTACAGCATTGTTTGACATTCAGCAGATCAACAGCCTTGAGCAAACCATCAGTTTAGTTTTAACAGGCCCTTCTTTAAAAGGGGTAAGGATACTCAATGTATCCGATAATGAAACTAAGTTTGATACTTGCATGTCTCTCCAAGTTGAATTAAAACTGTCCTGATGCAATTTGTGGAGGCTCCCGTTGAATCTTTGCTGATGTTGTCTTGATGAAAGAGAACCAGTTGGATTCAGAGGATCTTTGGTGAATGGAAGGTCTAGGCCGAGGCCTGGCACAAGCTTGGGGTTCCTTAGAAGCTTCTAGCTTCTTACAGCGTCATCTTGACATCAGCATTTGTCAGTAAAAGAGAAGAAGAGAGAAAGAAGAGCTTGATCTTGTGATCAGTGAATATAGGGGGTGAAGATGTCACACCCTCTTAAGGTGTCTGAGCCAATAAGGAGTTGCCCCCTCGGAGGGAAGTTTTACGAGTCTTTGTTCTGTAGCAAGATATTAGCATAAGACACTGGATTGGATGAATGAGAAAAGAACCTTCTAGATTCTTACAATACTAATGTGTCACAGAGTTAGTAACATGTAACATAAATTGCCAAATAGGAAACGAAAGTTGGAGTCTGTAGATACCAAACAATGCTACCAGTGTGATTTCAGTTAACTATACATTTGCAACTATGGAACATTAATACCAAAATAATCCAAAAGAGAGAATTAATACATAGAATAAAGGCTATAAAAAGAAAGTCATAAGATGGGAAAATTGGATACATGTTTATACATTTCCCAAGTGGTTATATAGAGAATACATAGGATTAAGAGAGTTTATTAGTCCCTCTCAGAAAGAATGAGTCACTAGTCTCAACAGCATTCTTTCTGATCATAAAAGTACCATATATCTGTAACAGGACACCTAGTTCTGCCTGTGTGCTAGCTACATTTGGGATGCTGGTTGCAGTTTTAGGGGGATGGGTTCACAGAACTTTGATAAAGTGAGTTCATGGGTAATTCATTAAATATATTGAATAATTGTGTGGCTGATTGATCCAGACGCTACATCCCCCCTTTCGATCGTTGTTGTTCTTTCTATGGACAACAGCGAGCGACGTTGAAGGTGCAGAAAGATCAGACGCACCACTGGCACACAAGACTGGAAGGCTGTGATGGTCTCTGGTTGTATGTGTCTCTTGGAGTGGCGGTCAGGTCTCTGAGCTGGTGTTGTGTGAGTGGTCAGAAGCTTGTGCTTCTGAGTACTCCTCAGGTAAGAACTGTTCAAGAAGCTCTTTTACTAGCATTAGAAGCTCCTGCAGGTCCAATACAGGCCATTGATCCAGACGCTACAATGATTTAGGATTTATCACACCGGTATGGAGCCAAAGCTGGCCATAGGGTATGTGTGGAGGACCTGTTTGGTTCTTGTGGTATCTGCTAAGGACTGTGCTGATAGCTGTCATGTCAACAAAGCCTTTACAGGGGATTGTCTAGTACACACGGTCTCTGCTGACATTCAGGGCTCCGTTTTGGTTGTGTCTAGGTGCAGGTCCACCATCTGCTCTGGATATGGACCGGATCCAGCTGACTATGGTAACCTCGGGATAAGGATGAGACAGACAGACTAATATTAGCATAGATGCCATTCTTCGTATGATGTAAGGTGGAAGTGGAAGTGTTCCCGGTTCCAGTTGACCTAATTTATGCAGCCTAACAATCATTTAAAGGTGCCCTAGAATCAAAAATTAAATTTACCTTGGCATAGTTGAATTACAAGAGTTCAGTACATGGAAATGACATACAGTGAGTCTCAAACACCATTGTTTCCTCTTTCTTGTGTAAATCTCATTTGTTTAAAAGACCTCCGAAAAACAGGTCAATCTCAACATAACACCGACTGTTACGTAACAGTCGGGATCATTAATATGTACGCCCCCAATATTTGCATATGCCAGCCCATGTTCAAGGCATTACACAAGGGCAGGACGTTTGGATCTGTGCACAGCTGAATCATCAGACTAGGTAAGCAAGCAAGAACAATAGCGAAAAATGGCAGATGGAGCAATAATAACTGACATGATCCATGATTACATTATATTTTTAGTGATATTTGTAAATTGTCTTTAGCAACATGCTAACGAAACATTTATAATGTACTGTTAAATGTGGTTAAAGTTACCATTGATTCTTACTGTATTCACGGAGACAAGTGAGCCGTCGCTGTTTTCATTTTTAAACACTTGCAGTCTGTATAATGCATAAAGACAACTTCATTCTTTATAAATCTCTCCAACAGTGTGTAATGTTAGCTTTAGCCATGAAGCACAGCCTCAAACTCATTCAGAATCAAATGTAAACATCCAAAAAATATACTATACTATGTGAACTTTGTAAATGCACTGTGTTATAGTCGAGAGGTCGGGGGGCAGGGAGTGCACGATTTAAAGGGGCCACAGCCTGAATCGGTGTATAGTTAATGATGCCCCAAAATAGTTAAAAAATTACAATTAAAAAAATTAATTAAAAAAAAATCTATGGGGTATTTTGAGCTAAAACTTCAGACACATTCATGGGACACATTAGACTTATATTACATCTTGTAAAAACTGGTTCTAGGGCACCTTTAACTGATCTGAATAATAGAAATTGATAATGTGTTATGTGTATGCCAGGTTAAAGAGATGTGTTTTTAGTCTAGATTTAAACTGACAGAGTGTGTTTGCTTCCCGAACAAGGCTAGGAAGACTATTCTAGAGTTTGGGTGCTAAACAGGAAAAGGATCTACCGCCTGCAGTTGATTTTAATATTCTAGGTATTATCAACAGGCCAGAATTTTGAGATCACAATAGACGTGAAGAACTATAATGCGTTAAGAGCTCACTCAAGTACTGAGGAACTAAACCATGCTTTGTAAGTAATTTGTAAGTAATTAGCAAGATGTATATGATGTTTAATAGGGAGCCAATGCAGTGTTGACAGAACTGGGCTAATATGGTCATACTTCCTGGTTCTAGTAAGATCTCCAGCTGCTGCATTTTGGATCAGCTGGAGTTTATTAAGCGTGCAGGGCAACCAACATGTACAGCATTACAGTAAACTAGCCGTGAGGTCATGAAAGCATGAACTAACTTTTCTGCATTTGTCATTGAGAGCATATGTCGTAATTTAGATATATATTTTTTAGATGGAAAAATGCAGTTTTACAGGTGCTGCAAAAGTGGCTTTCAAATGAAAGCTTAGTATCAAAGAGCACACCCAGTTTCCTAACTGACGACAAAGATTTGACAGAGCAGCCATCAATTGTTAGTGTTAGTATTCTAGTGTAGAGATTTTGGTCCAGTAATTAGAATCTCTGTTTTTTTTTGTTTTTTTTCAGAATTAATTAGTAGGAAATTACTAGTCATCCAATGTTTTTATATTGACTGTGCATTCTGTTAATTTTGTGAATTGTTTCGTCAGGGTGCAAAGAAATATGGAGCTGAGCTAACATCAGCGTAACAGTAAAAACTAACACCATGCTTCCTAATGATTTCTCCCAAGGGTAGCATGTACAGGATGAAAAGCAACGGTCCTCATACTGAGCCATGTGGTTCTCCATACTGAACTTGTGATCGATATGACACCTCTTCATTTACT
The DNA here is from genome assembly GCA_036281575.1 of Ancherythroculter nigrocauda. Classification (NCBI taxonomy): domain Eukaryota; kingdom Metazoa; phylum Chordata; class Actinopteri; order Cypriniformes; family Xenocyprididae; genus Ancherythroculter; species Ancherythroculter nigrocauda. The sequence continues at coordinate 9,573,891 of VTFQ01000022.1, forward strand.
GCTACAAATTGGTAACTTTCAGATAAGTATGATTTGAACCATGCTGATGCAGTTCCACTAATGCCAAAGTAATCGCATTAATGCCAAAGTAATAAAAAATTGAGAGATACAACCACGATCGGATGATAAGAGCAAATCATTTGTAACTCTAATGAGAGCAGTTTCAGTACTATGATTTTGTCTAAATCCTGACTGGAAATCCTCACTATAAGAAGATATTTCTTTTTAAAATTTCTTTTTAACACAGTTGTGAGGATGCCTTTTCTAGTATTGTTGACAGAAAAGGTAGATTCGAGATTGGTCTTTAATGAATAATAATAATTCTTTAGGATCAAGTTGCTTTTTTTAATAAGAGGTTTAATAACAGCTAGCTTAAAAGTTTTCTGTATGCAGGGTATCCGCGGGGCATTAAAAAGCATTAAAAGTCATTAAATGGATTTCGCAAAAATTAAGGCCTTTAATGGCATTCAAAACCATTAAATTTTATTCCTACAGCATTAATTTTTTTAGATAGTTTTGAAGAAAATAATACTATCAGTTTATATTGAATATAGCCTTCATAATTAATAACTTTGATTTGCTGTCGCAAAATATGTTAATTGGTGTGATACACACACGGAACCAGTTTGGTAATTGCCTCCGGCCGGTGCAAAATTGCCATAACGCCGTTTTGGACAGCGGCGGGCTGTGACCTGCGGAAGGCTGCATCAGTGTTGCCAACCCCTTTTGCGACTTTTTTCCAAGAAAGCCATTGTGACGAATATACTTGTTAACCTGATCTAGCAGTACCCACCGGTACTGCCGCACGAGGCGCTTGCTTTCACCTCTCTGTCTGCGTCTGCTATTCAGTGAGTGGCTGAGAGAGCTGTGCGCTCTGTCAGAGAACAAATAAAATAGATACTATTGCTTCTTACCTGAGTGATCATTTTACGTGTACATATAGCCAAAATCACACCAAATGTCTTTATTTTATGTGTGTTGTCATTTTGTCAGACACCGTCTTGATTATAAATCAGGATTTAGCGCTGGGTTAACATGTCAGGGCTCGAAAGTAACGCTTGTCAAATAGTCCAGTTTCAGTGGATTTTATGAAAGGACAAGTGAAAGAGAATTTTACTTGTCTGGCTGGACAAGGACATTCTTACATTTAGTGTAAGTGGCGATCGATAGTGGATGATAATAATAGGCTGTAAATGTACTGACGATAACAAGGTTGCGCTGTTGAGGCTCGCGCACCATCTCCAGGAGAAATGGAAATGTAAGCGAAGCACACAAAAAGAAACTCGGTTAACCATACTACGGTAAAAATCAAAATGTGGAGTTTTTATAACTTGATACAGTTAAGTTAAAACGTGACACTGATTTCATATGACAGTTCAGTTAACAAATAGTTAATATTAAGTCACTTACACTTTAGAAGGAACACTGACTGTTTTTGTTCTATTTTAGCAGCCAAAATAGTTTAAAAAAATTACAGCAGAACCATAGAGTAGCAACACAGTATGCATACTATTTACCCTATCCATCCTAAATAGTATTGAATATTACTAATGTCACATACTATTTAGGATGGATAGAATGCACATTGACACGCAGGCTCAGCCTTGTTTTCGTTACTGAATGATTCAGCGTTTTGAACAAATCCGTTCAAATTCAGTGACCCATTCATAAACAACTGCCTCATTCTTGAATGAACCAACCATTGGAATGAATCGTTTTAATGAATGACTCACTTATTAAGACGGTTACTTGATGCCACCTACTGGTGGTTTAATTTTTTAAATATGTCAAAGCTGCAATATTCTGAAAGGATATTGCTTCAGAAATGTTATATTTATATTTACACCACAAGAAAAAAAAATCCTCTTTTTTTTGTTTTTTTCGGACAAGCAACTGTTTTACTCGTACAAGTGAATGACAAGGCTTAATGTCGAGCCCTGTATGTAGTCTTAATGGGCTGTGTTTCAGTCATCATTTCATGTTGTCTGACAACAAAACCAGAAAATATATAGATGAAACAATTTTTGGAATTTGGCTGTATTAAAATATGTGAGCAAAAAGGGTAGCAACAGAGAAGCAAACAAAACAAAGGGCTGACGTATGATGTCATCTATCGACATTTGGTGACATATATATATATATATATATATATATATATGGCATTAAAAAATAAAAAAATGGCATTAAAAAGCATTAAATTAGATTTGATGAAACCTGCAGAAACCCTGGTATGTATCCTAATGACAGTGCTGAATTAATAATATTAAGAAGAGAATCTATAACTTTTGGAAGCATCTCTTTCAGTAGCTTAGTAGGTAAATGGTCCAACATACATGTTGATTTTGATGATTTAACAAGTTTAGACAATTCTTCATCTCCTAAGAATGAATGGAATTGTTCCTCAGGGGCTCTATAGCATTGCATGTAATGCGATACTGTAGTAGACGGTTGCATGGTTAGTATTGTTATTATTTTCTCTCGAATAGTATCAATCTGACAAGTAAAGGAATTCATAAAGTCATTACTGCTGTGCTGTTTAGAAACGTCTGAGTTAAAGCTTTATTTCTCATTAATTTAGCCACTGTATCAAATAAATACCTAGGGTTGTGTATGTTCTCTTCCAAGAGAGTCGAAAGTAAGCAGATCTAGCAATTAAGGCCTTTCTGTATGCAATATTACTTTCCTTCCACGAAAGTTGAAAATACCTCTAGTTTTGTTTTCTTCCAGCTGCGCTCCATTTTTTGGGCTGCTTTCTTGAGGGCACAAGTGTGCTCGTTATACCACAGCGTCGGACAGACTATTTTTCTTAATCTTCTTTAAGCACAAAGGAGCAACCTTGTTTAAAGTGCTGGAAAAGAGTGATGTCAGTAGTTTCTGTTGTAACATTGAGTTCTTCTAAGCTATCTGGTATGCCGAGCAGGGACGGATTAACGCACAGGCCTACCAGGCACGTGCCCAGGGCACGAGACCAGAGTAAGCACTACAGAGCTTCTTTCTCCCCAGTAAGACTTTGTGCTCTGATTTGTGTGTCTGATTACAGTCTCTCAGTTTCTCCAGGGCGACTGCATGAGCCCTGATGACAACAGCTAATTCACGATTGATGTATGATGTGTGTGTGTGTAAGGGGATCTGGGTGATCTACGAGTGGGGGATATGACCAAAATTTTATATCACGATATGAGTAATTTTATATCACGATAACGATACCCTATTGAAAAAATAGTATACTTAGGCACAATTTATTCGTATGTACTTTAGTATAACTAAATGTATTTGTGGCACGCTATAAATTCATATACTTAAAGTCTGCAAAGTTATCCAAAAGCAGTGCTGAAATTCACCTAAAGTTGTATTAAATATACTTGATTGTGCTAAAGTGGAACTTTAGTACACTTTAAATATACTCATGAATTTAAGTTTTGAAATGCAGAATTCACTCAGCATAAACTTCAAATGTATGTTGGTGACATTAGAATTGGAATTCATTTACACTGTAAGAGTGTTAAACATACATTAATATTATACTGATAACAAACTTTTAGTGATTTTAAAACACATTGCAATGGCATTCCAAGTAAACTTGAAGTGTGCTAATGTCATCATTATAGTGTGCTTCAAATATGCTACAATAAAGTAATCTTTATAAATAATGGCACAGCTTAAGAATCTGCCTTTTACAGACACCCCCGGTATACCAATAACTTACTTATCCAGTGAACATCAGTGAGACAGTGGGAACAGATATGTGTATATTGAACATAGGAACCAGTATAGGCTGGATTCGAGCCTGGTCGCTGTCACACACGCGCACTGCCTTTACCTGTTGTGCCACCACGCAGATATGAGCTATGCAAAACTCATTTTATTTTGAACTATGCATTACATCATTTTATTTGCAAATTGCTCATCGTTACCAGTGGTGAACAGTAACTAGGGACGTGCACAGGGGGGTTGCTCAGGTTGCCCGTGCAACTGCCCATATGCCCTTCTCGACTCACGTTGCCCTTCCGAGGTGGAAATTTTTTTTAAAAAATCGTACAATGGATACAGAATTTCACGTAGACCTAGATAAAAAAAAAATCGCAAAGCCTCATTCACTTCCATATTCGGGCACCCGTCCGAAAGTGAAAGTCAGTAGGGGAAGGGCAAACTCTGTTTACGTGGCAGCAGCGCTGCACGCGACCGGCACCTGAGCTAAGCCTGCATGAGCGGCACTAGATGGAGATTGTCGTGGTTGTCGGGTGAGTAAGGTTATAATCTTTAACGAAAACGAACGAAAAAACGAAAACTAGGTGGGAAAAAACATCGTCGTTAACTGAAATAAAAATAAAAACGAGGCATTACAAAAACAAAACGATAACTAACCAAAACTGTAATGTGTGTTTGGCAAAACTAACTAAAATAAAATAAAATTATAGATTAAATGTCCTTAGTTTTCGTCTTTGTCAATGTCTTTCATAGAGCAAACGTTCAGCTGCATTTCATTTCCCTGCGTCTCACTCACGCGTCTCTCTCACATACTCGCGCACGCACAGCCCCTCCCCTCCGTGCACACCGTGCCTCCATGAGAACGAGTGTTGGAAGCAAGTTCACGAAAGGTTGGTATCTCGTGAAAACCTTTACACAATCACACATTAAAAAGTGGTATAAAAATATTTTAATTCTGAATATAATTTTGTCAGTGTGTTAATGTCGTCCCGAGAAGCGATTGCTACTTTAGAAAGTTAACTAGATGCAAATTTGGGGGGGGGAGTTCTAGCAAGTTCGGTTGTTTAGCAAAAGTACAAAAAAAACGATTGTTGGTGAGTATGATGGCATTGGCTTTATGGTTTTACTGTCTTTGCAACTTCCACTTTTGCACTTACGCTTAGTGCAATATCTTTGTAAATTCAGTTAATATTTATTCGTATTATTTATAAAACTGTAAATATGTTCATAATCTATAAATATGTTAATTATGACTAAACCTAACTGTGTCTTTATACTTTTATATTTTTTATATTTTATTACTGTCTCTTGTTGTATTTGTATGTGTGCACAGGAAACTTTCTTTTTGAAAAAAAATTCCTTGTGCGCGCATACACACTTGGCAATAAAGCTCTGATTTTAGACTGGCCAGTAATTAAATGCATCCAAGCAACCTCCCAAGCTTTAGGAAGATGGTCTCGAAAAGAACTGACATAATCCAAGATTGATACAGGCACAGAGTTTTGTTTTTGTTGTTGTTGTCAGTAAATGCTCACTTAGCATTTTCAATGGGCTGCAAATTGTGTGCTCAAACACAAGTTTGGCTGAACTAAACCTAGTTGATTCCTGCATAGACTCACGAGCAATAAACATCAAAAAAGTGAGTCCCTCATCCCACTCTCTGCCTGACTCAACACAGTAGTGTTGGTACAGAACTTAACAAGTGCTTTGATGACGGCAGGATCTTTAATTGTATGCAAGGCAACTGCCTCAGGAAACTCTGACACAGATGTTTTGCAGCCTAGCCAAAAGAATTATTTGTGACACGTTGAAATGTCTTGAGTACATTTTTATGAGATATTTTTAGGAGTTATGTCGTACCTCTTGACTATCTGAGGCAGCACACAAAGGTTTCCACTTACTCCTTCTCCAAAAAGTAGGTTACTCTTCCGTTAGTTCCGCCTGTTCTCTGTCCACTACTGCAATCAATACAGCAAACTAAAGAAGGGTCTACTTTCTACTGCTCTCCTCTGAAGTGCGGGAACACTTCTGGGTCTTTAGTCCTTTTAGGATCAACAACAACTTTGGGTTTGACATTCAGCTTACATGTTAGAGGTTCAGTGGGGACCTGCAAGAATGAATCAGTGAGGTCAGCCATGTCTTTGTACTTTAGACTGTGCATGTGTCATTACGTATGCTGGAAAAGCTAGAGAAAATTATGAAGATCAGACAAAACATTCACATCAAGCTCACTTACCACATCAGAGAGGGGAAAACCTTGCCACCTGCAAGGTTGTTACCTAGTATAAGGCCAACATCCTCGATAGGTAATTGTGAGTGCACTTCAAGCTTAACTAACCCGGTTACCAGATCAGACTCTAAATGAACATTATGGAAAGGAACACTATTACACCCCATTTCTATCCCATGTATTTGAACTTTAGAGCCACTATGTGACTCCGTAGAGAATAGCAGCAGTTCTTTTAGAATAAAAGACTGAGCATAGCTGATATCCCTCAGAATCACAACAGATCTATGCTCAGTGTCAGAAAGGGAAACAGTTCCAGATAAGAAGTAAATGCTGCATCTTCTACCCTAACTAGGCTAGTCATAGCCTGCACAAGCACAACCTTTTTAAATTTCACATTTAAATTTCTCCGTTTCCATGCGTGACAGTCAGCAATGAGATGTCATAGGTCGAGACAGAAAAAAAAGACACCATGGTCACCCCCATGTAATGAGACTTTACTGTATGACAGAGTACTTTCTTTTGACACACGTGTAAATGTACGAGTTGTGTCTTTTGTCAAAGTTCTTTTATTTGAAAACAGGGCATTTGACTGGCATACAGACTAAAATACATTAAGTTAATGTATTAATGTTAACTGTAAACAATATGGTGTGTTAATGTAAATTCGCTTGCCAAAAAAGCAGCAGTGACATGATCTTCTGCTCATTTAAATGAATGACAACATTTTCAGGCAAGCAGTAACGCTTTCGCCACAAAATAAGCATCGACCTCTATCTCATGAAACAGAGGCTCAAGTTTAATGTACTTGGCAACATCAAACTCAGGAGTTTCCTGTAATACTACTGTGGATAAAGGACTATCAGGTGTGGTTAAAGAGCGAGAAGCAGAAGGAAAGCAGAAGCAAAAAAAGCAGAAGGAAAACAGGGCTGGAACAGATTTCCTGCATATCTCCACAGCTTGCAATTCTACCATGCAAAGTTTTAATAACAAGTTATCGTTCTCTAGCTGTTTTACTTAGAGATCTAACCCTTTTAACCAAATTGCAGTGCAGGATCATAACTTGCATTTCGGGAGCAATCTCCCCAGGAAGAACTTCCTTAGTTTCTACCTTGACGAGGTTGTTTTTTGCCGCCTGGCAAAATGGCAGCATTAACCAATTGCTTATAGAGAAATAAATAATTTTATACTCATTGTGTCGATTTTAAAATGAACATTTTTTTATCTAAAGAATGGGTGCACACCTACAATGGATTTTATTGATAAGAAGACTAGCCCCCCACTTGTTACATGCCACCTTCTGAGGTTCTAGGGAAGGTGGGTAACAAAATTGGTGGAGAGAACGTGGAAGTTCTCCCTGCTACCCTGAAGGTCCCAGTACTACAATAATCCTGCCAACACAAGTTTAATAGAAAAAAAGTTAGTTTTATTAAATAGACAGTCAGATATACAGTGGGATAAAATATGCTTCAGGAGGGTAAATGGCCAGAACAACAAAATACAGCTTTGTTATAAGATGTAGAAAATAGCGTACCTCATTCCAAAGTTAAAAAGAAAAACAACAATAAACTCCCTTTCTGTACAAAAAAGAAAAAGCGAAAAGAGGAGTGCACACTAAACGAACTGGCACACACCTCTCTACAAAATACTTTTTTTTTTCATTAAAGAAATTCTTTCTATCATTTTTTTATTGAAGATGTCTGTATTGTGTAAAATTTGATTCCTAAGATGAAGTCTTAAGAATTAATAAAAGCATATGTATACTAAAATCCAAATGTGGGCCTATAATATTGTTATCAAATGTCATATATTGGTATCAAATGTCACTTTAAAAACTCATTCAAATACTTTCTACTTTTACAGTAATTTTCACTTACTAATGTGAGTGAATTACTTGCACTGTAGGGCACTAAAGCAAAGCAACAGAACAAATATGCAACCACTTTTGCTCTGTTGTAATGGGTGTTTTGTTTTACAGAATGTCACTGACTGATAAATGTTCCAACAGATCACATCAGCTAACTCCCAAAGTCTGAGAGGGCATGCCTTGATCCACTCCTCCCTGAATGACAGAAAATCATGGCTATCTGAGCATCTTCTGAGCGAACAGACTATTTAATGCTGACCCTGAGATACCAGGTTACCTTTCTCAGTACACTAATGCATGCTGTAATTAAATTAATAGTAAAGAAATAAATAGTCATTATTCATTGTATTGAAGCAAAATGTATATTAAATGCAGAGTAAATACAAAGAAATGTAAAAGATGTAATGTCGTGACAAATAAAGTTTCTCTAAAATGTTCTCCAATTTATAGAACACTCACACTGACAACAAACCAAGGTGCAGTATATATGAAGTATCATATTACTATATATTTGAGTTTACAATACTTTCAACCAGTAGTTGGGTGTACCGTCTCAGTTACATATGTAACCACAGCAGGCCTGATGACGGCACACCCTTAGTGACTGAGACAAAGCAAGACTCCTAGTGGAGTGTGTATAAACACCCTGAGGCAAAGTCAAACCATGTGACTCACAGTGTTGGCAAGCAGCTAGCTAGCTAGCTGGCGACGCTTCTAGCTTAACTACATTTTTCAGTAGCTTATCAGTATCTCAGTTACTTTTGAAAACAGTGTAGCTTTTCCAGTAGCCAACTACTTTTTCCAGCAAGTAGCGGTGTAGCACGACCAAAAGCTACATTCCGTTTTGGGTTCTAAGTCACAAGCCTGTAATTCAGTGAAGCAGTGCAGCATCTTATTAGATCACAAACTAAATTTGTTCATTAGCCTACCGCCATCTGTTATTATATCATGCATCTTGTGACTTTACAGTCTGTCCACCGACGAGAGATCGTCTGATGATTATGTAAAGGACGTACATGAGTGGATATTTCACGAGTCGACTGTAAGTCATGCAAAACAAGGATTAAAATGCTGTCTAAGTCACAGACTTAAAGCACATACAGAAGGTGAATAATAGCCTTGTTAAGTTGGTATTTCTGATTTAATTACAAAGATGACCCACCATGGTTTCATCTGTCCCGCCACAGTTTTGTAATGAGCCTTAAACCAGGGCCCGTATGTATAAAGCTTCTTACAATAGTTTAAAGTTTTGACTTGTCAAAAAATTCTTAGTAAAAAGGACTTTTCTAAGAGTAGGAGACTTTTATAAAGAAGTTAAAAGTAACTTTTAGTAAAGTCTAATTCTTAAGTGTTGATTTAAGTGTTGTGAACTAAGGACTACAATGATATCAACTCAAAATGGCCACCCTCAAGCTCTGAATTGGCCAGTATTGAGCCTGCAAGGGTGAAGTCACAGCAGCACAACACCAATAATTTAATATTATATATATAAAAAAAACATTTAAAAAGACACTGAATATTTAATATGTCTCCTGATTTACAATTGGAGCAATGATGTGTCATGAGTTCCATAAATGGCTCCAACAACTCCAGGGAAGACCACTATTAACATAAAAGTGGCTTGCTTTTGCCACATGGTTTCATGGTCAGATGTAACTGATGTTGATGAACTGCCATCGAGTAGTGGCCAAATGTGATGTCCAGCCATGGTAATTGACATCTTCAACCTTAATTCAAATATTTTTAAAAATGTGTTAAAAGATGTAAGCATATCGTGTAGCTGTGCTTGGAGTCAATTGTTTCATGTGTGATAGTGAAATGAAATTTCAAATTATTTTAAATTATTTCAAATTATTTTTGGCCAGGCTGTCATACATGGAAAGTATGAACATGCAAAAACAAGAGGACCAATGAAATATTAAAAACTGATTATGTTGTAGTCAGTGTGTGCTTTTTTCCGAGCTTTTTTGTTTTCTGAAATCTCTAGCTGTAGTTTTTATCAGATAAATACCTTTGCTTAGTTTAGTGTTTTAATCTTCTCTCATATTTTAAAACATTTAAATAATATAAAAATAAAGATATTTTCCTCATATTTTGATGGTTTAAGCAAAATTGTAGGGTCATTTAAAAAAAAAAAAATGCTTTGCCCATCAATTTTGGCCACTATGTTTGGTGTGGAAAGTTTAGCAATAGTACTATTTAAAAGCCTGCTTACTGTGTACTGATGGATCCAAGTCATCACCGGTGCACTGCTGCATTTTTCCAGTTACCAAAAAAGGTAATTACTATTTCATTTCTACAGTCAGAGCATTTGTAGACATATGATTTGAAGAGTGGGAGAAGTTGTTACATTTAAAGTTATAAAAAGTTCATTCAGAGTCATTAAATAAATGTAATAAATATTACTTAAGCAATAATTAATACTTTTAATGCATTTTAATACATTTAAAGTTATTACATTTCTTATTAGGTCAGTGTCACGGCTGTATACTTGTCATTTTTGCCGTGTCTGGGTTTGTTTTGCTCCTCTTACAGGTGTGCTGCGGAGCTGAGGCAATCAGGTGGATTGGGTGCACCGGTGCACAGGTGTGCCCGTCATTAAAAGCTTCCTGTTTGGCGTCCTCAGTGAGCGTTCCATTCTGTCACCTGGAACCCTGGCCAGGACCGAGATGTTGATCGGCGGATCGGCGTTGCGGCGTATTGCGAGAACTTGAGACAGTCTTTGCTATGTAAAGCCAAGAATAAAAATATTGTAACTGCCGTAAACGTTTTATCCTCCTTCATTGTTGCTTCCTGCTAAGGGCGTAACAATTGGGGGCTCGTCGAACTAAATTTGTGTTTGGATTCGTGCGAACGATTTTGGAAAAAAAAAAAAAAAAAAAATGTTGAAGGAGGGTTGTTACTCCCCTCGAGTTGAAGCAAAGGCTCAGGTCGTTCTTGATTTTTAACAGACATTTATTTGGACACGAGTCTTCAACATGTCTTGTACATTTGAGCCTTTTATGTCCCAACAATGCCGTCAGAACTATGAAAGGAAATACGTAAAACTTAAATTAACCCTCTAAAAGTGGTGTTTTACACATAATAATAAACGAAAAATACATACAGAACGAATAAATAAAGTGCACGTTCAACACGTAAGAAAATACACTTAATTGACTAATTATACATAAACATACGATAACATAACACACATTCACATACGGCAAAGCAATTAACACGATAAAACATACCTCATTGGCCTCTCTAACTCAAGAGGAATAAACTTGGAGGGTTACAGTTTCTTCTTCTTTAAACAAAAAGACAATATAACTTCTTAGCTCTTCTTATAGGCGTAACTTTTGCAGACATGTCACGCGTGCAGCACCTCGTGTGGCTCTTCTACATGTAGTGCACCGGAAAAAATATCCTGATAGCAGCAATTAAATAATTCCCTAGCGGAACAAAAGGAAATAGGTTCCCCTTTTTCTATGGTTTTAGCTGAATAATATGAAATGAATTGACATGTATTAACAAAAATTATATTGCTTATTTATTCTAACGATTATTTTGAAGATTTCAACTATTTATTAACCTTTTAACTATAAAGTGCATATTATGAACTAAAATATATAAGAGTTGCCACTGACGGCAGCTACACTCCCACCAAATCACTTGTGATTTCCAAAATGAACTTATGAACTATACTAATCTGCTTCCAGTAATGTGACAGTCTTGTGGATCGGTCTTACTAGATGAACTGGTTTACTCAGTCTCTTCCCATGGTCATCTAATGTTGAGTCGCTGATTAGCAGCTGCACCTTTCGTATGCATCCATCTTGACTTGGGTATACGGCAGTAACCTTAGCCAGCTTCCAATCATTTCTGGGTGCTGTATCATCTTGTATGATTACTATGTCATTGACTTTCGCATTTCTCTTTGTCTTGTGCCACCTTTGTCTTTGTTGTAAGCTCAACAGATATTCTTTCTTCCATCTTTGCCAAAATTCGTTGGCAAGGTACTGCACTCTACGCCATCTTTTACGAAGGTAAACATCCTCCTTTACAAAATCTCCTGGTGGAGGCAGTATTATTGACGATTTCATTGTCAAGAGAAGATTGGGTGAAAGTGGCTGAGGTCCAGTAGGATCATTGAGTAAGTGTGTTGTTATAGGTCGGCTGTTTACGATTGCCATCACTTCATATAGGTAGGTTCTTAAGGATGAACTGTCAAGTGTTCGGGATGACTGATCCAGGATGGACGTTAACACACTTCTGATTGTTCGGATTTGCCTTTCCCAGGCTCCACCCATATGGCTAGCAGAGGGTGGGTTCATGACAAACTCGCAGCCTAGTTGTTTCAGGCATTCTTGGTTCATTTCTTTTACTGCCTCCAAGAATTCACGTCTTGCTCCAACAAAATTGGTGCCTTGGTCTGATTGCAGTTGACGGACATTTCCACGTAGAGCAATGAAAGCACGAAGTGAGTTGAGGAATGCGTCAGTTGATAAGTCATCAAGTAACTCTATATGTACTGCACGAGAGCACAAACATGTGAACAGCAGTCCATAGCGTTTTAGTTCCTTTCTTCCCATCTTAATATAGAATGGACCGAAACAATCCATCCCACAGTAGGTAAAGGGAGGAGTTGTCTCCATTCTTTCGCTAGGCAGGTTAGCCATCTTTTGATCTTCTGTTTGACGTCTGAATTTCCTGCATTTGACACAGTTGTAGATAAACGATGATACTGCTTGACTACAGCCGAGAATCCATATGCCATTAGATCTCAGTTCGTTTATGGTCATGCCACGCCCTTGATGTCTCACTTGCTGATGATAGTGATCAATCAGTAACTTGGTGATATGGTTGGTCTTTGGTAAGATAACTGGATGCTTGATGTGTGGATGTAAAGTTGCATGCTCTAATCTGCCTCCCACTCTGAGGATGCCCTTGTGGTCCAGGAAGGGATTGAGTTGATACAATCTGCTTGCTTTGTCTTTAGAAATTAACTCCTTTTGGGACTGAAGTTCTTTGATTTCTTTGGAGAAGACTAATCTTTGTACAGTAGCAATGATTGTAAGCTCAGCTTCTTGCCTTTCTTCAAGAGTTGTAGCTTTGTTGGTTCTCTTTATTGAACCTTTAAACTCCTTTACAAATCTGGTAAGTCTTGCAATAGCTTTAACTAGTTTTGTCCAGCTGGAGAATTTCAGGAACCGCTCTGCCAGAGAATCCACTGTTGTTAAGGTGTGGTGTACAAGAACCTTGCGTATTTCTGGGTCCTCTGTGTCAAGTTCTCCCACCTTAATCTCTCCACTGGGAAGTTGATCTTGCCAGAGAAAACCTGGACCACTAAACCAGTTGGAAGCAATGAGCTCTTTCGCTTTGAGTCCTCGAGACGCATGGTCAGCAGGGTTGTCTTCCGATGCAACATACTTCCATTGTGTTGGTTTAGTACTTTCCTTGATGCGCTGGATGCGGTTCGCTACGAAGACATGAAAACGCCTCGCTTCGTTGTTTATATATCCTAAAACGACTTGCGAATCTGTCCAGAAGAATTCTTGAACATTTTCCAACTCTAGTTCTCCTTTGAGCATGTCACTTATGCGCACTGCTACTACTGCTGCGGACAATTCCAGTCTTGGCACAGTAGTTACCTTGGTGGGTGCTACTCTGGACTTGGCAATGACAAGTGAACAGTGAATTTGTCCTGATTTACTGATTGCTCTTAGGTAGGTACAGACACCATATCCTGCAACACTTGCGTCTGAGAAATGGTGGAGTTCATATCTCTGAACTTCTTGAAAATCTGCTGGAATATAGCAGCGATCAATCTTGACATGAGCAAGGTTCTTTAGATCTAGAAGCCAGGACTCCCACCGTGGCTTGAGCTCATTTGAGAGAGGTGTGTCCCAGTCTGTCTTGTCACGACACATTTGCTGTAATATTTGCTTGCCAATTAGAACGAAAGGCGCCACAAAGCCAAGTGGGTCGTAGACTGAGGCTACAGTTGACAAGACTCCTCGTCTGGAGAGTGGACGCTCATTCACCACTACTCGAAACTGGAGATGATCTGAGGCGACCCTCCAGTTAACACCTAGGGCTCTTTCAATCGATTGCTCGCCTAGGGCTAGGTCTTGATTTCTTACTGTCTCTACACAATCTTCTTTAGGGAGAGAGTCAAGAACTTGTGGGCTATTGGAAACAAACTTGTGAAGTCGCAATTTTCCAGTACTGCAGAGTTGTTTTGCTTCATGGACTAGACTAATAGCCTCTTCTTCTGAGTGAAAACTGATAAGGCCATCATCTACATAAAAGTTTCTTTCGATGAATCTTATAGTTGCTTCACTGAACTGGCCTTGACCTTTTGCCGCGATGTACTTAAGACCAAAGTTTGCACAGGCCGGCGAAGAGGCGGCTCCGAACAAATGAACTCGCATTCGGTAGACTGATGGACTTGAGTGAATATCTCCGTTGTCCCACCACAAGAAACGGAGGTAGTCTTGATCTTCGGCTCTGACTCTGAACTGGTGAAACATACGTTCTATGTCGCACATCACTGCTACTGGACCCTTGCGAAACCGGCACAAGACACCTATCAGGGAGTTGGTTAGCTCTGGCCCTGTGAGCAGGTGATCGTTTAATGACACACCCTTATACTTTGCTGAGCAATCAAACACTACTCTTATTTTACCAGGTTTTTGGGGGTGGTACACCCCATGGTGCGGAATGTACCAGGCAGGGCTTTTGTTCAGTTCTTCAGGTGGGACCCTTTCTGCATCTCCACGCTCTATTGTTTCGTTCATGAATTTTGTATAGTCGTTGCGATATTGTTTGTCTCTTTCAAGTCTTTTCTTGAGACATTTAAGTCGGTGTTCTGCACAGCTCTTATTGTTTGCCAGACTTGGCCTGTCCTCTTTAAATGGCAAAGGTAATTCACAATGTCCGTCTGTTTGCACTTTTGCTCCTTCTTCCATTATAGAAATGAAGCGCAGATCTTCTTGGGAGAAGTGAGAATCTTCCACCTTTCTTTCGTTGAAGTCAGACTCAAGGACTTTAATCACATCTGGTAGTGTGACTACTTCTCTGACTTGTGTGCGACAAATGTAATGCACTTCATTTGGCAGCTGATCTGATGACTGACTGGGTGTCACTTCCTTGACAATAATCCTGTGGCTGCTTCCAATAGCATCACCATAATCAACACAAGGGTCAGCACCACCAACTATTGTCCAGCCCAGGTCTGTTCTTTGTGCGAATGGCTCATTGTCTTTTCCTGACACAACTTCTCTGGGTAACAGTGCTTGTGAGCAGTTGTAACCTATAAGCAGGCCAACATCGCATTCTATGAGAGGGGCGATCTCTTCGGCAAGGTGCTCTAGGTGGGGCCATGCTCTTGCTGTCTTAGGAGTGGAGATGTGACTTAGATTGGCAGGAATAAACTCTCTTGTATAGGTTACAGGAAGAGGAATTCTCTTTGATGAATAGAAGCCTCTGACTTGTAACCCAGACAGCCTTTCACTTGGAATGACTGTATCTCTGGTTGACAGTGTAGAAAGCTTTAACTGTACATGTCTCTTTTCAGAGTCCAGAGCATCTGCCTTTTCTTGTAAAATGAATGTGGTGTCGCTCTGACTGTCTAAAAGGGCGTACAGCAAGATTTCGCGCTCTGGGTTGGTTGTTGTGGATAACCAAACTGGACTGATTGTAGATGTGAGGTTACTGCTGTTGTTTTGGACTACACGGTGTGATATTGTCTCGTTTGGTGCTTCTTTACTTTGTTTTATTTCCTTTGTGTCTTTTAAGCATTTGCTTTCCTTCTCACTTTCTTTGTTCTTTCTGATTTCCTTGTCCCGTTCCTCATGTAAACAGGTTGGGTGTTTTCCTTTGCATGTGTCACAAACACTTCTCTTTCCACATTTCTTTGAATAGTGTCCAGAGTTAAGGCATCCAAAACATAGTCCTTTTGTTTGTACAAACTTGACTCGTTCTGTTATTGGCTTATCCATGAACTGTCGACATGTGTGAACACTATGGTTAAATCTTTCACAGAAGACACATTTCTTTGTATATGGTTTCTCTTCTGTACCGCTTGCCAGCACCTTAGCTCCGACACTTCGAGTCTTTGTAGGCTTAACCTTCTCTGAGTCACTTCCTTTGAGTGCATGGAGTGACGTTACTGGGTTGCACGCTATCTTGGCTTCTCTTGTGACGAATTCGACAAAGTTACTGAATGTTGGAAAGGAACCGTGCTGCTCTTCAATCTCAATGACTTTCCTATTCCATCTTGCTGTTAGCCAATCAGGAAGCTTACCTAGTATTTTCTGATTTTCGCTGCAATCATTTAGGACTTCAAGACTCTTGATTTGTAGCATAGCAGCTTCACAGCCTCTGAGAAAGTCTGAGAACTCTCGTAACTCAGCACTGTCCTTTGTTCCGATCTTTGGCCATGATGTTAGCTTATCTCTGAAGGCTTTGGCGATTACAAATGAACTTCCATATCTTTCCTCCAGAGTGTCCCATGCTGCATAGTATGCTGTATCCGTACCCAGCAAGAAGTAACTCTCGACAGCTCTTCTGGCTGGTCCACCTACATATTTGCGGAGATAGTAAATCTTTTCATTCACTGGAATGTTTTTCCTGTCTATTAGTGTCTGAAAGGCCATTTTCCAATCTTTGTACTTGAGAGGGTCGCCGTTGAAAACAGCAGGCTCTGGTACTGGTAGACGGCTTATGTTAATGGACTCTGCTAACGCTCTAGCCAGTGCTGTGGTGTTATCTTCTTGTGTGGCGTTGGTTGTATGTTGCCACCTTGTGGTCTGTTGTGGAGCAGAAAACTGTTGCAGGTTTGCAGTGGGTTGTGATGGTGAGAGCTGAAGTTCAGGCAGAATTACTGGCTTCGGAGCAGCTTTTCTTTGTTTAGCATTGTCGTGTAGAAGGTCTGACATTTCTTCGTCTGAGTTGATTTCTTGCTCATACACTTTCAGTCGTGCTTTGGCGGCATTCATTTTCTTTACAATTTCTAGACGTTCTAGCTCTCTTCGTTTCAGTTCTAATGCTTTTAGTTTTTCAGCATTTTCTGCTTCTTGTTTCGCTAACCTTTGTCGATTTTCTTCTTCAAGGTTTTCAAGCTCGTTTCTTTCACGATCCAATTCCTCCATAACTTTCAGGGTGGCTTCAGTTGCAGCTAGCTCAGCTGCTGCTTCTTGTTTCTTTACAGACAACCTGCTTGAACTTGAACATGTGCTTCTTGAACCTTTGGATCTTTGGGAGGCTGCTGTATTTCTTGAGCCTTTGGATTTTTGGGATGCTGCTGAGATGAACACTGAATCAACTTCACTCCAGAGAGTTGATCTCTTTGCTGGATCTTTTACATTTCCTTCTTCTGCAAGACATTCTTCAGCTTGTTGTATGAGCTTTTGAGAAACAGCATCACACGTGTCCACTCTGCGACGAGTGTCTCCGTCAGGAGTTACATGACTGCGCAGCTTGTCATACGCTTGTTTTACTTCTGCTGAGGTATATTGGATCTGGACAATGTAATCAAGTAATCTTGCACTGACAGGTGCTTCAAGTGCTCTTTTAACTTGTTTAGCAGCAGCTTTCCATTCATCATAGCTTGCCTTAAAGCGAGTTTGAAGCTTATTCACCTTTTCTTCGTGCAGTGTTTGGCCCTTTTCAGTGAGTTTTCTAACTCTCTGGCTTTTCCTTAAGCTCTCTTCTTTAGCAGCTTGACTTGTGCTTGACTCTTGTTGGCTTGTGTCCATAGTTTCATCATCAGGACCTACTTGTTGCTGCAACTCCACAGCTTCAGTGTCACAGTCTTCTTGATCAGCCATGTCACTATTCTAGTGTGCTTTAGACTTTGTTACTTGTGACTTTAACTTAACTAAATGATATCACGCTCCTAAATGTGCTTATGAACTTAAATTGCTTAACTCTTTAAAGATAAACTTAAATGTGTGTTATAAACACCTTAAGCCAAAATTAGAAATACACTTTCACTTCACTTTCGTTGTAAAATAAAAGACAAATGACCTTCAATATATATATATATATATATATATATATATATATATATATATATATATATATATATATAAAATGAAATAGTAAAAAACTCCTCCTTTAAATAACTTGATGTACCCTTAAATCAGCAAATACTTGTAGTTAACTTGAAATAAGCTTAGTAACAGTCACTTTATATTAAACAAGAAATAACTTAAGCTTGGACTTATATTTTAGACCACTGCACTTTACCCCTTTAAGCACTTAATAGAGTCCCTTTAAGGTTAGCAAGGTTAATCTACTTCTTCACATTTAACTTGTTTTAAATGCGTTGCTTCTTCTTAGCTTAACCACGCTGCACTCTTGGACCCCGGTTGCCGCTGGTTTGGGCTTTACGTGCATGCAGTCCGTCTTTCCTTTGATGTTTGAGAGCGACGTCACCACTTAACGAGCCGCTCGTTTACGGCTCCGCTGCGAATGGCACCGTTCTCCTGTCCTCCAGCACGAAACAGGCTGAGTTCTGACTGTTACTCCCCTCGAGTTGAAGCAAAGGCTCAGGTCGTTCTTGATTTTTAACAGACATTTATTTGGACACGAGTCTTCAACATGTCTTGTACATTTGAGCCTTTTATGTCCCAACAATGCCGTCAGAACTATGAAAGGAAATACGTAAAACTTAAATTAACCCTCTAAAAGTGGTGTTTTACACATAATAATAAACGAAAAATACATACAGAACGAATAAATAAAGTGCACGTTCAACACGTAAGAAAATACACTTAATTGACTAATTATACATAAACATACGGTAACATAACACACATTCACATACGGCAAAGCAATTAACACGATAAAACATACCTCATTGGCCTCTCTAACTCAAGAGGAATAAACTTGGAGGGTTACAGTTTCTTCTTCTTTAAACAAAAAGACAATATAACTTCTTAGCTCTTCTTATAGGCGTAACTTTTGCAGACATGTCACGCGTGCAGCACCTCGTGTGGCTCTTCTACATGTAGTGCACCGGAAAAAATATCCTGATAGCAGCAATTAAATAATTCCCTAGCGGAACAAAAGGAAATAGGTTCCCCTTTTTCTATGGTTTTAGCTGAATAATATGAAATGAATTGACATGTATTAACAAAAATTATATTGCTTATTTATTCTAACGATTATTTTGAAGATTTTAACTATTTATTAACCTTTTAACTATAAAGTGCATATTATGAACTAAAATATATAAGAGTTGCCACTGACGGCAGCTACAAGGGTAAAAGGTAGGATATTTGATTTGAATATATTTGTATATTATCCGCTGATTTTTGAACTGAAAAGTTGGAACGCTCCATTAATTAGTTAGGCTCTATAACATGAGATGTTGGGTGTAGGTTATTTAAAGAACAAACCTTCCGGGGTTTAGTGCGTGTCTTTGTGCACGTAGTTTTTTATTTTAGTTTGTTATTTTTGGTTGGCTTGGGGCTTAGAGCAGTTGTCTCGGGGGCACAGCCGAGGTTTGGAGGGTGACTTGGTAATTGGTCGTCTTTCCAAACTTGCGGGATTTAGTGCATAAGTACCCGGTCTTGGGCCAACTGAAGACTAGGGTTTGTTTAGTTTAAATGGATGGTTTAGTTTCTTTAAATAAACCTTGATTGTCATTTAAAAAAAAAAAAATCTTTATTTTGTTGTAGGTGTAATATTTGTTAAGCAGGTTTTGTAAGCGTGATTAGTGGTAATTATGGCGACCGATGTTATTGAAACATTTTTTCAGTCTCCGTCTGAAGAATTGTTAAAGGAAATGACCAAAGAGCAATTGTTGGAATTAGCTGCGCATTATGATATCGAGTTGACGTATAATCAAAGAAGGTCAAAAGATGGAATTAAGCTAGTCCTTGAAACTGCGCTGGGTGATCTTAAAATCTTGAGAGGATCTAAATTGCCTGATTCAGCTGCGTTGCCTGCTGTAAGTACGCCTATTTCAACTATCCTTCCGTTGTCTGCTTTAAGTTCTCTTTCATTTGAGCAACAGAAAGAGTTGTTGCTCATACAACGTGATACTGAGTGTGAGAAACGTCGCTTGGAATGTGAGAAGGTCCAAATGGAGTTGCAGTTGGAGAAAAGCCGGCAAGAATTAGAGCAACAGCGTTTAGAGATTGAAAGGCGTCGATTAGAGTTACATGAAGGTAAGCTGGAGGACGCAGGTGTTAATGTTGATTCAGAAAAACTGAGTGTGGTTCGTAATTTACGATTGGTACCGCCGTTTAATGAAGATGAGGTGGAGATTTTTTTTCTCCTATTTGAGCGAGTCGCAGTAGCGTATGATTGGAGTGATGTTGAACGCGCTATGCTGCTTCAGTGCGTTTTAACCGGGAAAGCGCAACAAGCCTATTCTACGCTATCTGATGCTGACAGCCAGAATTATGAAGCCATTAAAGCGGCGGTGTTAAAAATTAATGAGCGTGTTCCAGAGTGCTATCGGCAAAGGTTCCGTACGTTACAACGAAAGGTGAATGAAACAAATGTTGAGTTCGTGAGAGATTTGACTGTGCAGTTTGATCGTTGGTGTGTAGCGGCAGATAGTACAACAATGGATAAGCTGAGAGAGTTAGTTTTATTTGAACAATACAAAAATACACTTCCCGAGATGATAGCCACTTATGTTGCGGAGCGTCAGGTTAACACTGCTTCAGAAGCTGCACTGCTGGTGGATGACTGGGAGCTTATTCATAAGCCCCGTGCTGATAAATTCAGTGATCGTCAGGTTCATACACGGGGGAATTCTTCCATTGTCCCTATTGGTTCAGCCAGGCGTTTTGTGAAAAAAACAAGTGACTATGATAACTGTAACTACTGTTTGGGTAAAGGACATTGGAAGTCAAATTGTCCAGTGCTTAAATCAAAATTTGTTAGACACGCTCATTCCGCGAAACCTGCTGTCCTGGCTACTTCTGTTCCTGTATTGAATCAGGAGGGTACTTTGAAAGGAATATCGGTGTTAGCACCCAAGGATGTAGAGGATCATCAGCAATTATTTGAACCATTCATTTCTAATGGTTTTGTGTCGCTTCCAGGTAGTGTTGAGAAAGTGGCAGTGAAAATACTCCGGGACACGGGGTCATCGGAGTCGTTCATTTTGGAGTCGGTGTTGCCCTTCTCAACTGAATCGCACACTGGTAGCTCGCTTTTGATTCGTGGCATTGGGCTTAATACATTATCCGTACCCCTGCATAAAGTTGATTTGACCTGTGAATTAGTGCATGGAGTGGTGGATCTTGGTATACGCCCTATTCTACCTGTTGATGGCGTTTCACTGATCCTTGGAAATAACTTGGCCGACGGACGTGTTTGGGTTAATGAATCGCCCTCTCTGGTTGTGACTGATGTACCGTCCTGTACTGATGGTCCTGATGACAGTGCGCGACAGTATCCGAAAGTGTTCGTCGCGTGTGCAGTGACTCGTTCTGGTGCTCAACCTAGGGCTGAAGAGAAAATCAGTGACCCTGAATCGTGTTTCATTTTGAGTGATTATCCCATAGTGGTTTCTCGGAAAGAGTTGTCTACTGAACAGCAGAATGATGAAACATTAAAACCACAATTTGAACAGGTTATTGATAGCACTGAAATTCGTGATAGAGCGCAAGGCTATTTTATTGAACAGAATGTGTTACTGAGAAAGTGGTCCCCGCATGCTGTGGATGGTATGGGAGATTCTGTCATTCAGGTCGTGATACCAGTAAAGTTTCGTTTGTTAGTGTTAAAGATGGCTCATGATCAGCTCGCCGGTCATGCCGGTGTTCAGAAGACCTATGACAGAATTCTTCGTTACTTCTACTGGCCTCGTATTAAAAAAGACGTTGCAAGTTTTATTAAGACCTGTCATACGTGCCAGCTTACCGGCAAACCGAATCAGTCATTAAAACCAGCTCCTTTGCGTCCAATTCCGGCTGTATGTCAACCATTTGAACACCTCATTATTGATTGCGTCGGTCCTCTTCCTCGTTCGAAGGCTGGAAGTGAGTACCTGTTGACCGTGATGTGTCAAGTTACGCGTTATCCAGCTGCGTACCCATTGCGCTCGATTAATACAAAATCTATTGTGAAAGCGCTTACTCAGTTTGTGTCTATTTTTGGGTTACCGAAAATCATCCAATCGGACCAAGGAAGTAATTTTACTTCGAAATTGTTTGCGGAGGTGCTTTTCGAGCTGGGTGTTAGACATAATTTGTCAACAGCGTATCACGCCCAGAGTCAAGGGGCACTCGAACGTTTTCATTCTACGTTAAAATCACTATTGAGAGCTTACTGTCTGGAAATGCAGCGGGACTGGGAAGAGGGTCTTCCGTGGCTGATGTTAGCAGCCAGGGAGGTTACGCATCAGAGCATTGGGTTTAGCCCAAACGAGCTGGTCTTTGCACACAAAGTCCGGGGGTTGTTGGCTGTCTTGCGTGATCAATAGGTTGATTCAGAGCCACCAAAAAAATTTTCAGAGTACGTGCTGGGTTTTCGTCGCCGGCTTTCATTAGCTGGGGAGTTAGCTGGGAAATGTTTAAATAAAACTCAGGGGAAAATGAAAAAGTTGTTTGACCGTAACACTGAACATAGGAAGTTTAGTGTTGGAGATCAGGTCATTGCGCTTCTGCCTGTAGTAGATTCCCCGTTTCAAGCCAGATATACTGGGCCGTATGAGATAATACATTGCGGGGCCATGGATAATTACACGATTTTGACGCCAGACCGAAGAAAGAAATCCCAAGTCTGTCATGTAAATCTCCTTAAGCCATATTATCAACGAAACCGACCGGTCTCCGTGCTAGTGGCGCCTGTGGTGCTAGTGGATAGCTCCCCTCGGTCAGGTATTTCACAGGACATGTCTGTGGACGAATTAGAATCTCCTGATGATTGCGTATTACTGGGGCGTTTGAAGAATTCTGAAACGTTGAAAAGTTTGTCTTCTAATCTTAAACATTTAGACATGACGCAAAGTCAGGAATTGATTAGTTTGCTTTCTGAGTTCCCGGAGCTGTTTTCGGATGTTCCAACCCAAACGACACAGGTAGAGCATGATATTGAGGTGGGCGAGGCTGCTCCTGTCCGTCAGCGTTTTTACAGGGTTCCACTGAATAAACGAGAGTTTTTAGAAAAGGAAGTTCAGTATTTGTTGGATAACGGATTAGCCGAGCCTTCATTTTCCAGCTGGTCCTCGCCGTGTTTGTTGGTAAAAAAAATCGGATGGTACGTTCCGTTTTTGCACAGATTATAGGAAACTGAATTCTGTTACAAGGCCAGACTCTTTTCCTCTGCCGAGAATGGAGGACTGTGTTGATCAGGTCGGTGCAGCAAAATTTGTGACCAAATTAGATTTACTGAAAGGCTATTGGCAGATTCCGCTGACAGAGCGTGCGCGTGAGGTTTCATCATTTATAACACCTAACGGATTATTTTCTTACCGGGTTATGAGCTTCGGTCTTCGAAACGCACCGGCGACGTTTCAAAGAATGATGAATAGAGTTATTGCGGGACTAAAGGGCGTGACGGTTTATTTGGATGATACGATCGTGGTGAGTGATACATGGTCAGAACATCTTAAACGGTTACGTTTACTTTTAGTCCGTCTCTCTCAAGCAAATCTTACGTTAAATCTCGCTAAGTGCGTGTTTGCAGGAGCTACAGTCACGTATCTGGGTAAGGTAGTGGGGCAAGGACAGGTGTGTCCAGTGAGGGAGAAGGTGAGAGCCATAGATGAATATCCTGTTCCAGTCACTAAAAAGGAGTTAATGCGTTTTCTCGGCCTGGTGGGTTTCTACCGCTGTTTCTGTAGGAACTTTTCGACGGTCGTTGCCCCTTTGACGGACCTTTTGAAAGCTAAAGCTTTGTTTGTTTGGTCTGAGTCTTGTCAGAATGCCTTTGAGGCAGTGAAATCGTTGTTAACTGTTACACCTGTCCTTATGGCACCTCAGTTGGAGAAAACTTTTAAGATTCAGGTGGATGCCAGTAAAGAGGGAGCAGGGGCAGTGTTAATTCAAGAGGATGATGCAGGTATTGAGCGGCCGGTTTGTTTTTTCTCGCGAAAGTTCAATAGTCATCAAATGAACTATTCCACAATTGAAAAGGAGGCACTTGCGTTAATTTTAGCACTCCAACATTTCGAAGTGTATGTTGGTGGGAACAGTTCAGCGGTAATAGTTTATAGTGACCATAACCCGCTTACATTTTTACATTCTCTTAAAAATCCAAATCAACGGCTGATGCGTTGGTGCTTGTTTCTTCAGCCCTTTCATTTGGATGTTAGGCATTTGAAGGGCTCAGAAAATATAGTGGCCGATGCACTGTCTAGGGCACCATTGTAAAACTCACTGTAAGCTGTGCCTTGAAGAGTTAACAGGTTTGTTTTTCTATTTATTATTCTATTCATGTGGGGGAATGTTGTTGATATTGTGAGTATAGGCCTACTAAAGTGTGTTGGTGCGGTTATGAATGTTTATTGTTGGCGGAAACTTAATTGTTTCCTTTTCTTAAGGGGGGGAGTGTCACGGCTGTATACTTGTCATTTTTGCCGTGTCTGGGTTTGTTTTGCTCCTCTTACAGGTGTGCTGCGGAGCTGAGGCAATCAGGTGGATTGGGTGCACCGGTGCACAGGTGTGCCCGTCATTAAAAGCTTCCTGTTTGGCGTCCTCAGTGAGCGTTCCATTCTGTCACCTGGAACCCTGGCCAGGACCGAGATGTTGATCGGCGGATCGGCGTTGCGGCGTATTGCGAGAACTTGAGACAGTCTTTGCTATGTAAAGCCAAGAATAAAAATATTGTAACTGCCGTAAACGTTTTATCCTCCTTCATTGTTGCTTCCTGCTAAGGGCGTAACAGTCAGTTACAAAAAGAATTGTCAATCAAGTTTATATTGTTTATCAACTCCATGTGATCATATAACTTCAATACATCATATCTTCATTGGAAAGCGTGTGTCTCCTCTTCTTTGCTGCCATCTTGTTATTCCTAACTAGGTTAGGAGACCTCTCCAGCTCTCCTAAATAATTTAGGAGCTAAGACCTAGTCTTGACCCTTAGGAACCTTTATGAATCATACTTATTCTTAAGTCTAGGAATAAGAGTAAAATTACGTCATTGTTAGAATTTTGACACAATTAAGGCTAAAATTTTACTCTGAGAAGCTTTATACATACAGCCCCAGGTCTTTTCACGATCAGATAGTTATCCGATCAGAGAAAACACAATCACTAATCGAACAGAAAACAAAATCGCAATGTAGTAGTGCACTTATCACATGGCAATGGCTGGTTGTGGCGGGATTTCAAGTAAAGTGCACTGTGTTCACGTGAGCAGCTTATGATTGGCATCCCAGAGCGGTTCTGTTCAAAGTAAATGCTGCACCCTCCATCACTGTATGTGCTATGAGTTTAACATGCATTTTTGACTACTTATATTTCATTTAAGTTGCATACGTTGTATTCTAGCACTGATGTTACATTTGTAGCAGTTTTGAAAAAAAAGTAGTTTCAATGTAGCTATAGCTACTTTTTGATAGTAACTTGTAGTGGATTGTGTGGTGCTAACCTCCACATGGGGCATGAATGCAATCACCCTTGTCATTTTATATATGAAACTACTGTAATGTTGTCCGTCCTGACAATGATATGGTTGTTCTGAATGTCTGTAAGAAAATAGTGCAGGGCTAGAAAAACCGTCAACATCTCCAGGCTTTTTGTATACCACGAGATGTTTGCCCTTCCAGACCTTAGTAGCTAAGCATCTGTCATAATCATTTTGCAGCGACAGACCTCACCTCACCTGTACGTAACCTATGGTGAAGAGAACAACGGGTAAATTCCCGTATTGGCCCACCATTGCAACAGTCTTGTGAAACAGACCCAGAAGAACTACCAGTGTAGCAGCTGTCATGAGACCAAAAAGCTTGATAAAACAGGAATGAATTAAAAGGAACTAAACTATCCCATTGGGGAAAAAATGTCAAGGCCTCTGACGCAGCAGGCAGAGCAGGGCTGAGCATGCGTCAAGGCTGGGAACAGGAAACGCCAAAGCTTGGGAGCAGGACAGGACAAGAAGTACAGTATATGACAGCAAACTTTCACAGGACAGAGAAAACAGATAATAAATAGAGAAGGAAATTAGGAGGGTAGAGCAGGTGGGGCAAATAAACAAGTAATCAGGTAACAAGAAGGGTGGAACATAAGCCAGGTGTTCAACAAAACACACAAGACTACAGTGCATGGTGGGAGAATGAAAACTCGTCCCATGTGCTCATAACAAAAGACGAAACATGGAGCATGAATGTCCGAACCCCGGCACTAAACCAAAAATCCAACTAGACAGAAGTGCCAGGAATTGAAAACCACACTCCATACAAGCAACATGTCAGAAGGACAAAAGAGCGCATTGCCTGAGAGAGCACGGAGCAGCATGTTTACACAAAGATGAGACGATACAAGCGTCAGAGCTCTGTTACCAAAGCAAAAATAAACCTAACTGAAGTAACAGAACCCTGACATGTCCTGCCTTGCTCTGAACTGATTCAGAGAGGCTAAAAACAACTTAACACGACCAGAAGATAACCATTCTTGCATTGTGTGAGTCCAGTTCTATTCCTAGAAACACTTTTTCAGGGATTTAATGTGAATTCAAAAAGTATTCAGATTTTTTTTTCTTTTTTATACATTTTATGTTGCAGCCCTAGCTACTCGTGTCATCTTGTTTTTGTGTGAATGTGCGGTTCAGAACTCGCTCAGGCTGTCCGCTTTTTCATTCTGGTGACATGTTGCGTGTGGAGTGTGGTGTTCAGATCCTTCTGTCTAATTCTAGACACTTCTGTCTAGTTCGTTTTTTTGTTTGTAATGTTTCACCTTTTAGTGAGCACACTGGACGAATACATAATGCTTTATTTTTTTACGTCACTCTACTCTCCATATCCCATAATAACAAAGCAAAACCAGATTTAAGGCAATAAATGTATTAAAAAGAAATAACACTTTGACATTTTATTCAGACCTTTTGCTATGACATTTGAAATTGATGCATATCATTTCATTGGATCATCTTTGAGATGTTTCTAAGCATTGATTGGAGTGTATGGCAAATTCAAGTGATTTTACTTGATTTGGAAAGATACACACCTGTCTATATAAGGTCTAAAAGCTG
Source organism: Ancherythroculter nigrocauda (assembly GCA_036281575.1). Lineage (NCBI taxonomy): Eukaryota > Metazoa > Chordata > Actinopteri > Cypriniformes > Xenocyprididae > Ancherythroculter > Ancherythroculter nigrocauda. The sequence goes on from VTFQ01000022.1 coordinate 9,600,841, forward strand.
AAAATGCATATCAGAGCAAAAACCTAGCCAAAGGAACTGCCTGTAAAGTTCAGACACAGGATTGGGTTGTGGCACAGATCTGAGGAAGGCTACAAAAATATCTGCTGGATTGAAGATTCCCTGCACAGTGACCTCCATAATTCTTAAATGGAAGAAGTTTGGAACAGCCAGGACTCTTCCTAGAGCTGAGCTGTAGATGTGCACAAAACAGAGGAGTTGTGTGATAACTTTATGATGAACCGATTTAATGTGTGACCTCAATAGAATCAGAACCCCCGCTCTCTCCTCCCTGGTCTCCATCCCCTCACCATGTCCCTTTCCAAACATCCAGCTCCTGTACATATCTGAATAGGTGCTACACACAAATATTTTTCTTTTCTTTTTTTAGTCTTTACTGCTTTATGTTTATAATGTTCTTCCTTAGCTATGCTCTTTCTTTGAAGCGTGCAAGGCAATAAAGCACTAAGCTTGGGGTTTTGTAGACTGAATGGAGCTGCAAATTACATATTCTCTGATTTTGGGCTCTGCGTGTTGATTTGGGATCTGGAGTGTTGAGATGAGTTTTGTATGGAATTATGTTTGAACGAATCATCTGGAAGAAATAATTTGTGTTTGTTCGACCTACAACTGGTTAATATTAATCAAATGATCTGTATAGTTCCTGCAGTTATATTTGAACATTCTACTGCCTATGTGCATGCTTGAGATTGCAGAGCTCACAAACACACGTACTCAGGGCACCATATTGGAGACCAACCCCCACCCAATTTTCATACAGTATTCACATAGAGTTTGTGTGTCCCCATGTTTATTCATAAAAAACAAATTAAAATTCACATAACATTTTGTCTTCAGTATTAAATCTTTTTTTTTTTTTTTTTTTTAATCATCAATTCACGTGAAATTTATCCCGTGAATTGAACATCTGTTCCAATCAACAAGTAGTCCTATGGGGAAAAAAGAAAATTATTATTACTATATTATACTTATTATTATTATTAATGTTATTTATTATATGTAACATATTAGATGGGCTGTATATATAATAGTGTAATAGTACACTAATGCAAACCTTCAAAACCTGGAGTTGACTGTTTACAAGCTGCATCTTTCCAATGGCAGGAAGTGGATAACCTTCCTGTAAATGAGCTGAGAGGGAAGTCCATGAGTAAACAACATCTCTATGGCTTTTCACACTGCACTTGACCCCAGGTTGTTGTCGTTCTAAACCCCGCTTTTAACTCTGGGTAAAGGAACATCTCACAATTATAATCTAGAGGTGGGGTTAACACAGCTTTTTACCTGGAGTTAACCTGCTCCAGATTAGGGTGCTGTTTTAGAATGTTACGGATATTCTTAGCAATCAACAGCAAAATTATGAGCAATGTGAAATGTGAAGCAAGGTAACTCAGAATTCTGTTCACCCAGGGTTTAGAATGACACAGGTTTAATTATTTTAAGTGTGAAAAGCCCTATTGTTAAAAAGTGAACTGTAAGAACTTAAAATTTCTCTAATACCAATAAGAAAAATAATAATTAGAAAAATAAGAAAAAAGCCTCTTACCATTAATCTTGGGAATCACAGCAACTTTCAAGACCATTGAGAAAATATTGTCAAGAGATGTCACCTGTTGATTCAAATTTTACAATGAGATTCTGAATAATTGCTTTCAGATCAGTCATAAAACACTTGTCATAGTTTGCAGTTCTTCTTACCTGGAATGGTCCCACATAGCTTTTTGCTAAGCTCATAAACATTCTGTTTTTAAAAAAAAAAACAGTTTGTATCAATCCTTTAAGAACTTAAGTACGTAAACTCATATCCAGTTGTATATGGATAGATTGTGTGCATGGCTCCAAAACTCACTTGTTAAGGGTTAAATGTCCTGCCAGTTTGAGCTCTGTCACATATATGTTAGCACTGACACTGCCCTCCTGTTGGTTGAGGGAAAGATTAATTAAAAACATAATATAAAGCTCATTTAACTCAGTTTGTGGTTATCCCTCCTCCTGGTGCATGCATCTTACCAGATTGAGGACAAAGAGTGAAGACAGTGTGCTGTTGGGCTGAATAGCGTAAGCTGTCACTGTACTGCTAGCCTGGATAGTCATGTTGTTTGGTTCAAATATAATGATCGGCTCCTTCACTGTCTCAACCAACAGCTTCATCATCAGACCAGGATACATTTTTGCAATCTAAAACAAACAAACAAAAAAAATCACCTTAAACTTAGTGTTTTTCATGTTTTGAATTTAATGACTGAATATGGCTATTTATTTTCATACTTGAGGAATGAATGCTCCAAATGTCCTTGTGTTAAGACGAATTGGAGAACCAGAGGGAATCTGCAAAAAACAAACATATGGCTAGTGCAAGAAGGCTGAAATTCAGAGCACAAGCTTCTGCTTCTGTGAGGCTTGAGATCTCAGATTGAAGATCTCATTCACTCAAACATTAAAGTGCCATGCCATGGACCAAGCAAGTTTTCTTTCTGTGATGAACAATATTAGTATTTTTAGTGTAAAAAAACATTGTTAAAAAAAAAAAAATGGTCATGCAAAGTACAGATATTGAGACCAGCCCTTATCCCCAAATAAAGCTCCAAAGCGGTATAAAAGATTGTTTTTGTTTATTGTGGATTTTTGACATTTTCCATACTGGGACAGTCTTGTGTATGGAAGTAATTTAATGCCAAATGTTTTTGAAATAAAAAGCTTGTTGAATTGCACTAATTGAAAAAAAATATGCATTACATTAGCTGTGCTTGCATTTTGAAGCATTGTATTTTTAAGGCTTGCATACTGGGACAGTCTTGTGTATGGAAGTATGGAAGTAATTTAATGCCAAATGTTTTTGAAATAAAAAGCTTGTTGAATTGCACTAATTGAAAAAAAATATGCATTACATTAGCTGTGCTTGCATTTTGAAGCATTGTATTTTTAAGGCTTGCATTTTTATGGGCTGAAATTCAACATGGTTGTATATTTAAGCTGTGAATATTTCAATTAAAATATTTCACACACATTTTCATTATAAAAATTCAATAATTTATTTTCACCTTTCAGATTTCATTTCCAAAATATTCATTCGGTTTAAAAATACAAACTATAAAATTCGACTAGCAATTTTCGGCCCATTTTATTTCGCTTTACAAATTCGCTTCCCCAAATTCGGTGGTTCAAATACGGCAGAAAATTCAACATTTCACATCCGGGAACTGCAGGAAAAGCAGTAGAGTGCCGATGCATGATCTACCTCTGCTGTTAGTCGACTTCACCAGCAGGTGCCGCTAGCAGCTGTATAAGACCAGAGCAACGGCTAGTAAGTCATCATTCATTCATAAAAACGGATTTGCTGAAATAGAGCAAGCGGTAAGTGAATGTGTGATGATTATCAGGGCCAGTATAAATGCAGAAAAGCTGATAAAGACACAAAAGCTGTATTTATGTTTAATTCAGTGTCTTTATGGTTACTTTCCCTGTGTAGGCTACAGCTTTCTCTCCAGTGAACGAGATTATAACGTTATTGCCTGATGCTGGTGTACAGATCAAACGTTAAATCTGAGGTAGACATATATTTCTCTCTGTTGTTTAGTTTCCTTAACTTTATATCGCGGTGCTGTGTTGTAATACTAGGGTTTCCCTCATCCGTCACAGGATTCCCCTGCCATCAGGACATATAAAACGCTTAACACAGCTTAATGGACCAAAGTCATTTGTGATGTAAGTTATACTATATAGGCTCCAAGAAAGTTACTGGCAAAAAGTTGTTTTGACACTGAACATTTGATATTCGCAAATTTAGGGACCGTCTCTAAAGTTACGACATTGGTATTCACGTTTCTACCTTCAATAGCGTTTAAAGAGAATGACTTACAGTCACAAAACCAACTGTAAAGTGTTCATCTAGGTCTCAGGTATAATGCAAACCTTTTAGATTTTTGATGTTTATTCAAATAAAAGGTAACACTTTATATTAACTAGTTAATAAGAAACTAACAATGAACTGCACTTCTACAGCACTTATTAATCTTTGTTAATGTTAATTCCAGCATTTACTAATACATTATTAAAATCAAGAGTTGTATTTGTTAACATTAGTTAATGCACTGTGAATTAACATGAACAATGAATGCTGTATTTTTATTAACGTTAACAAAGATTAACAAATACAGTAACAAATGTAGGCTATTGGTCATGGATAGTTCACATTAGTAAATACACTATGAACCTGTAAAGTGTTTCCAAATAAACTGTCAAGTAATATGTAAATATTGCTATGTATTTCACTACTGTATGGGATCATACAAAAAAAATGCCATAATTTAAATCTCAATAGCATGTGACAAGTATGATTTACAGTCATAAAACCAACTGTAAAGTGTTCATCTAGGTGTCAGGTCAAACAGTGATGCACCCTACTCTCTCTCTCTCTCTCTCTCACACACACACACACACATATTCAAACACACAACTCGAAGTACATACACACATACTTTTTTTTTTTTACACATTCATCACACAATTTGTTCTACTTTGTTAATTTTATTTTTCCTGCTCATATAAATGCTTTGGCAACACAATGTAAAATTTGTATAAGCAGGATAATATATGAGCAGGGAAAATAAAAATGAACAAAGTAGAACGAATTGTGTGATGAACGTGTAAAAAAAAAGAAAAAGAAAAAGGATATGTGTATGTAGGCAACTTTGAGTGGGGTGTGTTTGAATATGTATGTGCATGTGTGTGTACAAGACTTTTTTTATGACTATCATTTTACTGTACAGTGTCCTTGAGTGTTTTGAAAGGCGCCTTTAAATAAACAAATGTGTGTGTGTGTGTGTGTGTGTGTGTGTGTGTGTGTGTGTGTGAGTGAGTGAGAGAGAGAGAGAGAGAGAGAGAGAGAGTAGGGCGCATCACTGTTCGACCTGAGACCTAGATGAACACTTTACAGTTGGTTTTGTGACTGTAAGTCATTCTCTTTAAACGCTATTGAAGGTAGAATCGTGAATACCAATGTCGTAACTTTAGAGACGGTCCCTAAATTTGCGAATATCAAATGTTCAGCGTCAAAACAACTTTATGCCAGTAACTTTCTTGGAGCCTATATAATATAACTTACATCACAAATGAGTTTGGTCTTTTATATCACTGTACGAGTCCATCAAGCTGTGTTAAGAGTTTTATATGTCCTGATGGCAGGTGAATCCTATGACGGATGAGGGAAACCCTAGTATTACAACACAGCGCCGCGATATAAAGTTGAGGAAACTAAACAACAGAGAGAAATATATGTCTACCTCAGATTTAACATTTGATCTGTACATCAGCATCGGGCAATAACGTTATAATCTTGTTCACTGGAGAGAAAGCTGCTTGCATGTAGACTACACAGGTAACCATAAAGACACTGAATTAAACATAAATGCAGCTTTTGTGTCTTTATCACCTTTTCTGCATTTATACTGGCCCTGATAATCATCACACATTCACTTACCGCTTGCTCCATTTCTGTAAATCCGTTTTTATGAATGAATGATGACTTACTAGCCGCTAGCGGCACCTGCTGGTGAAGTCGACTAACAGCAGAGGTAGATCATGCATCGGCACTCTACTGCTTTTCCTGCAGTTCCCGGATGTGAAATATTGAATTTTCTGCCGTATTTGAACCACCGAATTTGGGGAAGCGAATTTGTAAAGCGAAATAAAATGGACTGAAAATTGCTAGTCGAATTTTATAGTTTGTATTTTTAAACCGAATGAATATTTTGGAAGTGAAATCTGAAAGGTGAAAATAAATTATTGAATTTTTAATAATGAAAATGTGTTTCACAGCTTAAATATACAACCATGTTGAATTTCAGCCCATAAAAATGCAAGCCTTAAAAATACAATGCTTCAAAATGCAAGCACAGCTAATGTAATGCATATTTTTTTTTTCAATTAGTGCAATTCAACAAGCTTTTTATTTCAAAAACATTTGGCATTAAATTACTTCCATACTGTGCAGTTTACTTCTTGTCACATGCATGCGCTATTAAGTGGCCAGGACCACAAGTGTATATATTAGGATAGACCCCAGACCCTAATCCTCTCCCTAAACCCAACTCTACCCATAAGTTATCCCTAAAATCAGATGGAAATAGGTGAACACTGATGTAGAAGCACTAAACCCTTGTTGTAAGCCTCAACTTGACAAACTAAACTCAAATCTGATTGGTTGTTTGGAATGTTGTTCCAGTGTTACATGCTAGCCCCATTTTAATCTAGGACAGTGGTTCTCAAACCTGTTCTGAAGTACCACCAGCCCTGCACATTTTGTATGTCTCCCTCACCTATCACACCTGATTCAGCTCATGAGCTCATTAGTATGAAAGAATGAATGAATGAATGAGGCATTTATATAGCGCTTTCATATGTACTACTGTACACCCAAAGCGCTTTCCAATCATATCAGGGGTCTCTCCTCATCCACCACCAGTGTGCAGCATCCACTTGGATGATGCGACGGCAGCCACAGTACAACGGCGCCAGTGCGCTCACCACACACCAGCTGTAGGTGGAAAGGAGAGAGAGTGAAAGACCCAATACAATGGATGGGGATTATTAGGAGGCCGTGATTGGTAAGGGCCTATGGAGGGAATTTGGCCAGGACACCGGGGTTACACCCCTACTCTTTACGAGAAGTGCCATGGGATTTTTAATGACCACAGAGAGTCAGGACCTCGGTTTAACGTCTCGTCCGAAGGACGGTGCTTGTTACAGTACAGTGTCCCCGTCACTATACTGGGGCATTAGGACCCACACAGACCACAGGATGAGCACCCCCTGCTGGCCTCACTAACACCTCTTCCAGCAGCTACCTGGTTTTCCCAGGAGGTCTCCCATCCAGGTACTAACCAGGCTCAGCCCTGCTTAGCTTTAGTGGGCAACCAGTCTTGGGCTACAGGGTGATATGGCTGCTGGCTCATTAGTAGAGACTGCAAGACCTGAAATGGGTGTGTCAGATATAGGGAGATATACAAAATGTGCAGGGCTGGTGGTACTCCAAGACAGGTTTGTGAATCACTGGTCTAAGAGTAAATAGCACAGCAGTAACACATTTTGGAGAGAGAGCGCACAGGAACCTCTTGTCTCCGGCCCCAGTAGCACACATCCAGAACAAATGAGGGGTAATAGATAGGGGTTAAATAACCCCTTAAATAGGGGTTTACTGAATCAAAAGAAAAGGATAAAGGGAAAAAACAAGCTTCAGGAGGAACCAAGGCCAACACAACAAACAAAAAGTTTCTAACTCAGTTTTAACCATAACTTACCTATACATGAAACAAAATGAAAATAAATAACAGATGAACTTCCCTATCTCCCTGACTACACATAACCAGAAGAAAAACAAAAATGGCACCCACCCCACAGATTAAATTCTTAAAATCTAAGTCTTCAACTACATTCACAGTAGCACCAATGGTCAGCACTTGTCAGTTACAGAACACAATAACATTATCTGGAGCAATAGAAAAGAAGTCTGTGTGGTAAGTTACAGTCTACATCCCTCTCAGCTTGCTGCTTCTTCTTCTTAATTTATTGGCGGTTGGCAGACCAGCTATCGGTGCATTACCACCACCAACTGAACTGGAGTGTGGAGCATCGATGGGAAATGAGAAAAACAAACAAAAAACAAAAACAAAAAACTATATTCTTAAATCAATTCCTGTTTCCTTTAAAAACCTCAATATTGCATATTGCATAGGAATTCATCCACTTTTTTTAGCCAGAATATTTTCTAATGATATTGTATTATGCTCCATTTCCTTCATCTTATCCTTTAACTCTTGTCTTTTATTTTTATATGCTATGCAATTTATGAGAACATGTTCAACTGTTTCTGGTTCATTACACTTATTGCACTTCCCTGTAGGATGTTTATTGATTTTATGTAAACTATAATTTAATCCTGTGTGTCCTATGCGAAGTCTAAAAATTAATGATGATTCTTTCCTTCTTAATATTGAATTCCAATCTCCTTTTCCCACTTTTTCTGAATCTGAAACAGGTGCCTCCCCTTCATCTCTCTTTCCCAACTTTACTCATATCAATGTGAATCTCTACATTTCTGCTTTTAAGTGAGTTGTTTGCCAGAACATCTACCACCTCATTGCCCTCCACCCCTACATGTGCCGGAACCCAAAGAAATCTAATGTCATTTCCTTTATTATTTAGCCTATATAATATATACAGTAATAAATACAGCTGCTCCAGTTTTGCCTGAGATTGGATCTTTTGATCCGTCAGTAAAAATATGTATTATATCTCTATACTTCTTTACCATGTATTGCCGAACAACATATTCTTCTGATATTTTTTCATTCTCCTTAATTTCTTTGTGTAACTGAATGTCTATATAGGGCATTGGAAACATCCATGGAGGAATAGCAGGCAATGACATAGTTTGGCTATAATTCCTCTGATTCTTTTTTGAGAAACATATAACCTGTGTCTTTTCTACTGATAATCTGAATCTTATCTCTTAGCCCAATCTTCAACTTGGTTTATTGCTGTCTGAATTTTATTAACCGTGTAAGTCACATTCCGCCCTCTCTTCCACAATGCACCATCATCAGCATATATCGATCTTCTCATACTATTTTCTACCTGACTGAAGATGTCATTAATCATGATATTAAACAGGAGCGGGCTACAAACACTTCCCTGTAGCGCTCTCAGCTTGCTGTGAGGCAGTGCTGCTTTATATGCTGGCTTTCTCCTGGCTGCAGCCAATCAGTGGAGCTGAGGTGAATGAGCAGCAAATCAGCAATAGGTGAACCCAATCACCTCCATGAGACTGGTAGCAGTATACATGGGGGGAAAACAAAAGGAAACAAACACACCACAAGCAGGGACGTGCACAGACATTTTGGGGGGCAGGGGCTCAAATGGAAAAAAGGGCATTTCTCATAATTATTTATTTAAAAAAATAATAAACCCTTAAATATATTAAGACAACTCTGACTTACCCTACACTCACGCAATTGTTTTATACTCCACAGATTTCTACAAAATAATTAGTTCACATATAGAGACCATGGTCTTCTTTAGTATTCACTAGGTTTATCACAAGAGAAGTCAACAACAACTATTTTCAAGTAGCTATATATTTATAATAAATGACTGCACCTAGGAGAGGCACATAGTTTCACTAATAATTTGTTTAAATCAATAAATCGTTTTATTTATTTTTTTGGTGTTATTGGAATACTTCTTTCATGAAGTGGACAATTTTAATATTTTGGTCCATTTTTGCTGCCATGTCTTTTACTCTAATGGAAAGAAAACTCAACCCTAACCTTAACCCCTAACCCTACACATTTAGATGGAGTTTGTTTTAAGCCTACTACCATTCGTCTGTTTAGATTTATTCTAAATTAACCAAAACAAGCTAATCTGCATATTTAAACACATCAAGAATTTGTTTTCCTGAACTGTTAATGCTTAATGCATTATATATTATAACAAATGCCTGCAGAGGGCGCCAAAAGTCTGCTGATTTTTGTTGTTAGACAGCATAGCACGATCAAAGCCAACCACCATGATTAAAAATATATTATTAGTTAAATAATAATATTCGGCCACTTCTTTGTGATAGAAATGCTACAGCCACTGTAATTTCTTCAACAAGAAATTGCAGAGTTCTGAATGGATTGGAGACGGTGAAGAAGTTTATTTGGGGTGCCAATAAGCAGGGCGTTGCAATAGTCAATGCGGGAAGTGACCAAAGCATGAACAAGGACCTGAGTATTATGTTGGGAAAGAGAGAGACGAAGTCTGGAGATGTTGCGGAGGTGAAAATAAGCAGTCCGAGTGATATAGCTAATGTGAGGGCCAAAAGAAAGTGCACTGTCCAGAATGACGCCAAGACTTTTGACTTGGGAGGAAACAGGAATCAGTGAACCATCAATTGCAATAGTGAAAGGTTGGGCTTTTAGAGAGTATGACCTGTGAGCCAATGAGGAGAACCTCACTTTTATTTCCATTGAGTTTAAGATAATTTACTGACATCCATTTACAAATAGTTTGAAGACAGGAGGTAAGGGCAGAAGGGGTAAAGAAGTGTTAGGTTGTGTGGAGATGTAAAGTTGGGTATCATCGGCGTAACAATGAAAATTGATCCCACATTGTCGAAAAATGAGGTAGTAAGTAGATAATAAGCAGTGGTCCCAACACTGAACCCTGAGGGACACCATGAGTAACTGTAACAGTTTTAGATGTGACATTTTTTCCCTGAATAAAATGTTTTCTATTATGTAGATATGATTGGAACCAGAGTAGTGCATTGTTAGTGAACCCAATGTCAGCCAGGCGTTCCAGGAGAACTGAGTGAGAGATGGTATCAAAAGCTGCAGTAAGGTCGAGTAGGATCAGAATGGATAGAAGTCAGCTCCTTGTCAGCTGCAAGGAGGAGTTCATTGGTGATTTTTACCAGAGCTATTTCAGTGCTACGATTATGACGAAAACCAGACTGAAAAGATTCAAAGAGGTTATTGTTATAAAGGTGGGCTTGAAGTTGAGTTGTTATAGTCCATTCCAAAACTTTAGTGATGAATGGAAGATTGGAAATGGGACGGTAGTTATTTGGATCATTAGGATCCAAACCAGGTTTCTTAAGAGTGGGAGTGACAGAAGCAGTTTTGAGAGATATAAGGACAGTGGCAGTATGTATGGAGGAATTAATTATAGATGTTATGATAGGTACAATTGAAGGCAGACAAGTTTTTACCAGGACAGTAGGGATGGGATCAAGCAAACAGGAGGAATTCTTGGACTTAGTGATGAGTCTAGTGATTTATTCAACAGTTGGAGACGATAGAGTAGAAGATGGTTTGTCCAGTGTGGTAATCCAGGGTGTGCAGTTGTATGCAGAGGCTGACAAATTCAGCTGATGATGAATATCGGTGATTTTAGTACTAAAAATTCCAGAAAAGTATTACACTGTGCGGTGGAGGTGAGGTGAGTTGCAATGTCTGCCGGCTTAAGCAGTTTGTTAATAGTGGAGAATAAAGTCTGAGAGTTATTTTCATTGTTACTGATAATGTCAGAATAAAAAGATGATTTGGCAGGAGCAATAGCGCTTTTATAAGAGAGAAGATGATCTGTATACATTTGTTGATGAATGGTTAGACCAGTTTTCTTTGCCAATCTCTCCAGGCTTCGACCCATCCTTTTCATATTACGAAGTTCAGGGGTGTACCAAGGTGAAGACCTAGTAAATGAGACTATACAGGTTTTCAGGGGAGCTAAGGAATTTAGTGAATGGGATAAACAGTCATTATAATGATCCACCAGATTAGCAGTACAAAGTGATGGGGAAATAGAATAAAGAGAGTTACTGAGTAGACTGCTGAGGTCATCTGGGTTAATGTTTTTAATATTACGGTATGATATGGAATGCTTCAAGTTTAGCTTTGAAAGAGGCAGAGTAATATCAAAACAGACCATTTTATGGTCTGAGATAGAGAGGTCTGTGGACTTAAAATTGCATGGTGTCACTCCTGAGCAACAGACTAAATCTAAAACATGGCTGTAAGGCTTGATTTTCCTGCTAAATGAAAACTGAGATCAAGCATCCTGCAATAAAGCAATAAAGCGTATCTGGAGAGAAGATCTTAAAAGAATAGCATAGGACAACGCCTTGCCCCCACACAACTACAGTATGCAACCCCCCCCCCCCCCCACACACACACACACACACACAGATTTACTATACTTTTTTTGGCCTTATTTCAGTGACTTAAGTTTTTTGTTTTTTCAGTAACCACGCATAAACATTATTCCTTCAAAAACACAAACATGTACATACATGTTCCTCATATATTATTGTAGCCTAGTTTGTGCTGAATACAGTGTAATGACACTTTTGTCATTTATATGTGAACAACTGAAAAAAGCACAAATGTCAGGGCATGTCAAAACTTCTCCAGGCCCCAAATCAGCCTCAGACTCCAGAGGGTTAAACTTTAAAGATCTCCTTGTTTGCCTAAGCAACAAGAGATTAACCTTAAATTGGAATAACATCATCCAAATTTTATTCTGGTATTCAACAGAGGGCTGTAAATTGAAACCTAAATGTGGAATGTAAAGCTGGACAAAACAATGTTGTAAAACTAAAAAGTTTTCAAAAGAAAAGATTTGAGTATAATTCTGTCTCAGTCCTGGAGAACTGCTGCCATGCAGAAGTCCTAGAGACTGCAATTGGGAAAATACACTAAATGTTAAAACTGATGTGTATAATGATAATTATGATGTCACTTAGAGGCTTGCAACCAAGCCTGAGGGTTTCACCCATTCAGAGGACATGCTCAGTTTGTCTTTGTTTCATAAAAGTATAAAACATATCTTTTACCTTGGTCTTAGTTCAGAACTTAAAAAATTACTGCACTTGTATGTTGTTCAGTGTCTCAAATGAAACTGAAAAAACAAACAGACCAAAAAATAATCTTTGTGCTCTCAATCAGACCTGTCTTTGTCCAACCTTTCTTTTCATATCCAAATAGATTCTCAGAAGAGTGTAACTGATAACATCTTAGCCCAAAAATAAGAAAATTGTGTCCAATTCTATATTGTAGTCACAAAAATCTTAAAATTGAGCAAATGATTTGACCCAATATTCACAGCGTCAAAGTCTATAACTGTTTCCAGTTTAGCCTGTTGACACAATGTGAACACAAAGCAATGCGATCACAGCTGTAGCTGCAGGGCCAAATGCCTTCTAAAAGATCAGTGAGGTAATAATAAGTCACTCTTGACAAATTACTCAGCCAAGACCCTCTTGATACCAGCAAATAAAATTATTTTTAATTTATACTATTTTAATATAATATAATTTATATTATGATCACATCATGATATATTATATTATGATGGCCAGGGATGGCCTTTAATCTCATGATGATTCAAGCAATGGTTTGGAAGAAGAAAGTATTTTGGAGAGGAGCAGAAGGAATTAGCATGTAGTAAGATGGAACCAGAATGAAGACAGAAGTTGGGAGCACTATTAGTGCTGAGAGAATTATGAGGAATCAATGGAAGGATTCAAATTTGTAATTGTGTTAGACACATTGTTCTCACAGAACACACATTCTAGTTGTTTGTGCTACATGTGCACCTAGATTAGTTGAGTTTATTCTTTAAAACACATGACTGCCTTACTGTGAGTGATGCGTTGACACACTTAGGTTTGAGGTTAGATGCTATGCATTTTAGACTATGTGTCTTGTGTAAGTTGGAATAACTAGTACTGAAATAGTACAACATGTGTGTCTGTGTTAAATTTGTTTGTCTCCTAAATGGAACACTCAGCTATCTTCCATATAGCTGCAGTTAAACCATGCACAAGAGCATAGAATCACCATAAGGCTACAGTGTGCTTCACAATTGCATTAAATAAGTTGTTAAGAAAAATGGAAGGAATAAATCAAATTAATGGGAAAGAACTTCTTTATCTTCTATCTGTGCAAGAATCTTTAATGAGAAAAATTACAATGCCCAGTATTTATTAACTAAAACAATCAACCCGATTGTCATATCTTGAATAGGTTAAATCCATTCAAGATCAAAACAGAATTAAAATTTGATTCTATTGATCTGTAACCCAGTGACAAGAGGAAGTATAAGTTTTGATTTTCCTTTGCAACAAAACCACAAACAAAGTGGACAAAGTGTTAGCAAACTCCTCTCTGAGGGCGCTGGATCATATGGGATCTGATCAGGGAAGTTATTTTACTGGACATGTAATTAAAGTTGTGTGAAAGTTAATATCAGGCACAAACTCTTCTGTTTTTACAGACCACAGAGGTCCAAATGGTCAAGTATTTGAATGACACCATAAATACCAATTGCTAAACAAACAGCACAGCACCACAAAAAGTGATCTGGTGTCCTAATCACAGATCTTGCTACTGTGAGATTCCCCCAGGAGACCCGGGTGTGAGCACAGCTGCAATAGGAACTCAAAGTGCAAGATTCTCTGACCATGCTTAAACACCAGCAGTCAGATCTGACCACTAACATTCAGTTTTATCTGGCCTTTTCTTTGCAGAAACATAATCATAATAATGATCTATGTCTCTGTAAACTAAAACAAATTTTCTTCTAATGGCATACAATCTTAACAGATTAAAGCCATTTGCAACAACTGTCTGGATAAGACCATTTAAGAAAAATTAAGATAGCACCATCTATCTTAACATAATTTGTTTGAAGGTTCAAGATAAACTGTTTTTCCTGTGTGTCTGTTTCCTTTTCAGGATTAACAGCTGCCATGTTAAGGGCCAGATTCCACAAGGTTCTGGTCCCACCTGTATTGAGCCATGACATACAACTTCACACGCAGGAGATGGGGGTGTAGAAACTTCAAGAGGCCATCTCATGACACTAATAGATACATGGCCTCCCAGTGTAAAACTGGAACTAAATTATGCAACACAAATTATGGTAGGATAGACACCACCCATCTTCTCCACAAACATACAGAACACACACACTACAAACTCACAACATCTCTACCTGGCATTCACATAATGCAAACCTAACATACATCATTCACCTTCATACATATAGGACAAGGGAAATTATTGTCATAATATCTTTTCCTTTTTAACTGTGTCAATTTTGAGGTATAATGGAAACACTGTAATATGCAGGACATGTGCATGGCTTTAGTCACACATCAATTAATAGAATTTCTGATCATTCAAATTCCAAATTCCAAATTTAAATGAGACCTATTCAGTGATGTAACTGGTCTCTTTGGGCAAAGCGTTTTGGCATTGTTGCAAACTAGGAGGGCCCCCTAGTTTCCAACATATGACTAATGACAAAATGAACTAAACAGTTAGAACTGAAATGCAGGCATTTCTGTAAACCTGTTACTCAATTCCCAGACCTCTATTCTTGAGTGTGATTTAGCCTGTACATCAAATGCACAGATGATGGTTGTAAAAGCTAAACAAGAGATTTTAAATCTCTGTTTCTGTAAATTCCATTCTCTAATTGACTTGATTGAAGCCTAAGTTCTGCATTAAGGATGTACAGTTAAAACAACTATTATAGACAGTTTTATAACTGTAATTATGAAATTGTGTATTTCTATGTTTAAGTATGTGATATATTTAATTATTTATACCACTGGTAAATATACTAGTTATTTAGACTCTTTGCTACTTGCCTTTAATGCATCCAGACCAAGTCTAAATTCCACTATCATAGTGAAGAATCTGGTGATTAAATGAGACCTGCTCACTAAAGATAGGACTCTGAAAGGGAGACCTTCTTTACCACTCGCACTTTTGACATGTTCATCATGTGTTATTTTGTGTTATTATTTTTTTCCAACAACCCTTTTTCTCATCTTACAATAACACCAAGTTCATCAGTGTTTAAGTATTGAATGGTCACTCAGAGGTTGTTCAGGTTTCCTGCACGCAATGGAGCATCATCAGCTAAATGAATCCTTCACCCATGGAGATTTGACCTGCCCGGCAAACCAGACCTTCTACTTGAAGATAACCGAGGATTTCTCACAGGATCAATTAAACCTGGGGCGGACACAGGTGTTTCCGCAAAGTGTAATGAGACTTTCCTGACACGTTCTGCTCATGCTGACCAACACAACAGACTTGGTACAACCAGTCATTCTACAGACAGAATACCACCACAGCCAAGTGCAGGTGGAAGCAAACCTGACCAAGAGGATCACAGACATGTCCAGCGGCTGCAGCATCCAGTCAGCACAGTACACACCTAAAGGGACTGTGTGCCACAGAGATGCATCCTGCTGTACTTTCATCTTAATGTTCAACCTGCCTTAATGTTGTTATTTCAGGTGACGACTTGACTCCTGCACTCATCGACTGACACTGCAAAGAGACAGCCTATGAACACTCTGAAAGCAACACCCAACATGTGGAAGCAGGAAATGTCCAAAAGTGGCCCCTCAGGGACTCATTGAATTTGCCCCAAGGGGCCAGGGGCCATCTGTAAGGCTTGATTTTCCTGCTAAACGAAAACTGAGATCAAGCATCCTGCAATAAAGCAATAAAGCATATCTGGAGAGAAGATCTTAAAAGAATAGCACCCCCCCCACACACACAAACTCTCCTTCCCCCTGCCTCAAGTCACTGAAAGTTTATATTCTATGTATAATGTAACTTGTTTATATATTGTTTTTCCCTTTCATGTTTGGTATCATTTTAAAAGTCTCAGTGCGGTTGGTAAAACGGTCTCAATTTCACAGCAGTCACTAGAATTATGAAGAAGATGGAAAACTAAGGAAAATTCTGTCCTCTTTTTGGGTGGTGTCTCTTCTCCTCTCCCCCAAAACAGGTGTTGGTGTAATAAACATTTACGATCCTTTTGTTCTGGTTCTGGTATAAAAGGTAAAGAGCAAAGCAGTCATGTGGGATCATCTGTAGGAGAGACCCCCATAGAGATGGGTGAATATCTTCAGACATTCACCCATCCCTGTGTATATATGCATTTCTTTGAGTAATCGATATTATGCATTTATCATTTCTGAATTGGCTTTAATTGGTTATGTGTGTAATTGACACGATACACTGTTACCTAACAAATAAAATGTTATATTTGATTTACTCTGGATTCTCCTGATATCATTATTACCAGTAAATTATGGGAGGCTAATGCTACCGTAAATCTGTGTCCAGGGTAGAACAAACTGAAGGCGCATGAATGAAGGAGCAGTAGGCACTTCATCTGAAGACCTTTTGATTTCTGTTTACTGCTGATTTAGCAAGTTGTATGGAAGTAGCTAAATTAAAATACACTTTTGTTCGAGTGAGCAGTAGGCAACCGACTAAAGGTATTAGCCAACTTATTACACCCTCTGATGAAGATCAGACTGGCGAGTTTATGTCGGTGAGTTTACCGCGAAATCCCGGGGCGAGTATCTCTGTGCGGCATTGGGTCCCTAATGACTGAACAATTGAAATATGGAATATCCAGAATCATCAAATATCTAAATTAATGCATAACTAATGATGAATTTCTAATTGGAAACAAAACCTAAGTGTAAGAATCATTTGAAATTGGAGTCAGATTAAGCGAGTGAAATTAAGTGAACTTAATAGAGACACTGAAAAGGCATATAGGCGTAAACCTTCCCCGTCCTGTGGGAAACCGTCATTGGGCCCATTAGCCGGGCCTTACATGGCCTTTATTATGAGTTGGAAAGTTAATATACTGAATGAGGCCAAAACTATCTAAAACAGAGTTAAAATCTTTAGTACAAGTGTCAGTGAGTTTATCACAGTGTTGATTGAAATCCCCCATTATGATTACATTGGGGCACATTGCACACAAGTCAGATAAAATAGCAGTGAATTCGTTAATAATAACTGAAGAAGATCTTGGAGGATGATAAATAGATACAATGAGGGTGGGGGTACTACCTTTCAGTTGCAGTCAGGATTTCAAACGAAGATGGCTTTGTGACTGAAACTGGCATGACTTTGAAGTTTTTGCGATAGATTAATGCAAGACCGCCTCCTCTTCCGGATAAGCGGGGTTTGCAGGTGTAAACAAACTCAGAAGGTAGTGCGTGATTGAGGTGAAAATAGTCCTCGGGCTGTTGCCAAGTCTCAGTAAGGCACATAAAGTCAAGTTTTGAATCCAAAATAATGTCCGAGAATAGAGAGGCTTTATTTGCGAGAGATCGAACATTGAAGAGTGCAAATTTGAATCCATTAGATGAAGCAGCAGAATCAACTGTCAGAGGAGCTAGCACACTATGGTCAACAGCTCTCCCAATGTTATGGGGTTTGCGAGGACCAGTGGGAGAAATTCCTGCGAGATCCACAGTGAATGTATTTTGGTCGGCGGAGAATGTCACGATGGCTGAGGAGGCAGAAAGGACTCACAGAAGGTAATCGAAGCCGGTGAAGTTCTGCTGCCGAGTAAGACAGCCGTGGATTGGCAGTTACAACGGTGACAAACAGGATAATCCAGAGTAGCATCTTGACTATGAACATAGTGCCGTCTCAGTGTAGTTGTTAGAAGCCAAAAGTTCAGACAGAAAGCAGAAAGCCGGCGGCGTTCTCAGTTAACCAGTGAGCCAAGAGTATTGCCAAACAAAGCAGCTTTCCACTGCGGCAGAGCAATAATTCAAATGACAGCTAAAAAGCACACAAAAAAGCTAAAAATCCGGTGAGCAGCAGCAGCCAGACATGCCAGCGTACACTCAACTGGAAGTCCATAGAATGCTGATGAAAAGATTAAATTGTTGTGAACATGGAACAAGACGCAACTCACAAATGCTTTGGCTAGCACTGTCAGTCATGGGAAAACCCCTTAACTGTTAAAAGCACAAGATAATACATTGGACATTTAAACAGATTTTTATTATGAACATAGGACTGACCTGAAGGGAAATGTTAAATCTGAGTGCAGGTAATAAACTCGCTCACTCGATCTCTTTCTCACAATACTCTTCTACATAATACAGTAAGCTTCAATGAACAATATCAATTGAGAACACAGCTTACGTTGCTAAGAGTGGTTGCTAAGGGTGTTGTGTATTGATACACAGAACTGTTGGGTGAAGCGGTCATAGCCATTTTTTATCGTGAATAAAACATCTAATGACCAATCAGAATCGAGGACAGGAACTAAACGTCTTATAAATATATATACAGCAGACTTACCTCTGTTCATTTGACAGTTTATCAGCATCCCTCCACCACCCCATCTCCTCACTTCTAGTTCTAACTATTCTTACCACAACCTAGAGGAGTACTCTGGGTTTGGGCCAAAATTACGAGCTCGGAGCCCTCCCCCTGGACAGCATGCCAAATATGCATAATTTTTACTCTATTTAATTATATGTAAATGTGAGCTGTTTAATTTATTACTTAATGAATCAACAGCCCATTAGCTAATCTTCAACATGTTTTCTCTAAAACATTCATTTTGGACTGATCTATTTTTTAGAGTTAAAGTTCTTTGGGTGTCTTGTTCATTATATTTATTTTCATATAAAAGCAACAGAACTTAAATTACATTCAGTTTATTAGCAACAGTGCATGAGTGTGAATCTTGTGATATCCGCCTTTGATCTCGGAGGTGTCTGATGCACTTTGAGAAGAGAGAACTGTCCATCTTGGCTGCACTTTTTTCACTCCTCCCCTCACATGACATTTTTAAAATATCTAACTGTAATCTTTGTGTGCCAAAATCACACTGATCACTTCTTGACAATCATCCAATATTGAACTTGCAGATCTGAATGATATTTAATTGGTATCTCACCATGTCATCAGTGATGTAGAGGCGGAGGGCGCCAGCATTGTGGTACACAAAGCCTGCTGAGTTCAGGGAGAAGGCAGATACTCCAATGTACAGCATATTAGTGTCCTGATAAGGCAACGAGAAAGGTGTTGGGGAGAAAGGGGGTTCCTTGTGTTGTCCAATGTTGTAGAATTCACCCTATAAAGTGTGAAAACATCTAAATTTAGTTATAAAATGTACTTTTTACAGAGAATTTGACATGGTTTAGAGAAATATAAAGTAGTGCTTAAGTTTACCTTTAAACCCAAGTCAATTGAAGTATTAGAAATGACTGGAGACCCCACCATGGAGTAGTCAATTTCAGCATATTGGTCAACTTTGGCTAAAACTGGAGGGTCAACAAGAGAAAAGCTTCTTTTTTTGGTGCATACTCAAGAATTGTATTGAATAATGCTGGTTTTCATTACAATCCTGAATAACTAATAAATAATGATTTATCATATCACCATTTAATGTTTTCAGGTGCGGGTTCATTTCAGCAATGGAGTCAGCCACCAAAGGGCAGATCTGAAATAGCAGATACATTGTTGTAAGTGAAACTCTGGTATGCCCTTACATTGCATTTGTTATGATCACCGTCTGTTCCTGTCACTTCTCGGACTACATTCCCCATCATCCTCTCTGCCAGTCACATTCACACACTCCACACTAATCACCACACCCAGCTGCAGCTCATTACCAGGACTATAAAGAACTTTCACTCACACCACCTCAGTGCGAAGTCTTGTTTCTCCAGTGTGCAATTCTAAGTGTTATCTCCCTGTCTTCTTGTTTGTTACTGTTCTTGCCTGATTCCTGTTTACGACCCATTGCTGCCTGCCTCGATCCTTTGCCTGTACCCTGACTACAACTCTGCCTGTTCCTCACTGTTCCTGTTTGTTCCTGTTTTGACCCTGCCTGTACGACCACGCTCACTTTTAATAAAAGCTCTGCATTTGGATCCCTATCTGAGTCTCCCATCGTTACAGAAGACTTCGCCAACACAGATCCAGCAACTTTTGTGAGTGTTCCTGTCACGTCCACCATGAACCCATCTGCCCAGATCCATAGAGGATTATGTCAAGGACTTTATTGGACTGGCGCATTTGACTGGCGCATTTGACTTGCTTTGACGAGGTATGTCTTATGATATTCTTTCATGGAGGACTGTCTGAACCGCTCAGATCCGTTATGCCATTACATAAGCCAGACGGGACATTAGAACAATATATTGAGCTGGCTTTGCAACTGAGCAGATCTTCCTTTACCGTGGGTGTCGCAGAGGAACACGACGCCACGCTGAATCACGTAATGGCTGCTGCTCAGGAGAGCACTCACAAAATGGTGGTCACAACAATACCATCCATGTCACCGCTGATCGCCCAGAGCAACGTCACGTCTCCGCTGATCGCCCAGAGTCACGTCACGTCTCTAGATCAGTCAGGGAGAGGAGAGGGTAGCCAGTCGGCCGCTTCGTACTCAAGCCAACCGGCCGCTTCGCACTCAAGCCAGTCGGCCGCTCTGCACTCTAGCCAGCCGGCTGCTTCGTACTCAAGTTCGCCGGTTGCGACGCACTCAAGTTCGCTGGTTGAAACGTACTTTAAACCGCCTGTGTCTACGGACAAGATGGCCGTGCCACCAGTGTCGACGGACAAGATGGCCGCTCCTACCGCCGCAGAACCTGCTCCAGCCCGTGAGTCCGCTCCTGAGTCCACAGAGAAAGTGGGCACGAAACCACTGCCTCACCCATGTAAAAGGAGGAAGAGGAGGAAGAAAGCTTCCTTCATCCTTCAACGCCCGGAGGCCTCCCCAGAGGTCGTTCTTGCACTTCCCAAGCGTCTTGCCCTGCCGGTGCCGCCCAAGCATCTTGCCCTGCCGGCGCCACCCAAGCGTCTTGCCCTGCCGGCGCCACCCGAGCTCCTTGCCCTGCCAGCACCACCCGAGCCCCTTGTCCACGAACCCGCCACGAACTCCATTGAATTCGTTATGTTATGATCACCGTCTGTTCCTGTCACTTCCCGGACTACATTCCCCATCATCTTCTCTGTCATTCACATTCACACACTCCACACTAATCACCACACCCAGCTGCAGCTCATTACCAGGACTATAAAGGACTTTCACTCACACCACCTCAGCGCGAAGTCTTGTTTCCCCAGTGTGCAAAGAGTTATGTTCTAAGAGTTATCTCCCTGTCTTCTTGTTTGTTACTGTTCTTGCCTGATTCCTGTTTACGACCCATTGCTACCTGCCTCGATCCTTTGCCTGTACCCTGACTACGACTCTGCCTGTTCCTCACTGTTCCTGTTTGTTCCTGTTTTGACCCTGCCTGTACGACCACGCTCACTTTTAATAAAAGCTCTGCATTTGGATCCCTATCTGAGTCTCCCATCGTTACAGCATTATTGTTTAACAGTACACATTTATTGGGCAGAATAGATGGCATTCACACAGTCTAGATTCCTTACCTGTTTCTGCAGAGCACTGCGTAAAGCCTTATTAATGAAGGAACTGAAGAGGTTATACAACCAGCTGTCATAAATACAGGAAATGAAAAATTAAAAAAATAAATAAATTTTTTAAAAAAATGTAAAAAATTAAAATGTTTGTTCTAACACATTTATTACATGTACTCTTTGAATTGTATTTTTTTTTTCAAATAACATGCATTCCTGATGTTATATTATTATTGTTATTGTAATTATTAATATTCAACAATTACAAAAGTTTAATCCATTTATAAGAAGTTAATATTGGCCTGTCCCACCTCACTGAACTTTTCTAACTGTATAGCATCAAACAGTTACAAACAACCATTTCCCATGTCACAACTATTACTGCATTATCTCCTCCTATTAAAAAATAAATGTTCCTTAAAATTGACCCAACTATAATTTATACTTTTTAAAATTTATTTACATAAAAGTTTTACAACTACAAACTAACATGTCACCCAAAACTAAAGCTAATCTTCCCCTTTTTACTCGAATCATTTAGAAAACAGCTACGGATTGCACTTCCTCAGAAATCTTCCTCTTTTTACATGTTATATAATATTTTGAAAAAAGATCAGCTATTTTGTGGAATGGCTCCTTCATTAAACATTTAAATTTGTAAGAGCACCTGTATTGATTTTTTTTTTCTTTCATGTAAATTGTGAAGCTGACAAATATGGTGATTTAACATTCATCTTTGACTGCTGTGTGTTAGTTGCACAGTGTTACCTGGCCCCACCATGAAATTTGACATTGACGCTCCCCACAGTTGCTGCACAGTTGGTCATGCTGACTGTTGGGCGGCCAGTGTCATCACTCATGACAGCAATAGTGGTGCTAATTGCCAGTTCACCCACAGCCAGATCAAATGAACCACTGTCTTTTCTGTGTACGAAGAAATCAGATATTTAGCATATTACATTCTTTTTTCCTGAATTGAATTAATTTAGCTTGTGCGAATAAGTAATGTGGACACTCTACTTACATGATCCTGAGGTATTTGACTCTCCAATTTCCATGCAGATTGATGTAGGCTTGGCCAATTGAAAGCATGACTCCAGTGTCAGGAACTAAGCCCAGTGCTGATTTGGGAAGTCCCAGGTTTACAATCTGCATCCTATGATGTATATTGGTGAAGATTTTACTATATGCTGTTACAAGCATATTACCAGAATAACTCCCCCAATCCCCTTCCCCCCATCTTCATGTGAATGCCTTTTCAACCCTTATGTGTCCCTGAAATGTAGAAATGTAAAAAAAAAAAAAAAAAAAAAGAATTTACAGGGAACAACAGGCTAAAGGCGCACAAGGGTAAAAGGCGCATTTGATTCTCTTTATTCTCTTTTAAACCACTAGATGAGACAAAAAACAAAACAAAAAAAAAAAAAAATCAGCGCAGCACTTTACTTAACAAGCGATTTTGACAATGCATGTGGAAATTTCCCTGATTCTTTATGTGATTTTGGACAGTAACGCAAAGTTGATAGCTGAGAGCTGTGCTAATTTGATCTAATATTTGGTGTTTTTTTAAAAATGTAGATTTATGTAGCAAATGAGAATCAATTAAATTATTCACTATATTTTGGGGCAAAGGTGTTGTTAATGTTTTTCAGTTTTGTTCAAGGTAATTAAAGCAACATTTTTTTTTTTCAATAAAGGGAGAATATGTAAAAGTACGGTATTTCGGGTAAAAAGCGCCCCTGCTGTTGGGGCTAAAGACATGACATGGTTAGATTCAGAAGGTAAATATTATATATTAAGTTCTGTCAGGACCACTATCATCAAAGATGATTGACAGTTAGCATACAGTTTGGACTGGCAGAATGGTTCCGTTCTGGGCAAGAACTCCCTGTGCATCCATGCAGCCTAGCATGGATAAGAGCAGGGAAAGCAGCAATAACCATAGGGTAAACAGAACAGAACCAACATAAATGTATTTAAAGATATCATTAATGTTCAATAATTTAATGTACATCATAATTCAAGAATTATTCTGATTCAAAGGGGAATAGGAAGGCCAAGTCCTGACTGGACGAGAGGAAGAGCTGGGGATGGAGGAGGGAAACTAGCTCCTGAGCAACGAGATAAGCTGCTGATAATACTGATGCACCTTATACGAATGCTGTGATAGGTCTCGTATTCCAATAGGTAGACGTGGATCAGCTGAGAGTCAGCTGATGCGAGCATGACTGACATGACCTGCCAGAACTAACACTACGCTTTATTTCGGTGTCCACCTTAGAGATAATTTTTTTTATTTATAATGAAACCATCATATTTTAAAATATGATATAAATCATATATATTAAAATATATTTATTGTTACTACTGTAAAGCTATATTAAATTATTGTGGGATCTCATTCAATGCTTTCAGAATCTACTTTTTTAAATAATTTTGTTTCTGTATTTAAAAAAAAAAAAAAAAAAAAAAAAAAAAAAGTACATATTTTAAAGGTGGTGCTCTAAGTGATCCTGGGTGGATGTAACTTCCTGTTGACATTCGAAGTGTTGTCAAACAAAACAGAGGCTAGCTAGACCCTCTCTCCTCCTCCTCTTCCCCCTCCCCTCCGTGCTTCCTGAAACAGTCATGAACGCGCATTTAAAATCATTCTTGTCGGTTATTGGCTGGTGGTCCAGGCTGCACCAGTTTGTTTTTATTGCCGTTTTCGGAGCTTGTGGCGACTACAGAAACCGCTTTTTTTTACAGTGTGTTCAGGGGACAGGCAGCTAGCGGATAGTGAGGAGATGTTTTCTGTATGTGACAAAAAAATGTTTTGGCCTAAAAACGCGTGACATCACTTAGAGCACCTTTAATGACAGTATATTTATCGAACAAACAAGAATTCATTTATTTATCAAAATAAACAGAAAATAGTACAAACTTTGCTACAGTGACTGTTTTGGTGCATCTTCATACATTTATAAGATTTTTAAAGTGGTGGTTCGTTGCGATTTCACTTTTTTTTTTTTTTTTTTTTTTTAAAAACGAAGCATTAAGACATGTTAAACTGTGCCCTAAAAACACAATCAAGCCTAGAAAAAAACAACTGAACCACCCTTTTAAACAAAAACCACTTCTACAAAATCTGTTGCTCCATCAATGTTCAATAAAAACATATATTTTCTGCAATCATACACTATGGGAGTAGTGAAAAACACATTTTCTTAAGGTGTGCCTTCAGCCCCTACTATTCACCAAATAATTCTGTGAAAATGGCATCATCTTTTTAGGAAGTTTGCAAGGCCAAGTAAATATCTCTTATCTTTTATGATTATTGTGACGAGCAGGGCGGGCGAGAGCCGTGAGGGAACGGCGCGAGGCCGGTGACGCGAGTGATAATGAGCATCACCTGCGAGGCGCGCCGGCCTCGAGTCTCTCATACTGAGGCATAAAAGGAGGAGCGACGTCAGTGAAGGATGAGAGAGGACCAGGCCTGGACTTTATTTTATGTTTTATTATGTTTGTGTGGCCGGCAGACGTCCGCGACGGTCTGCCGGCATTACTTTCGTTTTGTTCTTTGTTTATTTTTGGAATTAAAACTTTGTTTGAACGTTCGCTGGTTCCCGCCTCCTTCTTCCTTATTTCCGAACTTTGTTACAATTATATCTTATTTGTTGTATTTGTCAGTAGGGGACAGTCCTAAAAAAATCATTTAAAATCATGTTGTCATGGAATGGTGGCTGTAGAATGCGCACAACGAAGGAGATGATGAGAAAAATAGTCTTTAATGAAATAGCACACTCAGGAGAATCACAACCACATTCAACACATAAACCGACAAAGGACTGAACAGAACAGGGACTATATACACACACATAGTAAATGAAGGAACTAAACAGGAACAGCTGGATAAGGATTAACTGATCAGTATCCATGGAAACTAACAAGAACTCATAAAGACATGACAGGAACTATCTAAACAGAACATAATCGTGACATGTGAAATATATAAATATAATCAAATGGAAACAATATGTTTCATATAATTACTCAGAAGCATTTTGAAGATGTTAACCAAGTTTAACTTTTACAATTACATAGGAACTTATGACCATAAATTAGAAGGGACATTCATCTTACCCTGTAAAACTATATTGGACCTTTCCAATAGGATCCACTTTTTCTGTGCCACTTATATCTGGCACTTTCATACTTCTGAGTTTTTGCTGGATTGAGGTAATTCCAATCTGTCGACCTGCATTCAAAACAAAGACATTTAGAAACTGTGCCTCATAGTTAGTGTCCTGAGATTTGGTTTAAGTAGCTACCTGGTTAATTCAAGTTTAGCGCAAGCAAATTCTTCTTCTTCTTTTTTTTTTTCAAAGTTCATAGCCATTGTAATTCTAATGCCGTTCCCATAGGAAAGAACAATCATAAGTGAGATCTCTTTAACATCTCAAATGTTTCTCCTAGACAAAAATGAAGTTTCTTTAACATCAAATGGAGACTTTTGCTTGAGTCTCCTACTTCTCACACTTGTCTCCTGAGACAAAAACCCTAACAGTCTCACAATGGTCTCCTTTAAAGTTTTAGAAGAGATCTCATCAACATCACACACTGTGCTCATATTTTCTACTTACCTAGAGACTCTGGTGGTCTCACATTTGTCTCCGCTAAAGATTCAGAAGAGACCTCAACAACATCACACACTATGCTCAGATTTTTCTCCTTACCTAGAGACTCTGGTGGTCTCACATTTGTCTCCTCTAAAGATTCAGAAGAGATCTCAACAACATCACACACTATGCTCAGATTTTTCTCCTTACCTAGAGACTCTGGTGGTCTCACATTTATCATCTGTCTCTACGACAGTTCGAAATCTTGCTGTTCTCATTGATTCCACTCTTTCATTTAATGATCACATTGGTAAAGTGGTAAAGACAGCTTTTTTACACCTACGTATTATCTCTCGTATTCGATCCTCTCTTAGTCAGCAGGATGCGGAAACCGTAATACATGCCTTTATATACCGTGATACATACACTGAGAATACTGGGAAAAAGTGCCCAAGTCCAATACTCATAAAGGTACCAAATGATTAATAAACATTTATAAACATTAAAAAAAAAAAAAAAATGAAGTAGGGTGAACTAGAAAAATGAACTAGATAGTTAATAAATGATTTATAATCAATAATTAATAAATGATTTATAAAGATGTATAAATAGTAGAAGTCTGCATACTCACCACACCAAACAAAGACCAAATGTCTGACCTTTAGACTGTGGTTAATGAATAATGTGTTAACATGAATAGCATGTGAAGTGCTAATACTTTTTTCAAAACTTTTGTAAATGTAAAAAAGTGCATTAGGTACAATATGAATATGAATTGAAGTTTAATGATATGTCCCCAGAGTGTGTATGTGAAGTTTTAGCTCAAAATACCCCACAGATAATTTTTTATAACATGTTAAATTTGTCACTTTTTGAGGGTGAGCAAAAATGCTCCGTTTTTGTGTGTCCCTTTAAATGCAAATGAGCTGCTGATCACAAGAAGAGGGCGAAGTTTCAAGAGCTCATGAATCGTGTTGTGCTGGGTACACACCACAAGATCGGACTGATTTTGGGCCGATTTCTCCCCTTCTGACAATCCTAGGTAATGTCCCGATTATCTTGATGGTTCTACAGATTTTCCTGTGGTGTGAGGTGTGTTAAGAGTGACTGAATCTGCTCAGGAGAACGTCGGAGGCGCCCCGATCACGAATCGTAAATATTCAACATGTTGAATATTTATGATCAGAAATCCTGATGTGTGGTGGGAACCCCGAGGACAAACGTGCACATGCTCTGGAGATTATCATGTCGGACAAAATGGCGGATTCGGCATTCTGACTGGTTAGATCGCTTGTCAATCAAACTCCCGGCAAAGGGTCAACTGAGCCTCACGCTCGCGCATAAGTTTGATTGACAAGCGATCTAACCAGTCAGAACGCAGAATCCGCCATTTTGTCCGACAAAGCAGTCAGGAGTCAGAAGATTAACCTCGTAGACTTAAACTTGAAAAATGATGTGTACTGACATCTTTCCACGTTTGAAACAACGTTCCTTCTCATGTTCATTCATGTTTATTTGATGCTATAAATTAACTAGTAGGAAGAGATGATTGGTTCACGAGCCGCTTGAGCTGAGGCGCTACAGCGATATGTCACACAAATTAAAGAGCCACAAAACTATTGTTCAAATTTCTTAAAAAACTATACAATTTGAAAGCTGGGACTTTGTTTAATATCATAAGTAACCTGCTCTGTCTTGTCTGTCGACGTGTTGTCAGCAGTGTTAATGTCGTTGACGAATAATTTGTCATAATTTTCGTCAACAACATTTTTTCACGGACGAAAACGAGACGATGACTAAATAAAAATCCGTTTTGAATGACTAAAACTATGACTAAAATCTACTCTAATTTTCGTCAACGAATAAAAATGAGACGAAAATGATAAAGAGGGACGATTTGGGAAGATATCCAGTCAGGACTGCTGTCCTGTGTGGAAGATGCGCACATTAACTTGCGGTTCTAACCGCGGGAAAAGCGGCGCTGTTGCGCACTCTACAGGCTCGTCCAGCAGCACTTCAGACTGCTTCATAATTAATGAATAGTGCACGTTTATGCCAAGCGATTGCTTATAAGCTAATGTTGATGAATTATGACAATGTTTACTACACGATGTTTATATGTATGTTTTAGTATGTTTTAGACGGTTGTAAGAATGCATATTTTATCTCCCTTATGAGTAGCCTGCTACAGTGCAGACTGCAGACATTTCAGAATAAGAGTCACGGTGTATTTCAGTATGGTTTATAATTATTTTTTCCTGGTCATTATTGTTATTTTGTTTACACAATAAACTATTTAATTTAATTTCTATTTAATTCATAGTAAACTACTGTATATTCTGTCACAGGAAGGAAAGACTCAGAACATTATTTGACACATTATTCAATATATTTTACAAGTATAAGGGTTAATGTAGTTAACTAAAACTAAAACCATAAAAAAATCTTCATTACTTGAAATAAATGTTAACTGAAATAAAAAATATAGCCTATATATAAAAATGTAAACTTATTTTCTTTCATCTAGTTTCCAAGCTTTAGCTTAACCTCATGTATTAAACTAACAAAAATAAAAATAATTAAAAAAAAACTATATAGACATTTAAAAGGAAAAACTAAAAAACAAACAAAAAATTACTAAAACTTTTAAGTAAACTTGCTATGGCAAGTAAAGTACAGTTGGTTGTCTTAAGTGAACAGAAACAGTTTGGGGAATATCAGATGTACCTATATCAGTGAATAGGATCTGTGTATTGTTAGAGAAATGCTTAATGCATTACAATTTAACAATTAGAATTTAGTCGACTAAAATCTTTTTATATTTAGTCGACTAAAACTAGACTACAACAAACAATTTCCTATGACTAAAATATGACTAAAACTAAATAAAAATTTGCGGTCAAAATTAACACTGGTTGTCAGTGTCCTCTTTGCTCCGCTATGTATTTTTCACTCTGTGTGGCGTCACAACGCCATAGCTTTTCAGGCAAAGCAACAGTAACTAAGGGGGGCGGGTCTTTGCGAAGGTTCAATTTCTATAGGAATGAACAGAAAACACTTGCTCTTCTCTGCTCGCTCCATGCCAGTGGACATGCACCGTGGTGAGTGTCCACTACAGCGTCAAAACTCCGCTTAGTGCTGCTGGCAACACTATAACACCTCCGCTTTTTTTTCAAAGCACAGACAATATAATCATCAGAGATGCATGCAATTACATTTGGAAATAGGCAAGCTTTGTTTCCAAATGCCCCAAGTAAAGATATCCTGTCAATTTTGTAAACTTTGATAAACCCGGCCAGTAGGTCCACCACTGTACTTTTCACAGATCAGAGCAGGTTCACCCTGAGCATGTGACAGATGTGAAATGGTCTGGAGAAGCCGTGGAGAATGTTATGCTGCCTGTAACATCATTCAGTATGACCGGCATTGTTTCGGTCCATCCGACACCACCAGGTTGCACCTCAGACTGTCCAGGAGCTCAGTGATGCCCTGGTGCAGATCTTGGAGGAAATATCCCAGGACACCATCCATCGTCTCATTAGGAGCATGCCCCGACGTTGTCAGGCATGCATACAAGCACGTGGGGGCCATACAACTGAGTACCATTTTGAGTTGAGCTGCAATTAAATCTAAGCAAAATGGACTAGCCTGCTGCATAATTTTTTCACTTTGATTTTCGGGGTGTCTTTGAATTCAGTCCTCTGTAGCTTGATAATTTTCATTTCCATCAAACGATGTGGCATCCTTTCGTTCCTAACACATTACCCAGTCCATATCAGTAGATATTCAGCATATTTTGCCCCATTGAGATTTGATGCGTTTTAAAAGTGTTTGAGCAGTGTATATATAATGTCCAATGTGTAAACAATATGATTTACACACAATCCAACACTACCAGCATATTTTTAAATGCTCAAGACAGACGTCACTACCTAAACAGATATTGGCTGCCTCCCGCGTTTTCCGCTTGCTATTTGCATAAAGTCGAGAATTGCCCAACCTTTTTGATGCTCTCAACGCTTTCTCCGGTCCGCAGTCATTCCCACTATGCACCGCGCAAGCGTGAAGCTCGACTTCCATAGGAATTAATTGAAAATGCTCGCTCTGCTCCGCGCCAGTGGAACACTCACCGCAAATGGCAAAACTCACCTTACATCGGCAAAACTCCGCTCGTGTCGCTGGCAACGTCGCCTCCAATTTGGGGTGTGTCTGTAGCGAGTGTGTTTAATCTATGTTTTTTTTTTTTTTAAAGCACGGACAATATAATCATCACAGATGCACGCGATTACATTTGGAAATAGGCAAGCTTTGTTCCCAAAAGCCCCAAGTAAAGACATCCTGTAAATTTTGTAAACTTTTATGAACCCAGCCAGTATAATCACAATGAAAGCATCCAAACTGTTATATTTAACATATAACAACTGCAATGTCCACTGTGTAAACAATATGATTTACACACTAAATCAGCATAAACTCCAGCACTACCTGCATATTTTTAAACGCTCAAGACAGACGTCACTACCTGAACCTCACAGAGATTGGCTGCCGCTTGCGTTTTCCGCTTGCTATTTGCATAAAGTCCAGAACTGCCCATATTATTTTTTATTATTATTTCAGCTGCTCTCAACGCTTTCTCCGGTCCGCTGTTTCTGCACGAGCACGAAACTCGACTTTAATAGGAATTAATTGAAAATGCTCGATCTGCTCCGCGCCAGTGGACACTCACTGTAATTCAATCAATCAGTCAGTATCTTGCACTGTTTAGTGCCATTGACCGTCTTCGTCGTCGTCATCGTCAATAAATAAAGTCCGGTGGAGAGAAATTCCCCACAACTGACTGCAAACGGGCATTCAGATCTCCCCCCTACAAACTGCAAGTTTGGTGTGTTTGTTACACTGTTAAGCATTATATGTTTTATAATGATTTATTCATGGAGCATTTAATAATTTGTAAACCAACTGCCAAAATCATTTGTAGATTTTCAAAAACCGCATTATCATATGAATTGAAATGACCTTTGCAAGCATATCAATTTACATTAAATAATGATCTGTATGTTTAATAATGTCACGATTAGGTCTCCTGCACCAGATCTCCCGAATCTCCAGTTTACTCTGTCTGCCGCCTGCCACGACCCTCCTATGGGGGTAAATTGATGCCAAAACCATTGAAAATGGACAGACTAAAAGTCACAAATAGATATTACAACTTGTAAACACAAAACACAATCTACAAATAGATTTAAAAAAAAAAGTCCTCATGATCCGCAAATGTAAAACAAGATCTACAAATAGATACAAAGTCCTCAAACAAACTCTTTGTGATCCACAAATATAAAGCATGATCTACAAAAAGATTAAAAATCCACAAATAAACACATCCTGATTCACAAATAGAAATCAGTGACTTGTACTTGAAAACCAGAATTTGAATGAATGTAAAGTGACTTGTTTGCAGGTGAAGATCATGTTCTGTTTGTAGATTGTGTCACATTTGTTTTCATAATTCTGACACTATTGTTTCGCTGTTGTGACAAAATAATGCCATAATCATTGAAAATGAAGAGACTATGAGCCAAAAATGCATATTACAATTTGTAAACACAAAACAAGATCTACAAATAAATTTAAAATCTGCAAATGTAAAACACAATCTGTAAATAGATTCCAAATCTGCAAACAAACTCCTCATGATTCACAAATAGAAATCAGTGACTTGTACTTGACAACCAGAATTTGAATGAATGCAAAGTGATTTGTCTGCGCATGAGGGTCATTATTTGTTTGTAGATTGTGTTGCATTTGTTTTCAGAATTTTGGCACAGCTGTTTCGCTGTTTTTTCCATTAAAAAATCTACAAATCTACAAAATTCCTCACAATTTGCAAACAAAAACGGTCTAACTTGTATTTTCAAACCACTGTAAAAAGACATTCTTACACATTCTGTGCAAAGCTCAGCATGCAAGTGTTGAATCTGTGTTTGCAGATCACAGGGCATTCACAGATCCCTCTGCACACGTCTACAGATCTTTTTGGCACTATCTTTCCGCAGAGTGTGTGACTACGATCCACACGTGTAGTCAGCCAATCAGGGGTATTGCTTCAATGTGATGTCACGCCCCCTCAATAAGCCCTTTTCAAAATAAGAGCTGAAACTTCTCTGATGGGTGGGCTGGGCTCACTGCCATTTACCGTTGCCGGTGTCACAGCACTGACAGATGGACAGAGCCTGGGCAGCGCTGCAGTAGGAGTAAAATCTTTGCGTGGCAGGGGGAGCTGCCACAGGACCTGCCACGGTTATATGTGCCTGCCTTGGGACCTGCCACGGTTATATGCGCCTGCCTCGGGACCTGCCACCGTTATACATTATAATTAAATAGTTATAATAAAGGTGAAATTGTAATAACTGATTTTTATATAAAGGTGATCTGCATGAACACATCTGATTAATACCATGATCAGAAAAGGAAGAGAGATTTTGAAGACATAATGCTAGCCCTAAAGAACCTATAACTCTTATTAATTACTCAATAGCTGATGCAAAGAAACAATGATTTGTAAATGGAGTTACATCAGGAGTATTTGCGTGCAAAAAATGTTTACCACCCCCACCCGCAAATGAATACAGGTAACACCGACGGCCCTCCACCCTCACTCCCAAGTGATGCTACATTTAAGTTTTTGATTGGTTGAATTTGATTGGCGTTCCATTGAACAATCTGATTGGTTGTGAGCGCACAAGTAAAGACGATGGGTCTAAAGGTTTATTTTTCACCCATCATACCGGATTGGTTGTGAGCGAACAAGTAAAGGCTTATTTTTCACCCATCATTTCTGCGTAAATAGCCTAAACCTATTTCCCAGCCAGCACAGCATGGTGGGGCCCAGACGGGTGTCACCTGGGCTGTCTAACTATTCTTGTTGTTCCTCTGTCCTTCGGTGATTCTGCTCGTTATCTCCTAATGATCTCATTAACTCCAGCATGTTTCTGTGTTACATTTAGTGAAGTTCCTAAACGTAATTTAGGGAGGAGCGAGCCCATCTAATCTTCCAATCAACAGCCAGAGTATATAAGCAGCTGCTTACCTCTCTTCAGTCTCAGCTGTTTCAGCATCCGGTAGTGCCGTACTGAACAATGTCAGACACCACGGAAATTCCACCATCCCCCTTCAGACGACGAACTTTCCCCGAGACACCAACAGTCACATCTCGCGTAAGATCGGATCTCACAGATCCAAACACGGATGCTCTTTCTGAGCGCTCATACAGACCACGCTCCGGATAACCACTCTCTCCTCCACGCTCAGGATCGCCCGTTTAACTGCGCCTCATCAGTCTTCTTCACAGACTTCATCTCTTCATTCTACCGCCGCTAATACACTGATTCTACCCATTTCAAATGGTCCGCCAACAGCCTACGTCAAGTCCTCTCCAGCTCTGGAATTAATTTCTCCCGCAGATCATCAAAAGCTAAACTCTACGATCTTCTTTAGTTCTAACAACAGTTCCAGCATGCCAACAAACACTTCAGCATCATAAAAGCAAGACTCAGAAGTTTCTCTTCCGACCTGATGTCCTGAACATAAACATTTACAGCACGCTAATCCACAGTCCGTTGCCGCTGCACACACTTCCTCGTCCGCTGTTTTTCCGCCCGATCAACAACAGCGGCCGCAAAAACAGTCCCGCTTTTCCAGCTCTTCCCATATGCAGCTCCACTCCTCGGGCAAGAACAATCCAAACTTACTCCTGTCTCCTGCACTTTACTTCCTTCTATGGATTATGAAATGAAGCCTCTTGAATCTTGAAGCTTTAATAAATAAATAAATTTACAGCAGCCATAAACCAGCCAGTGCAGCCAAAGAATATAGATGTACAGCTTAGTCATTCCATTAAGCAAATAAAAGCCCGGCAATGTTAAACGTGTAGTTTTCTGATAATATAATTTCCATACTAATGTGTTGCAATAAATTAAATATAACAATAATAATACTAACAGAGTTTGATGCAAGTAAATCATGCTCTAATTATGATAGGGTTTTATACTGTCTTTATGGCAGAATGTACAATCATGTAATGTAATGTAATGTAATGTAATATATATATTAGTAAATGGACTTTAAATTCCGTAAACCTGTAGAGTAGTGGTCTGGGTTCAACATTCTGAAACACACGGCATTCATGTGACTGGAAAGATAGTTGAGACGTCTTTCATTTATCACCGCTCCTCTGAAAACATATGCATTCATTATAATTGAGCTGTGTATTCGATATGAGATTTGAAGCTTCAGTTTCATATGTAACATCACTAATTCCTTCTGCTTTTTCAGTTCTTTTTCAATCTTCTTCATGATAAACCCATGCGCCAGGATGCCCTCGCAGATGGTTACTTCTCGCTCACCCAGAAAGCGGATCCTAGCATGAGGCTGCCTCCGCTAGTTGTCCATCACCCTCTATCCGTTTACAACTTACCTCATTCCTCTCCTCCCTTCTGTTACCCAATTTCTTCTAACATTCTTCTTGGCACAGATCCTAGCGTTAGGTTGCCTCCGCAAATGATCTCAACACTCTTTTTGCCCACCAACCCCTTTCTCTCACTTCAGCCATCTTGGACACCAGTCAGTAATGGAGCCCTCCTCCAAGCATCCATCTTTTTCCAACACCAAACACTTCTTCAGGTCTGAGCTGCTTGCCAGCCCATTCTCTCGCAACAGCAGTCCCTCTTCCAGCTCCTCCCAACGCAGTCACCATGGAACAACCATCATTCTCAACCCATAACCGTTCCCTATTTCCATCAGGTGCAGACATTTGATCTTCTTCCTTTGGAGCAGTCATTTTTATATCTACCTCAAGCTTTGCAGCTAAGTGAGCAGCCTCTCTCTTCTTCAATCATTATTTCCCACTTAGTTAGTGAAATGGACACCATCCAGACAATTTCCAACTAGTTTTTCAGGCCTGACAGAACATTTCAGCCACAGTCTGGAAAGTATACCTGACTCCAGCTTGATCTGCAATAACTTATAATCTGCAACAGCTGGACCCGATATAGTGGAAGGCCTCATCAAAAAGAACTAGATTCCAGATTCATGATCGGCCCCTTTTGATTCTCCACCTTATGCTGCATAAGCCCAATTGGAGTAACCAAATTAGATGAATTCTCCACCGCCACAACATAGACCAAGCAATCATTCTCATAAACCTAGTAGTAACAGCCAATCTATGGGGTTCCGAAATGTTAATTGCCCCTTAGAATTTCCGCCTGTTACCAGTTCATCATCATAGATGAACATATCCCAGGACACCAAAATAAAATCACAGATGTTTTATCTTCTTTTTCAAATTTAGAACATTGGCTCTGGAAGCAGACTCCAATCAACTTCAATTCCTCCTGATTCAGAACTCTCATTCGTCTGGTCCATTCCCTCAAGACATCTTCATACCACATCCACAAATACCATACTGCAAGCCGTTTATCTCAGAACACTCCAAACCTACTGGACAGCGTGGAGTTCCTTCAAAAAACTTCCACAGAGCTTTCCAGGAGTTTTCCCTCCTTTCAATATCCTTCATCTCTTACCTCCCTCATACCAATTTAATTCAGGAACAATCAAAATCTACCTCAGTGGCATACATTGCTCTCCAAGTTCATCCATGGCCAACAGTGCCCCGACTCTTCAAGTCCCCAGATATCCCTCCTCATCAAAGGTTTACAAAACCAATCCCCCTCAGCCAAACACCAGACAACCTTTTAACCATCCATTTTTCTTATCTTTCTGCATGGGTGCAGCCATCACAGCAGCCCAGAGGGGCCTATCCGAACACCAAATTAAAATGATCGGTCGATGCCCCGCCTTTAAAACAACACATGTTCGATCAGTTCTACATCACAAACACTAGCATCTTTCTGAGTCTGGACCGCTTCTCCCTACTATTTTTTGCATCTCTCCGCTTACCAAGCCCCGCAGGGCTCATATTCATCTGGATGCAGTGAGAGCTCTCCCTTTTCGGATGTGTGTTAGCTACCACTCCTGGAGTGGGCTTGCCCATTCGAATTGCTGTGTGGGCTCCCCCGTCCAGATACCGTGCAGGCTCTCCCGTTCGACTTGCAGTGTGGGCTCTCCCGTTCGACTTGCAGAGTGAGCTTCCCGTTTATTTTATCGGGGGCTCTCTCCTTCAAAACGCAGCGGGAGCTCTCCCGGTCGAATCGCAGTGTGAGCTTCCGTTCAGGCGCCGTGGGGGCTCTCCCTTTCTGAATCGCAGTGTGATTCTTCATGTTCTTAACCATGGAGGCTCTCCCGTTCGGATCGCAGTGTGGGCCCTCCTATCTGAACAAGCGGACTGGAGGTACCAAGGACCGTATGTCCCATAAGGATCGCAGCGGGCCCTCATGTCCTTATGTGATCCAAACCACCTTGGAAGGACGGTAGCTCTGCGTTTTATCTATACACCGTAGGCTCCCTTTTTCTGCGGCAGGCAGGTTCGCTCTGGATATCAGTGGCCTGTTTTCCCTTTAGGGACGAGGACCTCCTTCCCCTCTGTTGGCAGCTGGGGGCCCCATGTACTTCTGAATTCATGGGCCCCCATGTTGCAGACGTTGTGGCGGGACGTTCTCCAACCACGTACTCAAACCTCCAGTCCCAAAAAACACTCCCGCAGGAGTAATTTTAGAAGTCACTGCCGCAGCAGTGCAGCGGCGAGATGCATCCTAGTCAAACTCACACAGCAGCAATAAACGCAAGCTCCCGACAGAGTTCCTTAAATAACAATATTGCCGCAGCAGAAGCCTGCTCATAGCTCCACATGGTGGACATAGTAGGGTGACACGTTCCAGCCCAGCTCCCACAGGAGCCTCATTAAATATCACTGCCGCAGCAGTATTCATTCACGACTCCAGGCCAATTAATCACAACCTCCTGCATAGGAAACACTAGTGCCACTCGACACCTCAACTCTATTCTTCATATCGCTTTAATCTTTCGCTCCTTTTGGGGGGGTAACAAGCATTAAGCATCTGGGTATCCCATATACTTTAAATCCTTAAGCGTTTTCAACCATGCTAAATCCAACTTGCTGTCCCAAATTTATTCTGCACTTTTTGGGGGGTGTATCAGAGCTCGAGTTGAAGATGCTTCATCGAGCCCCTCCTCAGTGGACAGCAAGCCAAATTAGCTAACCTAATACCCTAAAGATTATATGGGCAAACAAACTCGTTAAACAGCCTGTAGTGTGCACACTGAGCAGTGTTAATTTCATCTGGGCTAACCCATGTGGGACCTCCATGGAAACTGTGGACAAAAATGTCTGGGCTCCAGTTAGACAGCCCAGGTGACACCCGTCTGATGATGGGTGAAAAATAAGCCTTTAGACCCGTCAGTCTTTACTTGTGCGCTCACAACCAATCAGATTGTTCAATGGAACGCCAATCAAATTCAACCAATCAAAAACTTAAATGTAGCATCACTTGGGAGTGAGGGTGGAGGGCCGTCGGTGTTACCTGTATTCATTTGCTGGTGGGGGTGGTGAATTTATTTAAGTGCATGGGATACCATGCAGTCATCCCCATTAGGGCCGTTCAAAAAACAACACCGGCACGGCAAATCCAACACAAATATATTCAAATTTAGAGTGTTAAATTGAGAACATTTTAATGATTAATAAAAAATAATAAAATATAAGAGAAGACAACAATATATTGCACTTGCCAGTTGTTATTTTGCCAGTTTTAATATGTCAGATAACACTTGAGACAAACAAAACAAACAAATCGATGTAGTGAGGCATCTTCGTCTGATTATTTCCCTTCAGCATGTCAATCAGAGTGTCTGGTAGCTGTAAACAGTGAGAGATCTTGAGGCAGGCACGACGCTAGTAGGAGCCACGAGACACGCTCCATTATGGACAAAAAGAGCAAATAAAATGTGAGTTAAGATGAAAAATAGAGCAATCCTGCTGGATACAGGGGATACGCGCTCCTTTTTGTTTAAAAACACCTTAGCCTACATATTGTGTAAGATCGTGAAGCATATAACCGTGGCAGGTCCCGAGGCAGGCGCATATAACCGTGGCAGGTCCCGAGGCAGGCGCATATAACCGTGGCAGGTCCCGAGGCAGGCGCATATAACTGTGGCAGGTCCCGTGGCAGCTCCCCCTGCCACGCAAAGATTTTACTCCTACTGCAGCGCTGCCCAGGCTCTGTCCGCCTGTCAGCGCTGTGACACCGGCAACGGTAAATGGCAGTGAGCCCAGCCCACCCATCAGAGAAGTGTCAGCTCTTATTTTGAAAAGGGCTTATTGAGGGGGCGTGACATCACATTGAAGCAATACCCCGATTGGCTGACTACACGTGTGGATCGTAGTCACACACTCTGCAGAAAGATAGTGCCAAAAAGATCTGTAGACGTGTGCAGAGGGATCTGTGAATGCCCTGTGATCTGCAAACACAGATTCAACACTTGCATGCTGAGCTTTGCACAGAATGTGTAAGAATGTCTTTTTACAGTGGTTTGAAAATACAAGTTAGACCGTGTTTGTTTGCAAATTGTGAGGAATTTTGTAGATCTGTAGATTTTTTAATGGAAAAAACAGCGAAACAGCTGTGCCAAAATTCTGAAAACAAATGCAACACAATCTACAAACAAATAATGACCCTCATGCGCAGATAAATCACTTTGCATTCATTCAAATTCTGGTTGTCAAGTACAAGTCACTGATTTCTATTTGTGAATCATGAAGAGTCTGTTTGTGGATTTTTTATCTATTTGTAGATCTTGTTTTACATTTGCGGATCATGAGGAGTTTGTTTGCAGATTTGGAATCTATTTACAGATTGTGTTTTACATTTGCAGATTTTAAATTTATTTGTAGATCTTGTTTTGTGTTTACAAATTGTAATATGCATTTTTGACTCACAGTCTCTTCATTTTCAATGATTATGGCATTATTTTGTCACAACAGCGAAACAATAGTGTCAGAATTATGAAAACAAATGTGACACAATCTACAAACAGAACATGATCTTCACCTGCAAACAAGTCACTGATTTCTATTTGTGAATCAGGATGTGTTTATTTGTGGATTTTTATCTTTTTGTAGATCATGCTTTATATTTGTGGATCACAAAGAGTTTGTTTGAGGACTTTGTATCTATTTGTAGATCTTGTTTTACATTTGCGGATCATGAGAACTTTGTGGATTTTTTATCTATTTGTAGATTGTGTTTTGTGTTTACAAGTTGTAATATCTATTTGTGACTATTAGTCTGTCCATTTTCAATGGTTTTGGCATTAATATACCCCCATAACCCTCTGCCTGTTTACTGGTTTATGATTCCTGTATTGACTAAGTTGTTGAATAAACTGCAAATGGATCAATACACTTCTGACTCGTCACAGAAGACTTCGCCAATAAGCGATCCAGCAGCCATTGTTCAACTATCTACAGAGCTGTCAGCCCAGGCCAGGCAACTCGCGGTACACCAACATCAACTGGCCCGATTGACTTCGTTAACGGAGGATTTGGTGAGATCACTACAAGGCCTCAATCTTCAGCCTGCCTCGCAACCAGCCACCACTCCACCAGCGCCCAGCCATCCACCAGATAATCCCACCAACACCGTGAGCCCATGACTGGCTTTCCCCGAAAAATTCGACGACGCTTCCAACAGGTGCAAGGGCTTCTTATTACAATGCTCTCTGTTCGTCAATCAACAACTGGCCCTGTACACCACCGACACAAGTAAGATTGCTTTTGTTTGTTCACTGCTGACGGGAAAAGCTCTGGAATGGATTACCGCTGTCTGGAGAGCAGACGGGACCAGTTTTCACTCATTCAACCATTACATGCAACGCTTCAGAGAGGTGTTTGAGCGTTCCAGCAGTGGCCGCAGCGCGGGTGAACAATTGCTCGCTCTAACCCAGAGTTCTAGCACAGCAGCTGAATACACATTGGCCTTTCGCACACTTGCTGCTCAAACTGAGTGGGTCGAGGACACTCTTAAACTGTTATATCGTCGTGGTCTGAACCAAGCTCTCCAAACAGAAATGGCCTGTCACGATGAGGGTCGCTCCCTGAACGAATTCATGGACTTAACGATTCAGATTGACAATTTGATGCAGTCAAGCCGCCCAGCCTGTGCGTAATGTTGGTAATGTTAATGACATTACCGTGAAGTTCAGGTATCCCCTTCCATTAGTTCCTGCTGCTCTAGAACAACTCCGCCAGGCCAGATACTTCACCAAACTAGATCTGCGCTCTGCTTACAACTTAATTTGCATCAGAGAAGGGAACGAGTGGAAGACGGCCTTTTCTACATCTACTGGGCACTACGAGTACTCCGTTAAGCCGTTCGGCCTAGCCAACAGTCCGTCTGTCTTCCAGTCCATGATCAACGATGTGTTCAGAGACATGTTGGATAGATGGGTGGTGGTATACATTGATGACATCCTCGTCTACTCAGATTCCATGGAAGAACACGTCCAATATGTCCGTGCCATCCTTCGTCGTCTCATCAAACACCAGTTATATGCAAAGGCAGAGAAGTGTGAGTTTTATCAGACTAAAACATTTCTGGGTTACGTCATCAGTCAAGAGGGAGTGGCAATGGACGATCAAAAAGTAAGAGCAGTGGTGAACTGGCCCAAGCCTCAGTCTCTTAACCCTCTGGAGTCTGAGGCTGATTTGGGGCCTGGAGAAGTTTTGACATGCCCTGACATTTGTGCTTTTTTCAGTTATTCATAAACATATTAATGACACAAGTGTCATTACACTGTATTCAGTGTAGGCTACCATAATATGTGAGGAACATGTATGTACATGTTTTTGTTTTTGAAGGAATAATGTTTATGCGTGGTTATTGAAAAAACAAAAAACTTAAGTCACTGAAATAAGGCCAAAAAAAGTATATTAAATCTGTATTGACAAGACTTCTGGGTATTGGAGGTTGTAGACTAGAGTTTTTGCTTCAGAATTATGTAAAAATTATGCTGCCTACTCCTTCATATAAAACAATATATTGATTTAGTTTTTGTAAGACACTTTTTGTCAAGAAACACAGTATGCGTGGAGGTGTGAATCATCATGAATAATGGGTCATTTACATCTGAGAAGACAAAAGAATCGCATAATAATGACCTGAAATGACTTGCATATTAATGAGGCCTTTCAGTCAGGTAGGCTGTGAAAAAACCCTCTGTAATCATGTCTCAGCTCAATTTAAAATAATGGTATTCTATTATATTCTTTAAAATATCATGTATTTCTGTGATGCAAAGTGTCTGAACAATTATGTTACCTCTATGGCATTTCATATAGGCTTTTAGCTTAAAAGCATGCACATTTGGAGAAATATTGAGGGATTCTTATATGTTTATGTCAATTTTCTATACAGAGTAATATTTATTCAATATTTATTGTCATCACTATGAGTGCTGGATACTGTGTTTTCAATTCATACTTGCAGCCGGAGGGCGCTATGTACACCTTCAGGCCACAAATTCATATAAAGAAGAAAATGAACCAGGAACTAACGGCATGTCTTCTATAGATCGCTACCCATGGCTTTAACATCCAGATAAACACTTTTCAGGACAATAAATACACGATTGAGACAATGCATACAAGTATTGCCTCTGAATTTGCCTCTGAATAGCGCTGGCTCCGTGGGCGTGGCCGCATTAGCGGATAATGAGCTGAATCACGGACTTCTGATATGGCTCTCTTTTCATACAGATTACATAAACACAGAATGTTTGTTTTCAATTTGACTTGCACGATTTAAAACCTGACATTTCAACGTTTCTTTAGACATAAGTGTCATTTTTTTTGTCATTAGTATTCATAAGTTACAGTTCATTTTCTGAGAACTATCAGATTGGACTTCGTTCAGAGGGAGATGAGAGATCACGCATCATGTTACTTTTCTTTATTTTACAAAAAGCACAACATTGTGTTTTTACTCTGAGTGTACACAAATAAAAGAAGATATTCTATAGTTTCAATTGATATATTACTTGTGTCTCTATGACAAGAAATGACGGAGTATTTTAAGTCTGTTTTGCTGCAATGTGAAAAAAATCCTGCAAAACGCGCCAGCGCGTTAACAGACTCCAGAGAGTTAAAGAACTTCAGCGTTTCCTGGGTTAAGCAAACTTCTATTGGCGGTTCATCAGGAACTTCAGCATCGTGGCAGCACCCTTGACGTCCATGACCCATCGCCACTCGACCTCACTCATGTGGTCCCCCGAGACTCGTCAGGCTTTCCAAGAGTTAAAACACCGCTTCACTACAGCTCCCATTCTCCATCATCCGGACCCTAATAACGCCTTTATCACGGAGGTGGACACCTCCAGCACAGGAATTGGGGTGGTGCTTTCACAGCGACACAAGCCATCTAACAAAGTGTTCCCCTGTGCCTACTTCTCGAGGAAGCTTTCCCCCGCCGAGCGTAACTACGACGTAGGAAATTGAGAGCTGCTTACTATGAAAGCAGCCATGGAGGAGTGGCATCATTGGCTCAAGGGGGCTCAGCTGCCTTTCACTGCCCTAACCGATCACAAGAACCTAGAATACTTGAAGTCTGCTAAACGTTTAAATCCACGTCAGGCCAGATGGGCGCTCTTTCCCGGTTCCAAGAACACCAAAGTTGACACATTCTCCAGAATCTATGAGGGGAACGAACAGGCCAATACAACTGAAACCATTATCCCTGAAAATCTGCTGTTAGCTCCTGTCCAGTGTCTCCACCGAGATTGACCTGTCAAACACCCAGACACCACCACCACCCGAGTGCCCTCCAGAGCTCGTATACATCTCAGAACAACACAGAGACAAACTGCTACACCACGTCCATGACAGTCCAAGTTCAGGGCACCCAGGTATCACCACCACACTTCAGCTAGTAAGAAACAAATATTGGTGGCCCTCCATCTGTGGGGGCCCTCCCACTGTGCTACCGGTAATACCACCAAACCATCACACCAGGTCCCAGCCGGTTTGCTCCAGCCACTACCCATTCCACAACGCCCCTGGTCACACATAGCAATAGACTTTGTCACGGATCTTCCCAACTCACAGGGTAACACTACCATTCTGACCGTAGTAGACCGCTTCTCCAAGTCATGTTGTTTGATTCCTCTGCCTAAACTGCCTACTGCCATGGAGACCACCAAGACTCTTTGCAATTTCTTGTTCAGATTTTATGGTCTTCCAGAGGACATAGTGTCTGACAGGGGTCCTCAGTTCACCTCCAGAGTCTGGTCAGCCTTCTTCCGCCTCCTCAACGTTAACATCAGCCTCACCTCCGGGTACCACCCACAGTCCAATGGCCAAACAGAACAGTTGAACCAAGAACTCACTCGCTTCCTCAGAACCTACTGTCATAACTATCAATCTGACTCGAGCCGCTACATCATGTGGGCAGAATACGCCCAGAACTCACTCCAAAAACCAGCCACAGGTCTCACTCCATGCAAGTGTGTGCTGGGTTTTCAACCTCCACTATTCCCTTAGTCAGGAGAACCTTCCGAACTGCCAGCAGTCAATGAGTGGTTACAGCGAAGCGAGGAGACCTGGAACCGTGCCCACATTCACTTGCAGAGAGCCGTACAGAGACAAGAGGTTCAAGCCAACCGCCATCGCCGCCCTTGTCCTGAGTACCCCCCTGGTCAATGGGTCTGGCTGTCCATCCGGGACCTCCGCCTTCGGCTTCCATGCAAGAAACTCAGTCCTAGGTATGTGGGTCCAACGGGGTGCTTCAATACCTGGTCAACTGGGAGGGTTACGGCCCGGAGGAACGGTCCTGGGTCAATGCCAAGGACATTCTCGACCCCTCGCTCACCGATGAGTTTCATAGGACGCATCAAGAGAAACCGGCCCCCAGACCCAGAGGGAGACCTCGACATCGTTTGCCTCCTCGCGTCAGAAGCCGCTCGCAGGGTGGGGGCTCTGTCACGATTAGGTCTCCTGCACCAGATCTCCCGAACTGCCAGAGGGAGCCCTCACCTGAGTATTAGTTTCTATTGGACTTCATTTCCCATGCACCCACATACCTGGGACTGATTACTCATGCACCTGCCGCCAATCATCTCATCACTCACCCACTATAAAGCTCACACACACACGCAGTCCTGTGCAAAGTCTTGATCAGCCACGGTTATCATTTCTGAGCATTCTACCCTGTTTGCTGTTTTGTTATCGACTTGGACTGTTATTCTGGATTGTGATACTTGCTGCCTGCCTCGACCCTCTGCCTGTTTACTGGTTTATGATTCCTGTATTGACTAAGTTGTTGAATAAACTGCAAATGGATTAATACACTTCTGACTAGTGTTGTCAAAAGTACCGGTACTTCGGTACCAAGTCGGTACTGAAATTTTGAAAATGTGACGATACCAGCATTTCTGTAGTACCAGTAGTA
This sequence comes from Ancherythroculter nigrocauda, assembly GCA_036281575.1. NCBI lineage: Eukaryota > Metazoa > Chordata > Actinopteri > Cypriniformes > Xenocyprididae > Ancherythroculter > Ancherythroculter nigrocauda. Next base: position 9,645,643 of record VTFQ01000022.1, read on the forward strand.
CAGAGAATCCGGGTATATTCGGTACCCACTGATAGGGCTGTGGCATTTACGTGAATATGACACGAGTGAAGCACAAAGCTTTGTTTACAAAAGAAATAATAGGTTAGCAATTAAATGTGAAACGCAGCCATGGAAATATTTTTGTTCATGCCGAATGAGAGAGGTACGTGAGTCCATGTTTTGCGAATCACGATCTTGTCACCCGATTATCAGCGAATTTAACAATATTCCATTAGTTATTCACTGAACATGGAATTTCTGTTTCTTTTCCCAAATCTTCACTCACGCAGGGGATTATAAACATTTCTTTTGTTCGCATTAAGCCTATTAGGCTATTCGCATTCTTTACTGTGGAAAAAACACCGTAGGACAGACACCTTTTTGCTTGCACATCAATTTCTATTTAACACAGGTTGTGGTTGTTATTAGACTTTATAAGGCACGTCAAGTTTATTTGTACAGTGCGTTTCACACACTGGTGATTTTTAGTTTAGTTTTCTCTGGCAGCGCTAAATCAAACATAGCCTGAATGTCTGAAGATAAAACTCGCTCTTCAGACCTTTTACAACAAGTGTCAGTTGCTTGTAACATCAGGAGATAACATGAAGATATTATTAAAGAGAAATGGTCTCTTTCCTGCTTGTGTCCAACATGCCTCTCAAAGCGCAGAGCGGTAGGCTATATCAAAGACTATAATAACGGGACTTTGGCTATATGACGCATCTTTGTGTGGAAATAAAAAACGTCTCAGGTTACGCATGTAACCATGGTTCCCTGAGAAAAGGGAATGAGACTCTGCGCTGATTGCGCTACGGGGAACGTCACGTGACCCAGGTGTCTGAAAGCAACTATCCAATAACTCCAATCCCTATTGGCCGGCGACAGCCTATGACGTCATATGGCGTGACCCGGAAGTATAAAAGGAGCGCCTGGAGAAACAGAGACATCCATCATCTTGAGGGACTGTTCTGCAGGCAGGCAGCCTGAAGCATGGCAGGAAAGCACAGAGTCTCGTTCCCTGTTCTCAGGGAACCATGGTTACATGCGTAACCTGAGACGTTCCCTTTCGAAAGGGAACTTCAACTCTGCGCTGATTGCGCTATGGGGAACGATATACCCACGCCACCATGCTTGAGGAGAGTGCATGCCAAATAATATGGCTGACAAACGTCAAGCAGTTTCGAAGGAAACGCTTAGCAACTCACCCTCGGGCCACACCAGGCTGTCAGTGACAGCATTCCCTATGCCAACAGCCCAAGCTGAGCCTACAGAAGGCCTTCCAGAGAGAGAAGGCCTACTAAGGCCGCTAGAGGCATCCAACTTTTCCACAGACAAAGTGGTTTCTTTAAGGGAATGAGGCCAGGGAACCGAAGGGAACCCCGTCCAGTCACTAGAGGGGAAAGAAGTCACCCCTAATGCCACCAGGGAGGCCGACCTGGTCTGTCATAGGACAAACTTAGTCTTGGCCAACCCTGTCTGAGTACAGAATCTCCATAACGCATTCTTCATAGAAGAGAGCAGGTAAGAGTGACTGCAGAAAGGCAGGAGCAACTCAGACCCACGCGTAGAGACGGGCATCCTGGAGAGCAGAACTCAGCTGAGTGCTATGAACCCTCCTATTGAGGGGAGATAATCCACTCATCCTAGGATCTACTCAGTGCTTAATTAACGCACTGAGGAGGCTGTGCGCTAGAGAACCCTGATACAGGGGAGCACAAACCAGCCTGGGGCTGAATCTTAGGAGGAGGCCTGATTAAGGCCTACCACCATGATCAGCTTAGGGAGCTAAGCACTATTACAACATAACCCCAAAAGGGAAGTACAAAGCTCACCTAACAGGTAGACCATGCATGGGCACATACTCATGGAGGCCAAAGAGGGGCCTACAGCATGATAGTAGCTATATGTGAAACAGAAGTATATTCAGAAAGTGGCCTGAAGGGGCCACCCTGAACACCTTCTTGCTGCAGCAGACAGGCAACTTCAATGTCAGCATAGGAGACTGCAAAGCGCCCGCATGATAATCTACCCAACACAATCCAACGAGCAGTGCACTCAGTAAAAGCACCTTTTTACTCTTTCAAGCAAGAGGAGTACAACATACACCAACACATAGTCGAGGAAGGCCTGTGCGGGCCTATCACCTCAACAGACACGTGGGCATCAGCTCGTGGCAGTATTCTTAGGCACCGAAGAACGATAAATAACTGACACCAAGGAAGTTAAATATCATCTGGGCACCTGGCCAACCAGAAGTGTATATAAAAGGTTCTCAGAGAGAAATACACGTCAACATATACCACTATGTTGAAAATGGCGGCCTATAGGGCCTAGCAACCTTTAGACATATGGCATAAGTCCAGTGGCCATCTCTAGGAGCATTGAATAGATCCACCTTAGACATCTAGGTGGCTATTAGCTCAACTAGCGTAAGATCAGGCTCAGGGAGACGGATGCAGTTCAAACCAAACCTCAGTAAGGTTTAACCACAGCATACACCCTGAGGGGCTAGCCACTCAAAGTGCTCGGAAAAGCACCATAAATTCTCACAGCGAGAAGAGTACGCAGCTGAACTCCAAATGCTACACCAGAGGCCGAGAAGAGGCCTACCTTAGTAAACTTATGGCATCAGCAAGCGGCTGCCATAACCAGTCCACCCAAAAGCCATGTATTTAGTATTGAAACTTCCTCAGAAGAAATACATAGAACGCTGCCACCCAACGTGAACAGGCCTGATTAGGGCCTATCCGTCGAGGTGGGGCGTGGCCTTTTTAAGGTGGTCAGGTTTTTCCAAAGCATCCTGCCAACAAATCAACTAAAAAGGAGGCCTAGTGGGGCCTACAATCTCAGCAACAAGTGGCGTTCAGCAACTGTAGAGTAAAAACACTTGTTTTTAGAATAAAACACAAACTGTGCCAGCATGTGAACTAGAAAGGAGACCGTTGGGGCCTACCATTCTAATGACACGTGGATTCAGCTCGTGAAATGCTGTAAACTATGTGAGCAAACTATGATCAGCTAACAGCACTTGTTAGAAAAACAATTGCTAACTAGAAGGAGGCTAATTAACCATAAGAGCCTACAATCAAAGTTATATGCAATATAGCTGTTAACAAAATCACAAAAAGGGAGCTAATAGAAACCAGCTTTTCTCAAAAAGCGGTTCTATACTACCCTGAGTATGCAATCCAACAGGTGATGCACTCACTAACACCAATAAACCTACTAATGGGGAATATAGGTCACCAGTGTCTCCAATAGCGGCTACATGAAAAAGCCCGCTATTACGGGAACAGGTGCTAACCTGTGGCAGCATAAGTACGCTCACATACAATGTAGGGCAAAAGTCTAGAACTTCAAAGCAAATGCAGCGCTTTGATGTATATGCTGTTTTCAAAGAGGAAAATAATTCTCTCCATACAGATTCTCAAATCTGTACTGAGCCATAGAGGACGAATGCTAAACCCTAGCAACATCAACTCAAACTTGATTAAAGAAACAAGTGGTTCAGAGGAAAAAACACATTTTCCCTAGCATAAAAGTTCTAGAAAGTGGGGCCTTGCACACAGAGCATGACTTATCTACGCAAAGATAAGGGCACCTGAGATAACAGCATCAGGGAGTCTAAAAAACAGTCTACAACCTAGCTGTTTAAACTCAACAATTGCACCTACAAAACAAGGGGATAATGGGCATACGGCCTAACAACTCCCTCGGGAGGAGACCAGAACTAGGAACTATACAACCTGACAAGGGATAGTATACATAGGGTTATATATAAATAACACACCTAACCTAGCTCTAGCCTGGCCGCTAAACTACGGGCCTTCTTACAGGGCCACAAGCCTAGTGAAGCCTGGGCTTCACCTCCAAATCTCATGGAAAAGAGAAAGAAAGTGAAGCTCACAAGCAAACAATGTCAGGTGGCCGATTAAGGCCGACCTAAACATGCATAATAACTGAAGTGACGAGTGCTAACTCAAACTACCCTAGAACACAGCAGATGAGAAGCTACTCTAAACAACAGGTGGCTAAGAGGCGGCCATTTTGTGGCCGCCTCTTAGCTTAGTTGCTTAGTTGACATTCAACTTGATATTCAACAGTGTTTTTGATCGGACACCATTCAATGCGAATTGAACTGAGCTGGACGATGACATCATTGTTTTCTCCAGAGTTGCTGTATAGATAAATGAACTAAATTAATAACTAATAATTTTTACATCAGATTGAATCAATACTAAACTTGAGCTGGACAATGACACCATTTTCTTCTAGAGATTATTTAATTATTTTCCTGGTAAAGCTGCTTTTACACAATCTGCATTGTAAAAAGCGCTATATAAATAAAGGTGACTTGACTTAAAACTTTGACATCTGGCAACCGCATGCGAGAAAACTCATAGAAGCTTTTAAAAAACAGAATGTAATATTTTGTCTCCTTTCTATTTGACGAAAACAAAGAGATTTTGGTAAAGTTTATATTTTTGTAATTACATTTTAGTCTCGTCTTTTTTTCATCAACGATATTCCATGTTGATATAGTTATCGTTTAATGACCTTGGTGTCGTCTCGTCATCGTCTAGTCATCATCTAGTCATCATCTTGTCTTACGGTGCATGCCCACTGCAGCAAAACTCCGCTCAGTGCTGCTGATGACACTAAAACTCCTCTACTTTGGGGTGTGTCTGTAGCGAGTGTGTTAAATCTACGGCTGGGAATCTTTAGTCACTTCACGATCCGATTCCAAAATGATTCCAAAATTACTTTTTTTTATTATTATTAATTAATTAGTTTACCGACTTAACCTTAAAATCCTTACATTTACGTATCCTTATATAAGTAATTATAAGTAGGCCTACTTTTTAAAATAATTACAAATTGAAAAATTAAAACAATTGTATGTTAAGTATTTTAAATATAACTTCAAAACATACAAGCAAGTAGCAAATAATAAAGAGGAGCAACGAAACATATTACAATTCTCCCTTTTCGGGACGCGCGGTTCTCGTTTGACACTCTTCCCGAGGGAAGAGGTGTCTGCATCTGTGCCTTATGATTCTGGCCCCGTTTGTGCTGAGGCAATACGGTGGCTGCGATCATAGGGCTCGCAGATGAGCTCGTTGGGAAGTTTGAGAAAGTTGTCTCTCTCTCGGCTTCCCTGCGGAAGCCCTCTCGGCTTTCCCTGGGCGATACCGAGCAGGAGGGACCTTCTGTCTCAGGCACAGGGGACAATATTTCATCCCCAGCCAGAGATGTGGAATCTTTATGTTGTGCCCCTGAGGGGAACCAACTGAGGAACACAGGGCTTTCACCTCAAGTTATCGAGACTATTTTAAATGCTAGAGCTCCCTCTACTAGAGCAAGTTATACCAACAAATGGGGTGTCTTTGAAAGATGGTGTACTGCACACAATGCAGATCCAGTAAACTGCCAAATTGCTACAGTTATCGGAAAAGTTATCAACAGGTACATGTCCCGCCACTCTCAGGGTTTATGTGGCCGCTCTCTCGGCTTGCCACACTCTGATTGACGGTGTGCCTTTGGGCAAGCATGTCCTGATCTCTCGCTTCGTTCGAGGAGCTAGCCGGCTTAAGCCTCCTTCTAGAACCAGGATCCCTTCATGGGACCTAGCAATAGTCCTAGAGGGCCTGGTTGAGACCCCCTTTGAACCGTTAGAGTCAGTTCCTGACAAACTGTTAACTCTGAAAATGGTTTTTCTTATGGCTATAACTTCTCTGAAAAGAATTGGGGATTTGTCCATTGTGCCATCCTGCTTAGACTTTGCCCCAGGAATGGTGAAAGCTATTTTGCATCCTCATCCTGACTATATGCCTAAGGTTCCTTTCTCGAACTTGCATCCGGTCACTCTTGAAGCCTTCTGCCCTCCGCCGTTCACAACGCCGGAGCAGGAGAGACTTCACAGACTGTGTCCAGTCCGTTACTAGCCAGTGGCGTAAGTCAGAGCAACTGTTTGTTTGTCATGGCGGCCATAACAGGGGTGCGGCCGCCACGAAACAGACCATGTCACATTGGGTGAGAGATGCTATTGCCCTTGCTTATGAGGTGCGTGGTCACACTTCGCCAACGGGCATCAGGGCTCATTCCACCAGGGGGGTTGCCTCTTCTAGAGCTTTGGCGGGGGGCGCCCCCTTACAAAATGTTGTGATTCGGCAGGTTGGTCCTCTCCGCACACATTCATAAGGTTTTATAGTTTGGATGTTCATGTCACTCTGGGCTCTTATGTCCTTGAGTCGACATCGCAAGCTAGTGTTTGAAACTCTCTGTGCTTGTGACATACTTCACAGTCAGGGGGTCCGGACACACAGTGCGGCGGCGTGGGTATTCTCGTTCCCATAGCGCTGAATAAAGTGCAGCTTAGAGTGTAGCCTTTGAAAGGGAACGCCCTGGGTTACTTCACTGTAACCCTGTTCCCTGAGAAGGCGGGAACGAGAAGCTGCGCTTCTTTGCCGCACTGAGATGTCCCTGGACTGCTCTTCAGACAAAATATCTGCTGATGCACAGGTGGCAAATCTAATTATAGCCTCGCTACGACTTATTCCAATGACGTCACGCAAGGCTATAAATATAGGTCAATTTCGTTGACGTTGTTATACACATATATTCACAGCTGGTCACGACTAAAGACATTCCCATAGCACTGAATAAAGCGCAGCTTCTCGTTCCCGCCTTCTCAGGGAACAGGGTTACTGTAAAGGTATGCACTGCAAAAAAGATGGTAAGATCCAGGTGCAGCGATGTTTATTACAGGAAACTCCAAGCACGTAATCCAGAACACAAGCAAAGGTTAAACTCCACAAAACAGTCCAATAACAGAAAGCCAGAGAAACAAAAGTGCACGTAACAAAATAACAAACCACAATCAAGGACAGAAACAACTGAGACTAAATAGACAGACACTAATGAACAAACACAAAACAGCTGGGTGCAATGAATGGGATAATGAGTCCAAGAGGTGAGTATGGGTAATGAAGTTCAAAACAGTGAAACAAGAGTCCATGTGGGAGTGCCCTCTGGTGGCTAAATGGGGCACTCCAACTCATGATCATGACAGTACCCCCTCCTTACGGAGCGGCTACCAGACGCTCCATGAAAAAAAACAAAAAAACAAAAACACAACTCTCAGGAGGGAGGAGGACTGGAGGAGGACCAGGGGGAGGGACGGCGGGCCAGGACCAGAGCCCCCAACCGAAGGCCAGGGGGGAGCCGGAGGAACAGACCACGGGGGCTCTAAGAAGGTCGGGGTCCTGGCTGAATGCCAGGGCGGCACTGGAGGAACTGACCAGGCGGGTTCCCTAGGGTCCGGAGTCCTGGTTGATTGCCAGGGCGGCACTGGAGGAACTGACCAGGCGGGTTCCAGCGGTTCAGATGGCCGGGACAGTGGCAGCAGGGCAGGCGGCCTGGGCGGCGGCGGCTGCAGGGAGGGCGGCAGGGCTGGCGGCAGGGCTGGCCAAGGGTGCTCCGTGGTCGTATCAGGGGGAGCGGGCAGCTCGGTGATGGCAGTGGGCTCAGGCTGGGGCTGCTCTGGGACGGCAGCGGGCTCAGGCTGGGGCTGCTCTGGGACGGCAGCGAGCTCAGGCTGCTCGGGCTGCTCTGGGACGACAGCAGGCTGCTCGGGCTGCTCTGGGACGACAACAGGCTGTTCGGGCTGCTCTGGGACGACAGCAGGCTGCTCGGGCTGCTCTGGGACGACAGCAGGCTGCTCGGGCTGCTCTGGGACGACAGCAGGCTCGGGCTGGCGGACTGCTCCAAAGTCCATAGAGCTCGAGTTCATCCTCAGCGCACGCAAGACAGCCAAAACATAAAAAGTGAGCACAGCCCTCTGGGCCAAGACAGGACTGACCAGGAGAGCAGGCTGCTCTGGAGCGGACTCACTGGCTGGAGCGGACTCACTGGCTGGAGCGGGCTCTGGAGTGGACTCACTGGCTGGAGCGGGCTCTGGAGTGGACTCACTGGCTGGAGCGGACTCACTGGCTGGAGCAGACTCACTGGCTGGAGCGGACTCTGGGGAGGCCTCCAGGTCTTGAGGGATGGAAGCCTTCCTCCTCCTCTTCCTCCTTTTACGTATGTAAAGAGGAGACTCAGTGCCCACCTCCTCTGTGGCCTCTGGAGCGGACTCACGGGCTGGAGCGGACTCACAGGCTGGAGCAGGCTCTGGAGTGGACACACCGGCTGGTGTGGGCTCACGGGTTGGAGCGGCCTCTGGAGTGGACACACGGGCTGGAGAGGGCTCACGGGCTGGAGCGGGTGCTGGAGGTAGTCGAATCAGCCCATTCCCACGCAGATGCAGGTAATTGGAGAAATTCCAAAAGTTTAACCCCCTTACCAGCTCCATCTCCCACTGTGGCAGAGGTTTATCCAGACAACCATTGAATATGTCCTTGAGGATCACATCAGGGAGATTTAACCTCTCAGCCCGTGACCAAAACCTTTGGGTGAAAGCCCTCACCTCCATTCCCCTCTGACAAAGCTTGGTCAGACAAGACTGACCCTCCTCAGCCCCAGCAGATGGCCGGATCCTTCCACTGCTGGATCTAGACATGGTGGTTTGTTCTGTCACGGTATGCACGCAAACAAGATGGTAAGATCCAAGTGCAGTGATGTTTATTACAGGAAACTCCAAGCACGTAATCCAGAACACAAGCAAAGGTTAAACTCCACAAAACAGTCCAATAACAGAAAGCCAGAGAAACAAAAGTGCACGTAACAAAATAACAAACCACAACCAAGGACAGAAACAACTGAGACTAAATAGACAGACACTAATGAACAAACACAAAACAGTCCAAGAGGTGAGTATGGGTAATGAAGTTCAAAACAGTGAAACAAGAGTCCATGTGGGAGTGCCCTCTGGTGGCTAAATGGGGCACTCCAACTCATGATCATGACAGTTACAGTGAAGTAACCCGGGGCGTTTTCTATTAAAACATTTCACCATTTAAATTTTTTTGAGAGAACTTTCTTGTTTTACCAGTTTTCTTAATGTAGAAAGTTGTTCATTTATTTGATAAATAACCTATAATAAATCAGGAAACAAGATGAGGTAAAATAAACCATGTGTATGGGTTGACATTCTCTTGATTTGTGCTTAGGTAAAAGTGCAATAATTCTGATGAAATGTAAAAGTACATTTCTCAAATGACAATAATCACTTATTATAATTGAGCAAAATAATTTTGATTATCAATATATGCCGCATGACAAAAAATGTGACTAAGTTTTCATTGACTAAAACTAGACTAAAATTCCCAGGCATTTAGTCTAAACAAAAACAGGACAAGGTTGACTAAATATGATAAAAAATAAAAAGTTCATTTGACACAGTACAGTGTTTCACCAAAGCTTTTTTAAACCAATTTAATAAGATTTTTCCCATAGTATCATACTCAGACTTTTTAAAAAAAAAATTCCAAAGAGTTACAAGCAGTCTAGTTTCGATCACTTACCATACTCAAGTGCCTTCTGAGTTAGTCTGACTTCAGCTCCTGCATTGTTGCTTGTAGACACTAAGACCAGGTTTACAAGAACCAAAAGACACCAAAGGAACATCATTTTCAATGTAGCCTATAAGAGACACACATCATGGGCATAAGAATAAGTGTTTTAACTGTCAGAATAGGTGACCAATTTAATAGGCTCCAGGCTAATGCAGTTGTTTCTATTTTAAACACAGTGACATTTAGTACAAAAGTACTAATTACATCAGCTCCTGTCCTGTGTAGCAAATTCTGCACTTCAAAAAGCAACAATCAGCTTTTGGTTTTGTGCATACAATTTTTTATTGCAACATCTACTTGGTAAACTTGATATTAGCAAATAAGTTGATTATTAAAATAATTTACTACACAATATTATCTGTGTATTTATCAATGCCTTTATATATACGGTTTGTTTGAGAACTAATCTACAGTATGACATACTTAGTTGCTAGTCTGACCAGTTAAACTGATTTTTCCCAAGTGAAAATAAACATCCTCTTTCATTTTAACACAGCTTCCCAAAGCTCAGTTTAACAAGTTCTCTAATCTCTCTTAGTTCTCAAATGCACAATGTTCTACATGAAGAATGACATGGTGAGAAAAGTGTGTCCTAAATTTGTACTTTTTGATTTAAATGTTTCACTCAAGGCTTATGCTTGAAATAAGTAGGTGTGTACAAACTGATCCATTGGTAGTGTACATGCATACATTTTTTTTAACCTTAAAAAAAAGCACTCTGTTTTTGCTGGAGAATGAGGAAATGGTTGAGACAAGCAATGTCTTGATTTGTTATGTTGCCCTGAAAGATACCTTTGTCCTACAGTCAGATGAAGCCACATGACTGTGAACAAGTTGATGTTATGCTTATATTGAATTAAGGCGAGCTAGAATTAAATGCAGATAAGAGGAGTCACTTTGCAGGAATGCGTCATGTGACTTGGGTTTATTTCCTGCTGTTACTAAATTTTGACATTTTACAACCATATTTTGTATATCAAACTAGACCATATGAGTAACACAATATACAATATATTCACAAAATGAATATTGTTAACATAGATTACCACTACGTTACAAACCAAGGACAGTCGATATAACAAATATCTACTCATGAACCACAATATTTCTCTTGTGCAGAACCATACCACTAAAGAAAAAGAATTTTGAATATAATCTGTAGAATACACTTAGCATTATCATTCAATGTACACATACAGTACAGATTAGATCTGAACAGATCAGGGAAATAAATATATTTCACACATAAATTGACCTCATGTAGGCTGGTGTTGTTCAGATATAATGTATATACGTATATATATATATATATATATATATGTGTGTGTGTGTGTGTGTGTGTGTGCACTGTACCTTAAACTGTAGTGAAGTGCTATATGGCTGGTCTCTTCCTGTCCAGATGTATGAACTGTCTGATCCCTGGCTAGTAGCAGCACTGAGTGGAACTGAAAGAGAGACATTTCACCACTAATTCACAGCAACAGGAAGAGATCGTCAAATTGTTGTGAAATTCACTTACACAGCAGCATGCTCTAGCGTCCATACACAACCTGAGCAGACAAACCATTCAGCAATGAGCAGTAATATTTAGAAATTGTGGTTTGTGAAATTTGTATTCTTATTCATTTTCCCAGTGAGTTAGAACCACAATAGTATCATTAAAGAAGAGGAATGTAAAATGAAAGAAGGGGAAAGTAAAATGCTTTACTTTAGAATGTTGATGTCCAAATTGTACAGTGCAAGATACTGCACTAGATAGTGATTTGCTGTTGATGTCAAATGCTGTGTGTCCAACCAAATTATGGTATTTTAACACAAAATTTTCTTCATTGTCTAATACTAAACATGTGACACTGCCTCAGAGTAGAACATATACACACCCATTTTAATACCAACCAAAGAATATTATTGTTACATGGACACTTTTTATTTACTCATTGTATATGGACAATTATTTATGCACATATAAATAGGCATTGAATAAAAAACTAATTTTACTCAATTTTAAAATAGAAATAGGTCACTATTTGTATATGTTAAAAGAAATTAGAAATAAAGCAAAAAATCCTTTGATTTCTAATGCACACAATTCATATTACTTGATTATATATATATATAATATAATATAATATGTATATATTATATTCTCCTAGTATTTGATATGATGTAAATGATATGTTATTATTGCCTTCACACACACATATGTATGTGATGCGATGTGATGTGATGTGATCTGCGAAAACCCATCACATGGTTTAAATTTTACCTAGCACAGGTTTCAATACCACATGAAAGCTGGATTTGAGCCCTAATCAAATCTGTTTTTACTTCTTTCATAGCTTGTCTGTAACAAGTTATGGTTGTCTGAAGTTGGCTGATCGCTCTGATTTTCAGAAACTGAATTCTGAGAAAAACAGGTTTAAATAACTGTCACCCTTTTTTTTGCATATGAAAATGCACTATCCAAACATAAATGGTTGTAATTCAAGAATGCTTTGGAATATAGACCTAAGGTTGTATATATATATATATATATATATATATATATATATATATATATATATATATATATATATATATATATATATATATATATACACACACACATACATACATACATACACACACATACATATATATATTTTTATTACAGAGACATATATATATTACTACAGAGACCGCGTTTTTTTACAGTGTGTTCAGGGGACAGGCAGCTAGCGGATAGTGAGGAGATGTTTGCTGTATGTGACAAAAAATGTTTTGGCCTAGAAATGCGTGACATCACTTAGAGCACCGTTAAATTTATTTATTTTGATTTAACACCATTGTTTCTGGTTCAAATGTGATTGCTTCATGTTAAATTGACATGAAATGGTTACTAGAACTCACTTGATGTTTTCATTTTGAAATAACGTTTCAGTCAAGTAACCCAACCAAACAGGACTTTCACTTCCCATCATGCTTTGCACCTGGCTGAAGAGGGAGAGTAAATGTTGAAAAGGTGTTATTTTATGCATTTTTTTTTTTTTTTTTTAGAAAGATGAGAATATGAAGAGAATTCTTACTGTTTAATGTTCTATTATGTAAAAGTTTTTGTTATGTTAGTGGGTTTTTTTTTTTTTTTTGGAGATTGTGGTGAAGTGTAGAGCTTGTGCTTGGGTTGAGGACCTGCCAACAAGATTTGCCATTTTATATAATGAAGCAACCACTATGATAGTGCTTTGGATCAAACCAGTATCATTTCTAGACTGCCAGAACTGATTATTGCATGTGTAAATAGTTACATTTAGTTTGTTGCTAAAGGACAAAACAAAAGCATTAATAATCATAGAATTATTATAAATTCATCTATTTAAAAAGAATTAATTACCAACAGATTTCCAGGCATTTCTTTTTGTTCCACAGCTGATGTATTTTGCTTGCTTTAAAATAAATGTCTCTTTTTTTAGTTAAGTTTTTATATTGGAGTCTTTTTTGCTGCCATTGTTTTCCTTGGATTCTGAGTTCCATGCAATTTTAAGCTTTTCTTGGTTCATTCCAAGTTTTACAGGCAACCTTTCTCATGCTAATTCAGATGAGCACAATTGGTTTTAAATTAATCTAGTTTATTTTATTTCAGGACTCCATAGTCCCGGTTTTAGTAATCCGTACTTAATATGTGTTTCAGAAAGCCATTATTTAAGCCACGATTAACTATTCTAGATTAAGGCCTATCCTGTCTTAATTTAAACCCTGTCCGGGAAAACGCCCCATAGAAGTTTAAGTTTATGAAAATGTAAAAATATAATTGTTTATATTTTATAATAATATATTACAAAGCATGTTTTACTCTTAAACTGCAAGAAAATAAATGCCAATAATGTCAACTTTCCAAATTATAGGTTGAAATATTTCAAAAATGTGAAAAAAAGTGGAAATTTGCATTAATACACCTTCATTCTACATGTTATGTGGTTTATTTTGATAGGTGAACTGTCTTTGTAGTGTTAAGAGGGTAAAAGCTTTTTTTTAAACCTCCGCTGGGTGTGTTCTTAAACAGTAATGTTAGAGAAAGACAGCCTTGCCACAATAAATCGCTATTTTTCTGCATTTAACAGGCTAATTTTGCCAAGATATTTTCAGAGATGATAGACAAGATGTTGTAGAATGATAATTTAATGAAAACCCAATTTTGACCAAAAAAAAAAAATAATAATAAAATTTTTATATAAAATAATATAAAATATATATATATATATATATATATATATTATGGCATGCCATTCAGGAAATTATTGTATTTATAATATGAAGTTTGAGTATATGGAATGAAAGTCTGAATATTTCAAAAGGAAATTGGAATACATGGAATGAAAGTCTGAATATACGTAATGAAACTTGAATATATGTGTCAGCCACCAGATCAGTCACCTTCCCTGCATTACATTTCCCAGCATCCCTCCTGATCCACACCTGCACCCAGTCAGCTCATCTACTCATTATATGGATTTCCTGCACATAATCACCTGAACTCTCTATAAAGACTCACCTCTCCTGCACTTGATTGTCTGGTCTCGTCCATACTCACCTGATTCATCTGCCTTCTGTCTTCTGCCATCAGTCATCCATCAGCCTTCAGTCCTCTCACCGATCCTGCAAAGAGACATTGAGTTACTTTCAGCTAAGTCATACTTCAACATGCTTTCTGCTATATACTCACAATTCATCTCCTCTGTCCATATCCGTGCCTCTGATTTAAATAAAGACTGCGTTTGTGTTACTCACCTGATCCATCTGCCACATCACCTGCCGTTCCCACTGACCGTCTGCTCACCCTGTTCCAAGATGGCCGCTCAACCGAGGACTTTCTCACCTGGTGTCCTGGAACAAGGACACCTTGAAGACCTCTTTTTACCAGCAGGTCCCAGTGGCAGCAACAACATATTCCCTGGCACAGTATATTGATTATGCGCTATGGCTGAGTGGTTTTTCCCTCACTGTTGGTGAGGTTGATGAAGACACCACCGCCACTCAGCCACAGTCACCCGCATCCACTCCAGCCACCATAGTAACCACGCTTCAACCTTCAGTCTTCCCTCGACACAGAGAAGAGGTCACACACAGCACGGAACTCATAACCCAAGTAAGAGACCCTTTCCTAATTTCTGTTCGGACTGCTTTAATGAAGTTCCCTATTCTCCAGTCCCCATCTCCAGAGCCCTCGATCAAGAGGCCAGAGGCGACTCCCTTCCTTGCCCCGAGTCTGGAGGCGACTCCCTGCCTCGTCGAGAGCCCTGAGATGGCTCTAGCCCATGAGCCCGCTCCAGTTCCTGAATTCGCTCCTTGTCCAGAGGACATTACAGTGTCTATAATGGCACTAGCAATTGTGTGTGTTTGGGCCACCCACACAACGACTCAAGCCACTGACTAACGCCCAGTACAGGCTCCAGCCCCTGAACTCTACCCTGTGCTCCTTCTGGCCCCAGAGCTCAGCCCAGTGCCGGTTCCGGAGTCCTCTTCAGCCCAAAGTTCCCAGAGATTCTCCTAAAAATTATTTTTTTGGGGGGGGCTATCTGTTCCCGACCTTGGTGGCCGAGCCTGGGGTCCAGGCCAAGGCCATGGAGGCCGCACCACCATGGCCCCTTGAACTGCCTGCACCGCCATGGCCTCCCGAATGGCCAGCACCGCCATGGCATCCTGAACTACCTAATCCACCATGGCTTCCCGAGCTGTCTGATCTGCCATGGCTTCCTGAGCAGCCTGATCCGCCATGGCATCCTGAACTGCCGGATCTGTCCAAGTTCCCTGTCCTGTACCGTCCTGGAGACGACCTGCCCTCATCACCCGGATCACCTGTCACGACTCCAGGACGCCCTCCCTCCCTCCCCGGCTGAACAGGAGTACTGTCAGCCACCACTCAGTCGCCCTGCACTACATATCCCAGCATCCCTCCTGATCCACACTTGCACCCAGTCAGCTCATCTCCTCGTTATATATGGATTCGCTGCACCTGCACATCATCACCTGCACTCTCTATAAAGACTCACCTCTCCTGCACTCAATTGTCTGGTCTCGTCCATATGAACCTCAAGACTACTTACCTGCTACTTACCCGATTCATCTGCCTTCTGTCTTCTGCCATCCGTCAGCCTTCAGTCCTCTGTGCGTACGCTCGTTTCCATGCAAAATTTGGCATTTATCAATATGAGCATGAGCGGTGGCTACAATCAAATCTCACGTCAGGTCTCAGCTCGTTTATGCACGTTTTTGAGTCAGCGGGAACTTGCGTGTGCAGCATAGTACTAGTAGATCTGGTAGAGAATTATTATGGGAACTTATTTAGCTTTGGATGCGCAAATGGCAACATCAAAAGAACGTTAGGATTCACACATCATGCACCTCCAAAACAGAGAAAATACAGCCTACAAGGAATAAAAAAATAAGACTACACAAAATATATTTCACTGAAATAATTAACAAAACAAAAGAGAAAAACTGCATCAAGTAGGGCTAGTACAGGCTATGCTCATTTGATGCGTTGTATTCGTTTCCCTTATTTTATTAAAATATGCCTATTTATCTTTATTCTATTAAATCCAATTGATCGCGTGGGGGCCTCACACACGCAGACGCTACATGTCAGTTCTAGCATTGCTAACTTTACATTTCAGCCATTTATCAGCAAACTAAACGCAGAGAAAGTTAACACTGCTCAGTTTAATGTTCCGCTATAGGAGCACATCTGTACACACACACACACACACATATATATATATATTATTATGGCATCCTTACTAAGTATTATGAAGGGGGATCAAGCGGGAATCTTTATTGGTGTCGATTTTCAGTCTCTTTTTAATGATAGGCTTTACGCATCTGTCAATCATCCCCACATGCTATTTGGGGGAAGAACCTAGTGCTATGATTGGTCGAACTCTTATTCTTTTGCTGTTGCTTGATTTGAGGACTGCGCGTGCACAGAGGCGTCACCAGGTTTTTGCATAGTTTAGAGTGACAAATCGTACCAGCGTACTTTGAAGTCAAAATGTGTATCCACTATGCAAATTGCGTACAGGTTGGCAGGTCTGCTTATTGATAGAACGGTGGACGACTTTACCTTCTGCCTTGTCAGTCCCCTCACCTCAAAATCTACCTCAAAAACGGTAGCGTTAGCTAATAATTTTCCACTGGAGCTTTAGCTAGCTGGCTAACGTTGCGTTCTCTCCTGCTGTGTTCAATGACTCAATTCATCAAGCTGTAGCTAACATTAGCTAAGTCTATGTTGTAATGACTGAGACAAATCAGACACAGTTATTTGTTAGTTAACCAACAGTTTTAAGCTAAGGGTACCAAAATGAATTAACCTGAACTTGGGCGAAGAAACCCCCACTTTCAGCTTTAAATGCATAAGTCTTTTTCTGACGACGGAATCGCAGATGAGCAGCGCATACAAAGGGTACTAGAATAAATTAACCTGAACTTGGGCAAAGAAACCCCAACTTTCAGCTTTAAATGCATAAGTCTTTCTGACGATGGAATCTCAGATTAGCAGCACGAACAAATAAGCTAACCTGAATTTGGACAAAGAAATCCCCACTTTCAGCTGTAAATGCATAAGCCTTTTTCTGATGACGGAATTCCAGATTAAGCAGCATAAATTTACCTGTGTGACGAAGAAATCGCACTACAGAGTTTGTAATGGTGTTCTGGGCGAGACTCCCCAGTCACCGCTTAAAGGCCTTTTTACTATTCGTTACGTCACTATATTCATATTAATGCACTGGACCGCACATATGAAACACACGCAATGAATTTGTGGTGTAAATTCTAGCTTAGCTAACTAGCAATTCACCACTGTCTGTGAAGTGATGTGCTGTGCTGTTGTGATTTGTGAGTTATGCGTGACCACACTGGAGTTCTCAATGCGGACTTGCAGCACAGTTAGAATTCTGCTCTATTCTGATAGGCTGGCATTGGTCTCCTGGCAACGCATGACAACAGAGCGTGGAGAGCAGACACCTCTGAAAGTCTGATAACAGCACCCACATCACAGACCGTTGTGCAAACAACAAACCTCGTGTAGCCAAATCTAGCTCTATAGAAATCCTACACATATACCCTACAAGTTAAAACCCTTTATCTCGACTATAAGCTGCTAGCACCCTGCTAGCACCTAGACATGTGCAAGCGTGAAGCATTCAAGCCAAAGACTTTATAGACTTTGGGATCCCTTTTAGGAGGGATTTTGATTTGAACTGTTGATGGGAACACAAAGCGTTGTGAAGCTCGGAATTAAACCGCTCAAAGCGCCCCTGTCGAGTCAGCGTAGTAAGCGCAGTGAAGACTTAACGAGACATCTTTAATAAACCCTTCACAAATGTTTTATTGGAGTTGTAATCAATTAAAAGTGATCAACAAATCACTTAATATCCTTAAACATGAGGTTTCTGTTAAGACATGATATTTCAGTAAACTGTAGAGCTTGTTAATGAAAACTGGACTATATCAGTCAAACATGACATTACGTCTCTTCCCTATATCAAATGTGTCATGTAAATGTGTTATACACATTTCAGGTATAGGCCTGGGTTCATGGGACTTAGAGATGAACCATTGACATTTCAAATCACTTTGAAACAGCTATGACACATCATGAAGCCTCGTTTACTGAAATCATGTGGCTTTAGCAGTTTGACACACGCTCCGAATCACTGATGCAAGACAAATGATTCACCCGGGTTCCGAAGCTTCACAAGGCACACCTCAAAGGCACCCATCTCTGGATTAAACCATTTGTGTGTGTGTGTGTGTGTGTGGTGTCACTCACTTTGTTAAGTCTGAGTATCCCTATTCAAGTTGGATTTAAATTAAATCTAAAATTTAATTAAATCAGTTTGTTTAGTTTCCTATCCCCTAGAGCTATAAGGAAATTCCAAATTTACTCTTTATTTATTTATTTTTTTGACCCTATTCCTCTATTTTAGTTCTACTTCATTCTAATACTTTGTTCACCTGACTATCCCTATGCAGCCAAGTTGAATTTAGTTACATATGAAAATTTAATTAAATCAATTTTGTCTATTTACCTTTCCTTTTAGATTTCTAAATCTATTAGGAAATTCTAATTTCATTTTTGTTCAACTTCATTCCTCCTCTATGTATCATTTTATTTCCTTCACTTCCTTTTGTTTAAGTTTGAATATCTCTATTCAGCCAAGTTGGTTTTAATTAAACTTAGCATTTAATTAAACAAACTTGGGCATTCATCTTCACTTTAGGTTCCCTAGAGCTAAAAGAACCTTCTGTTTTTACCCTTTTTTTTTGTGTTTGTGTGTGTGTGTTATTCTACCATCACCCTCTTCCCTTTTTCTTTATAGGATTACAGTAGTTCTAGAAACTGTTGTTTCCTTAATGAGGCATAATGAGTTATAGGTTATTACTATCCTAATGCCTTAGCTACCCCTCCTCACTCCTTAGTGCTGAGTACATGAAGTACGGCCACCGTCCAGTGCACTTTTGGCTCTGGAAAGGACTAGAAACTCTTCCCATTGTTTCTTTTCCTTTTGACCTCAAGGCATCTGGCGTTTCTCTGTTAGCCTAGAGATTAGGTCATTACTTGAACCAGTGACACCTGCCTAACCATATCTCCTAGCAAAACTAAATAGGTAAAAACCTCTTTCCTTCCTTTCCCTTTTCTTATTTCATCTTATTTATTTCTTCTACCAGTTTGTTCTATTCATTACCCTCATGGTGACAACATATGGAAAAGAACCATCAGTATTCTGAGTAATAGTTTAATGACGTGTACCAGCCCTGTCATCAGTCAACACAGCTTACAGCTGTCAACAAAGATACTCAAACCCCTTTAGTTGTGATCAGCACTAAGTCTCATACTGGCTTCCCCCACTTCAGCTATTCACTCCCTACACGGCCCACACAGCTGTACGAACTTGCATTTGCCGGTGCCATCTCTCTCTCTCTCGTGTCCCCATAAGTGTGCCAGTTTGCCTAGGACATCCAGCCCTGCCATCCAGGACTCCCTGGAGACCCAGCAGAACAATGTGATGGGCACCCTTCAGCCAAAGCAGTCAACGACCTGCAACAGCAGAGCATGGAGCGGCAGCACCAGTGGACACTTGACACCGGGCCTGAGCCACAAAGAGCTTCATCTTCTCCTTAGCCCATGCTCATACGGGTTTCCAACAGGAGGTAAATGAACGAACGCTGCAAGTCACAGAGTTCCACAGAGAACCAACCCACTCAGCATGAGAAAGCACAGGACAGATGCAAGGACCCCAACAGAGCAGAGCAACTGAGGGAGGTCACCAGTCTTCAGGAAGCTCGGACAGCTATTGAACTTTGCCATTTAAAGTACGTAAAGAACGGTTTGAATTTACAGAGACATTAAAGCTAAGGCCCTTGAAGGCCATCTGCATGCAGAACTGAAAGTCAAACACTGACTCCACAATTCAGCAGCGTGAGAGACAAACACGTTGTGGTCCAAAGAGAACTGAAACAGCCTGAACAACTGCAAATGGAGCACACAAATAACCTGCACCCTGATGGACTTAGAAGCAGCAGCAGCAGCAAAAGCTCCCCAGCCCTACACAAAGGGGGGAGGGGCCTGCAGCTTAGAAGACCACAGCGCCAATGCCAACATTATAGACATTCCCTTTGCCAAAGTCCCTGACTGGTGGGACCCACCAAGACAGGCTCTCTGTTCTGGATCACACCCACCAGATTCACGATGATTTCTGACTTAACAGCCAGAAAAACTCTGATCAGACCCAGAAGTCTGAATGCAGATTGAGTGCTGCCCTCGACATCCAAGCAGGGCAGATCTGAAGTCCCAAGGTTACTGCCACAGACTCAGACAAACCTGGAATGAATGGAGGACACCAACAGGACCTTTGCCTCCTACACCAGTTAGTCACCTCTTTGGGCAGCACAACCTGCCCTCACACAATGCCACTCATGTGACCTGACACAGAAGGCCTGTAACACAAAAGGCCCCTCAGCAGGGGTTCTTAAGACCCCAGTGACTTTGAACTGCAAACACAGTGCCTTCCACCTTGCTTCTACAAAGGTTCCTAGTCAGCATAGGGCATAAAGCTTTTAAAGTAGGTGAAAACGTGTGTTCGCAGAAATGCAGGAGTCTGCATTAGTAAAATATGAATTTTACTGAGTGGAAGAAAACCTTGAATGAATGTGTAAGTCTCAAGTGCTCATGACCATCCACGACGAGCTATTCTGAAACCTACAGAC
Source organism: Ancherythroculter nigrocauda (assembly GCA_036281575.1). Classification (NCBI taxonomy): domain Eukaryota; kingdom Metazoa; phylum Chordata; class Actinopteri; order Cypriniformes; family Xenocyprididae; genus Ancherythroculter; species Ancherythroculter nigrocauda. Next base: position 9,666,402 of record VTFQ01000022.1, read on the forward strand.
ATTTGATATACACTGTTCGATTTGGCACTGCTGCACATTGATTTCCATGACAACGACTTGTCACAGGAAATGCTAACTCCACCTATGGCACTATGACACTAGATTGAATTGGTTAAGCTAGCACGGCCTAACGCCACTCGCTTACACCATCGTCTAACTAAAAGCGTGTTTAATAATTGATCATTCCGACATGACATTTGACACAACATTTGATTCGCATGTAGATTGGTGGTTGCAGGCTTGTTAGATGCAGATGAAACTGTAGCTTGAATTGACGCCTCTGCTATAACAGAAAGAGTCTTAACACATTTTAGCATATGTTCAAATGGTATCAGTAAAGTTAATCTGATTTTAGCGAAGAAAACCTAATCTCAGTATTAAAGCGTAAGCCTGTTTTGACAAAGGAAGCTCAGCTCAGCGGCATGTAAACTGTACCAGAACTGATTATTCTGCATTGGTTGGAGAAATACCAATTGCAGTATTGCTTAACCTCTAATGAAAAATCTCAGTACAGTGTTATAGGAATGTAGATTCGGATGAAGGTTTCCTTTCTACAGAGCAAAGGCCTTAGGAATTATAGTCAGAGGGACTCATTCACCTACACTTTAGCTGCATCTACAAGCATAGCTACCTGGTGATCAATACTATGTTTCATTGGCCGATAGAAACATCAGTATTTATTCACAAGACGAGACTTCTGCCCGCCTAGACCAGTTTTGGTTTGCGTCAAATCTGGGTAACTACTCTTTAAATTAGTCAAAAGATGTTTCAAGTAGAGAGAAGAATTTTACATGAGTAAAATCTACAAATGTCAAACCATACTTGCATCTGACTGAATTTAAGTTTGAATTATTGAAGTATAAGTGCTCTATTTTAACTCGATGCGTAACTCGTTTCAAATGTGCAGACATTCTTCATGAACTGTAGAATTGCTCGGACATGCACTGCTTCTTCTGACAACAACTTGTCAAGGGAAGTACAAACTCGAAACCTTGTGACATCATATTGTAAACAAACCAGGCTAGGGAGCTAAGCTAATGCAACCTAGTGGCCCTCCAGCTAAGGTGGCTAACTAAACTACTATAGTTAACGGTTAGCATTATTTATTTTTAGCATTATTTACTTGAAGCCTTTAACTACAGCTTGTATGTATGCAGTGTGAAGTGATCTAAACCAATTTCCTTTAACCACATTCCTGGTTTTCTGACCTTTCACTTCCCTTACCTTGAATTCTTCTCAGCTACTTTCATCTGCACTTAGGTGCATTTCTCCCTGAACACTGTTCAGCTAAATCTGCAGTTACTGGGGTAAATAAAACTAAATTTAATTACATGTAAACTGTTTAGTTAAAGAAGAATTCTAGGAGTTATTGAGACTTGTCAATAGCACGCTAAACTAAACTTCAACACACAAATGGTTTGGTTCTGAACATGCTGCGGCTGTTAATCCTCAGGGGTCTGAGGATTTTTGGGACCCTGGAGAAGTTTTGACATGCCCTGACATTTGTGCTTTTTTCAGTTGTTCATAAACATATTAATGGAAAAAGTGTCATTACACTGTATTCAGCACAAACTAGGCTACAATAATATGTGAGGAACATGTATGTACATGTTTGTGTTTTTGAAGGAATAACGTTTATGCGTGGTTATTGAAAAAACAAAAAACTTAAGTCACTGAAATAAAGCCAAAATATATATATTAAATCTTTGTTCACAAGACTTCTGGTTATTTGAGGTTGTAGACTAGAGTTTTTGCTTCAAAATGAGGTAAAAGTTATGCTGCCTGCTTGTTCATATAAAACAATAGAGAGATTTAAATTTTCTAAAACATCTTTGGTCAAGAAACACAGTATGCATGGAGGCGTGAATCCTCATGTATAATGGGTGATTCTCACCTGAGAAGACAAAAGAATCACATAATAATGACCTGAAATGACTTGCATATTAATGAGGCCTTTCAGTCAGATAGGCTGTGAAGATTCAAATCTCATCATGGTGTAAATCAAACATACAGAAAAAACAGCAATACTGTGAAATGTTATTACAATTTAAAATAATGGTATTCTATTATATTCTTTAAAATATAATGTATTTCTGTGATGCAAAGTGTCTGAACAATTATGTTACCTCTATGGCATTTCATATAGGCTTTTAGCTTAAAAGCATGCACATTTGGAGAAATATTGATGGATTCTCATGTTTATGTCAATTTTCTATACAGAGGAGTATTTATTCATTATTTATTGTCGTCACTGTGAACGCTGGATACTGTGTTTACAATTCATACTTGCAGCCGGAGGGCGCTCTGTACACTTTTAGTCCACAAATGCCAGCTAAAGAAGAATAGGCAATCCAGGAAATAACTGAACTAACAGAGGCCAGAGATCGCTAACTATGGCTATTCAAAACACTTTTCAAGACAATAAATACACGATTGAGACGATGAATGCATGTATTGACTGAATTTGCCTCTGAATAGCGCTGACTCCGTGGGCGTGGCCGCATTAGCGGATAATGAGCTGAATCACGGATTTCTGACATGGCTCTCTTTTCATACAGATTACATAAACACAGAATGTTTGTTTTCGATTTGACTTACACGATTTAAAACCTGACATTTCAACGTTTTTTTTAGACATAAGTCTAATTTTTTTGTGATTAGTATTCACTAAGTTACAGTTCATTTTCGGAGAACTGTCAGATTGGACTTCGTTCAGAGGGAGACGAGAGATCACGCATCATGTTAGTTTTCTTTATTTTACAAAAAGCACAACATTTTGTTTTTACTCTGAGTGTACACAAATAAAAGAAGATATTCCACAGATTAAAATGGTGTATAACTCTTAATTGTATGTGCAACATTAACGGAGTATTTTGAGTCTCTTTCACACTGGTAAGAAAAAAAACGCGGTGGTATCGCCGGCAATACCCTCAGACCTCAGAGTGTTAATTACTAGTGCTATTGACTATTCCCAATACCAGGTCATTCTGCTGTTTTAATCACTTCTTTAAATCTTTGTATTGATTTGTAATCATAATAGCCATCAGCTATTAATTTTTACTAGTATTATTTCTTTCATCTATGTGATTTATTTAAATTTTCCTTTCTCCTCGTGTGGTGTAATTTCCCAATAGGACCACAAGTATCTAGACATACTTTCCTTCTTGATTTTGTTAATTTACAACAGTTGCTTCAATTTTATGAGCCAGTTACAAAAGTACTCTGAACGATTGCTATGGCATAATTTTGAGCACCACTAATAAGCACAATCTAATAGGAAAGCTCTCCTCTTCCTCTCCCTTTTATCTTTTCCATTTGTTCAGAGGTCAAGTCTGTTGTGAGCCATCAGCAAGTTCTGAGAAATAATTTGACCATAAGAACCATCTTAAGTCATTTATTAAACCTAGCTGTATTTTATACACCTAGCTTCCCCACTGTGCCTTCAGCTCCAAATTCTGTTTGATCTTGCATTAGTCTCTTGCCCTTACTCTCACCACATGCCTAAATGTTGCAGATGCTCAGCCTAACTGCCCAGATGGCAGACCAAAAGGACTGGCTAGGTGTCGTGAGGAACACCCTCCTAACCAGGGCTGCTGAACACTTGCAGCACCAGAGCCAAAAGCAACTGGACAACAATGGAAGAGAACTAAAGGAAGACGACTCAAACCAGAGGTATGATCACAAAGATCTGACTGAGGTCATCTTCTTCCTGGCCCACAACCTCACATGTTTGAAACAGGAGGTAAACAACCTCAAATTCCAGATCGCAGGATCTCACAAGGAGCTGACACATGCTAAAAGCCACAAAGACCAGCTAGAGATGGAAGCTCAGGACAGACACAAGGACCCTGACAGATTAGAGTCACAGAAGAAAATCCACAAACTTCAAAAGGCTCTGATAGCTGCTCAGCAACGAGAGCAGCTGGAAAAGGCAGCCAGAGAGGACCTGGAAAAGGAACTCTTTCACAAAGAGTCACTGTTAAAAACAGCAAATTCTGAACTCTTGGACAAAGACGCCAGAATCAGGGCCTGTGAACGTCACCTGGACAACACCAAAGATGAAATTCACATTGCCCAAAGAGAACTGAGACTCTCTTACCTGCAGCAGAAAGAACCACAGCAGGAGGAACATCTCACTTCACCACATGGAATCAGCAGAAGAACCTCCCCCATCCAAGCACAGAGGTACCAAGGGGGGAGCCAAAGCCTTCTATTGGACACCTTACCTGCCCATTTCCTGAAATCCTCTGCAGTCGCAGAAGGAGAAGGATTAATTCAGATGAACCCTGAAATGGCACATGAAGTGACATTCAAAGACTTCCAGCAACAACCTCCACGTCCTTTACACAGCAGCCACCCAGAGGCTGTACAAGGGCGACTGGACATGCCTGCATTGAACCCGTAGGAGCTTCTAACACTAGTAAGAGAGCTCCTTGAACAGCACTTACCTGAGGAGTGCTCAGAAGCACAAACTTCTGACCACTCACACAACACCACTCAGACCTACTCAAGTCGGCGCCGCCCCAAGAGCGGCGGGACACAATAAACTTCAGACTCCTTCTGTCATCAACCCTAAATCAGTCCTAAACACTCTTCACACTACAACTTCCATAACCTCTTCCTGCAACCACCTGCTTCACGGGTGTCCAAATGACAGGTGACACACTGTCAAGGCACCAGATGCCTCGATCCCTGCAGCACCAGCTCAACGAACTTAGCTTGCCTACTGTCTGCATCAACAACCATGGAACGACCACCACTCCAGGAGACACACACAACCAGGGCCCATAACAGCCTTTCAGCCTTGGGTGCCAGTGATGTGTCTGATCTTTCTGCACCTTCAACGTCGCTCACTGTTGCCATAAGAGAGACAACAACGAGCGAAAGGGGGGAATTATGTAATGACTGAGACAAATCAGACACAGTTATTTGTTAGTTAACCAATAGTTTTAAGCTCACTCTGGGGTCTGGCTTCCATCCCCCGAGAAGTTCTCAGCGGGTGTGTCTCATACGTCCTGAAAAGTGAAGCTGCCGGCTCTTTGATCGCCCCCTGGAGGCTGGATGCAGTACAGGTCATAAACCCCGCCCTCTCAATGCAGTCGAATGAGACTTCAGTGAAAACTTAAAAATACATTCTGCTTCAAATAAAACTTTCTGAAAGATGGTTTTGGTCATTTAAGGTAGTTGTTATCACACTGATATATATTCAATTGTTCGTTTTTGTGATGATTTAGATTTTAGCTAGCAATTTGATGCTATAAAAACGGGGCGTGTCGTCATGATTCGCAGTTGATTGACAGCTTCTCTGTGGACTGTCGGAGCTTCGAGGGGAGATTGAAGATGTATTACTAACTGTTAATTTTCGATTTCTTTGTTATTTAACACCAACAAAATGAGTTGTTCAGCAGTAAACTGTACTAACCGACCTACAGGATCTGACGGATCACTAAACTTTTTTTCTGTAATATTAAATGTGGGCGTTATAAGCTAATTAATAAATGTTATTAGTTAAGATAACACACCTAATGTTAACCATGTCGGGAAAAAGCAGGTGATCGTTATCTGGCAGTTACTTATTATTTTTATGGGTATAAAATAATAATTAGCAGGACAAAACTAATGATAGCTCACTCTAATTACAGCAATCGATCTCCTGTAACGTTAGGTGAACTTGATTTAAAATGGCAGGACCGTTTCTGACAATTTAGAGTTGCTTCTAGTGGCATATTACATTGAGTTTATCTACTGAATTTGCTGTTTCAAAAATATTATTGCTCTAGAAACAGAATAGCCTATTATTTTATAGGTAGAATTTTAAATTGTATATAATTTTTAATCTATTTAAAATACATCAATGATGACGCAGTCGTCTGGGCGGAAGTTTGATATCGCAACTCCGCCTCCGGGCTCCACTGACGATTCCTTCTGCGCATGCCCAGGCTCCAAACTTTTTTTTTTTGACGTAATGCGTAACGTGACAGCGCCCATTCATCGGCCCATTTTGGCTTCAATTCAATACAATGGAAGGAAGCGTCGTCCATCTTTTTTTTACAGTCTATGGTTCTCAGTTACAAGTTTTATTGCACCAATAAATGCCACATGGAGAGCAGAGAAGAGACATACAAAAATGTGCATCTTTCCTGCATTATCCACACATCACAGACTCTCTTGCATTAATGTATAGACAGACTGTTCTATAAATGAACATGCACAATCCCAGGAAATGAAATATTATCCATTATTACCATTGCTGTATTACAATCATTGTATTCACATGTGTATGTGTTATGATGCATTTAAGGTAACTTCAATCATGCCATGTTTAGTGTCTATGTGTTCGTATCGGGAAGATTTAAATGCTTGTGTATGCGGTATGTCCATACCTGCGCAACACATAAGTATTACAAGAATCTTTAATAGTTCTTATTCAAAGACTCAGTTTGTTAATCTGCTTGGTCATAAAAGCCCGGACAAGGGAGTGTGTTGTCACCCGGAAATACAACACCTTCATTGGCTGCATCAACCTTAAGAGGTTGGACTTTGACTAGAGGTTAAAAGCTAGAGAACAATGCCACTCCCTCTCTTCCTTGCTTCTGGACGACCGAACGGATCTCCTTGCGGCCGGCCTAGGCCAGGCCTGCAAGGCCTGTAGGCCTCGGCCTACAAACTAGCCATGTGCTCAACATCCAACATAGAAAAGACTGGCAACAACTTCAGACGAAATCCTCAAGATCTCTCCTCAACCTGGCGATCTGACGCTCCTCAGCCTAAAGGCATCTTTCAAGTATCATACATTTTAACACTAAACAGCGATTTAGTATTAATTTGTAAGACTTACCTTTGCCATTGCTGAACCGACTGATTTTTTTTTCCAGATTGTCTTTGACTTTTTCCTATAGCTCTAGTAACAGTACCTCTTCCGGTTCAACTCTATCATTACTCATTCTTACCTACGTATGTGTGTGACCTATGTGTTTGTTAGTTTAGTTATGTGTTTGTGAGTTAGTTAACACTCTGAGGTCTGAAAACGCGCTGGCGCGTTTTGCAGGTTTTTTTTCACATTGCAGCAAAACAGACTTAAAATACTCCGTCATTTTTTGTCATAGAGACATAAGTAATATATCAATTGAAACTATAGAATATCTTCTTTTATTTGTATACACTCAGAGTAAAAACACAATGTTGTGCCTTTTGTAAAATAAAGAAAACTAACATGATGCGTGATTTCTCCTCTCCCTCTGAACGAAGTCCAATCTGATAGTTCTCAGAAAATGAACTGTAACTTAGTGAATACTAATCACAGAAAAATTAAACTTGTCTAAAAAAACGTTAAGATGTCAGGTTTTAAATCATGTAAGTCAAATCGAAAACAAACCTTCTGTGTTTATGTAATCTGTATGAAAAGAGAGCCATGTCAGAAGTCCGTGATTCAGCTCATTATCCGCTAATGCGGCCACGCCCACGGAGGGAGAGCTATTCAGACGCAAATTCAGAGGCAATACATGCATTCATCGTCTCAATCGTGTATTTATTGTCTTGAAAAGTGTTTATCTGGATGTAAAAGTCATGGTTAGCGAGCTCTAGAAGACATGCAGTTAGTTCCTGTTTTCTTTTCTTCTATAGATGAATTTTCGATGAGTTTTTGTTTCTTTAGCGCCCTCCGGCTGCAGTATGAATTGGAAACTCCATTCATGGAATAGCCTCTTCTTCTTTTAGATGAATTTGTGGACTAAAAATGCACAGAGAGCGCCCTCCGACTTCAAGGATGAATTGAAAACACCAGCGCTCATAGTAATGACAATGAATATTAAATAAATATAACTCCTCTGTATAGAAAATTGACATAAGCATATGAGAATCCAATATTTCTCCAAATGTGCATGCTTTTAAACTAAAAGCCTATATTCAGACTCTTTGCATCACAGAAATACATTATATTTTAAAGTATAATATAAAACCATTACTTTATATTGTAATAATATTTTTCTGGATGTTTCATATATCATGATGAGCTTGAGACATCACAGAATGTTTTTTTCACAGCCTACCTGACTGAAATGCCTCATTAATATGCAAGTCATTTCAGCTCATTACTATCCAATTCTTTTGTCTTCTCAGGTGAGAATGGCCCATTATTCAGTGGTGATTCATGCCTCCACGCATACTGTGTTTCTTGGCAAAAAGTGTCTTACAAAAACTAAATCAATATATTGTTTTATATGAAGGAGTAGGCAGCATAATTTTTACATAATTTTGAAGCAAAAACTCTAGTTTACAACCTCCAATACCCTAAAGTATTGTAAACACAGATTTACTATACTTTTTTTGGCCTTATTTCAGTGACTTAAGTTTTTTGTTTTTTCAATAACCACGCATAAATGTTATTCCTTCAAAAACACAAACATGTACATACATGTTCCTCACATATTATTGTAGCCTAGTTTGTGCTGAATACAGTGTAATGACACTTGTGTCATTAATATGTTTATGAACAACTGAAAAAAGCACAAATGTCAGGGCATGTCAAAACTTCTCCAGGCCCCAAATCAGCCTCAGACTCCAGAGGGTTAATAAAGATTGTGCACAATACATGTTTGGTTCTGACTCCGTCTGCTAATAAATTGCCTCTTAAGTGATTTAGATCCCGACTGCCTGCTCTGAGTAGTACGGTACAATAAAAATGTTATTTTTCCATAACCTGGAAATTAACACATCTTAGAATTAAGATGGACGAACAGGTTAGTTGATTGTAATATTAATCTTAATGTAGCTATACATCCAGTTAATCCGATTAACGGATTTACATATTCATAATTAATCATAATTAATAATCATAATGAGTTATGAATAATTATTAATATTTCCCCTTTGAGTTAATTCGCTACAATGTCAACAGAGCTCCTGGGTAACTTAACTTAGATATACCAGAAAATATTAAAATTATTGAAACCATCACTCACCAAATTCAGTCAGGTAAAATCGCCAAGGCCAGGCGTATTTTCAGCTTCTGATGGTGGTCTGCACTGGTGATGCAAGGCCCTTCGCGTTAATTTTCCATGCACTCGCGCTCCCTTCTGGCACGCGCACCTGTTCGCAATTCACTGAATTGCAGTTCACTGAATCTCGCGCTCCCTTCTTGCACATGCTCCTGTTCGCAGTTCACTGAATATGAATATTATGAATATTATGAATATGAATATTAATTTAGTAATTATATACACACACACACACACACACATACAACAGTTCTGTCTGGTTCTCGAATCCGATTGGCTAATAGCCATGCGATATTTCAATGATAACAGCACTCTTACCTTTTCAGAGTTTGTATCACTCCGCTTATAGTGACCATCATGGCGGCCGATCAGATCCACCGTAATTTTTGCGAATACTACTTGTTGTACCACGAACTGTTGTTTTAATAGTTTTTTAGATGAGAATGTAGTTGTTTAGACCTGAAATATGTGACTCATATTTAATAACAGCGCCTATTTTACAATTTGTTTTGACGCTTTCGGAGATGCGAGTTCCAGGGCGTCAGCGGCCGTTCAGTGCTCGTGTACGCGCCAAGAACAGATTCATCTCGGCCAGTGCTTCAGGGATTTGCCGCTGGCTCTTATAATGGTTAAACATGAGACATAATTCAATTTGAGTACATTAAACGGGCAATCTTTGGTCTTATTAATCTATTATTTGTTCCAGAGCAAGTCGAATTGTGCTATGTTAAATTTGATAATAATTAGCTTACATCCTTTATATAGCATAGCATATTGGCTACAACTAAGTTACACGGGACATATCAGACGAAGACTCTTCTCCGCTCTTCAAATACGTAAAACATTAAACTTTATAGACATAGTGTTTTTTGAGTAAAGAAAATGCTTTACAATTTTTTTCAAACATCAGATCTTTATTTACCTTTGCATTGCATAGACGAGATGTCCAAACTGAGTGCAAACTTCAGTCACGAGGTGAGGCGGATTTATGAGGTTTGACTGACAGTTTGAGGATCCAATGGAATTATGAGGTTTTGTCACAAGCTCTTTAAAATCCTTTTCATTCGTTAAATATTTGTAAAACCTACATACAGGCGTAAAGGGTGACCTATATCATTGTTTGTTTTGTTTTTTAAATAAGAAAACAAAAATTAGGAAATATAGAGATACAAGGTGTAGCATTTATTTATTTATTTATTTATTTATTTATTTTTTGGCATTTGGTAATTATCCACGACACACTTGACAACCGTCACGGGCACACTAGCGCTTTACATTTGACTGAACTGTACAATTGTGTTTATTTGTTCAATAAATATTTTATATAAATATGTCCATTAGTGCATAATATGGATTGAGTGAAAGTTACATTAATACGCCATTAGATGGCGGCAACACTTTACAGGTGAATGAGTCAGTCAGTCACAAGAGACTTTTAAATTGAAAGGAACTTTTGCAAAGAAAGTTGTTTTGGCGCTGTGGTGTTATAGATGTTATAGAAAATTCCCATAGCTGTAAAAAGGACAAATACAAGATCGCTTTCCTCAACGGACATTCAAATGGACTTTTATAATGGATATAATATTATGAACATCGACTTGAAGAATGAATGTAATGCAATATATATCAGACAAAGGTAATAGCCTACGAGAATTAGTACATCACCCAGGTATTTCTCGCCTACTCTTTTATGATTACTGAGGATTCGGACATACTATTTGTTCGCCTACTACTTTTGATGATAATCCTCTGGTCTATAATGAATGCGTTTATCGAAGCAGATGCCGAAGTGAAGTCATGTCTCTTCACCTGCACAAAACACACACTGGCACAGAAGATAGCACCGTCCTTTTTCTTGTTATTAAACCTCTGGACTCGATGTCCTGACAGGCTGGAGTTTGTGCAACCTCCATAAACACAACAATTTACCATGACGATGATAAATAGAATACAAAAACTACCGAAAACACACTGATTCATGACCGCTGTCACTGAATATCAACCTACTCTGCACTGAGTCAACACAGAGCTCGGCGAACGACTCCCTTTAGTGACGTAAAATGATGCGACGCTGAAAAAAAAGCTGTTTTTACAGAGACCGTCACTTTATCTATTAAATTCATGCCCTTATATCCTGCAAAACATTTTTAAACCCTGCAGCAGCTTTTTATATGCTATTTTTGTACAAGGTAATATATTCAATAATGTTTAACCTGCAATTTGTGCTTTAAAGAATAGAAACAAGACTAACATATTATGTGATAACGGAACACTCCCCACCTGATGTGCTTAATAATAATAACTAGAATGTACATTTCCTTAAGAAAATGTGAATGGTGCTTGCAGTGGCAAAACTTGGTGCTCGGTTGCTAGGGTGTTTCTAGGCAATTGCTAAGGTGTTCTGGGTGGTTGCTAGGCAGTTGCTAGGGTGTTCTGAGTCATTGCTAGGTGGTTGCTATGGTAACCTGGGTGGTTGCTAGAGTGTTGCTAGGCAGTTGCTAGGGTGTTCTGGGTGGTTGCTAGGTGGTTGCTATGGTGTTACTAGGTGGTTGGTACTTGTCACAGATAGTTCCTATGGAGTTTCTATAGAGTTCTTAGCATGTTCTCAGCCCACTTTAGCACTTAGCTAATCAGTATTAGCATGTAGCTATTCACTGCTCGCATGTGTAGCATGTTGGAAGTCCAGATTGCTAGCATGAGTCAAAAGAGCCAACCCCCCTGTCTCTACGATGCTCTGATGCAGAGATATAGGTCTTGCTAAACGGTTGCTAGGGTCTCTGTTTGGTTGCTAGGGAGTGGTTTGGCAGCTGCCAATAATGATACTCCAAAGGCTGCTTGCCAATATAAGCTAACCCCCATGTCTGTACGATGTTCTGATGCAGAGATATAGGTCTTGTAAAATGGTTGCTAGGGTACTTTGTGTGGTTGCTAGGGAGTGGCTTGGCAGCTGCCAATGATGATACACCAAATGCTGCTTGCCAGTATGAATGATATAAACCAACCCCCATGCCTCTATGATATTCAGATTTGAAGATATCTGTCTATGCCTTGGGTTGCTAGGGTGCTCTAAATGGTTGCTAGGGCGTGGCTATGATGTTTTTAAGGTGATTTGTGATTGGCCGTTTGCTGCCTCGAGTCAAATAAGCCCAGCCTCATGTTTCTATGACACTTCTATCCAAAGATATTCCTTTGATCTTTTTCAATGGAAGTCTATGGAACTTGTTGCTATGGTGCTCTATATGGTTGCTAGGGCGTGGCTTGATAGCTTCACAATGATCCTGAGAGACTGATTGGTTGCCTGAGTAAAATGAGCCCACCCCCTTGTCTCTATGACATTGTGATCCAGAGTTATGTTCAATACAAAATCCCTATGTAATTTCCCATAGTAGGAAAAACACAGTACTTCCATAATAATAATAAGTATGCAGCAGAATAAGAATGGATGCTTTGCCTTTGGCAAGCACCATTAATAAGTATGCAGGAGAATAAGAATGGATGCTTTGCCTTTGGCAAGCACCATTAATAAGTATGCAGGAGAATAAGAATGGATGCTTTGCCTTTGGCAAGCACCATTAATAAGTATGGAGGAGAACAATAATGATGCTTCGCTTTTGGCAAGCACCATTAATAATAAGTGATTAATAAAAGTGGCTTTCTCAAAGCGCTTTACAAGAAAACAACCCACTTTAAATACAAAAAAAATATACATCAAAGAAATAGAAAAAATACAATGATTAATCAAGTAAAAGCAATCCTAAAATAGAATGTTTTGAGAAGAGATTTAAAAGTCACTAATGTATTTGCTTCCCTGATGTCAGCTGGGAGAGAGTTCCAAAGCTTAGGAGCATAAGAAGAAAATGCTCTATCACCCCTAGAGTGAAGCCATGTCTTAGGAACAACTAAAGCCAAGTTCAGACTGTACGATTTTAGCCCCGATTTTGGATGGGCGACAGGTTTTGAGAAATCGCAGACAAATGCCCGAAATCACAGGCAAATCGGTGCTTGTTCACGCGAGTGACAATCACGCAGTGTGAAAGAGCAAAGACGCGATCTGAGAGAATCGCTGACGAGTTGCAGACGCCCGTGAGATATTTGGCATGCTAAATATCAGGACCTGTCGGTGATTCAAAATCCTGCTGTGTGAAAAGTGTTCTGACTGAAAACTACATCGGCGATGACCGACAGCCAATGAGAGAGCAAGATACAGAGCAGCGGGGAGTTCGGGGAGGAGTTATAGACCACTCTCGTTGCAGAACACACAATCCTTGTTCCTCGCGTCTCCCCAACCATTTCCTCCTCCATATTCTTCTTTTCTTTTTCTTGTTTTCGCTGCAAATCAGCGCACAGGCAATTCGTATTGCAAGCTTCTTGCGTTTGTAGCGGGTCCCGGCTAGGTCTCCGCTGGCAGATGTATAGATAATCCTCTGATAGGAGTGCTCTGGAAATATTACAAATATCACACAGAAATCAGTGATGCAGGACAACAGTTGCTCATTCTCCATTCACTCGGATTATCTTTATTTTTAACTTCCTTTTAACTTTGTATCTGCAATCATGAATTATTTTCTGTTATTTTTGTTCTGTTTTGCATTGAAGCACAGGTTATATCCACATTTGGATAACATGAAGCAATATATTCTTCACAGGTCTTTTCACATAGATGTATACTCACATATTTTCCAAACATTAACTTATTAAAGTTTGTATGAAACCAAAAACAACCATTTTTCCTTTAAACACATATCTTTGTCCTCTTATCAAAAGAGTATTTTTGTAATAACTGTACATTTTATAAGTATTCACTTTATACAACAGAATAATTCTCATTTGCAGTTAAGCTGTATTACATTCACACTAAAAGAAAACAAACTTCAATAATAAACATATCTGCCTCATAACATGGCGCTCAGTTCTATGAACTGAATCTGTATCAATGTAATATTAACGCGCATGCGCCTTTAAACAAGGCCGCAGCCGTAACCGGTCTTATTCACATTAACTTTTTACACTTTTAACATTGTACTACACACATAGTACACTGAAATATCCCACAAATGCCCTGGAGCCGTAAGGAACAAATAAAATAACCAATCTGCGGATGTCGGCCGCTATTCTCTCAACTGTGTACTGTTAAACTTAACTGTTTAAACATTTGACATACTTTTCGCTTACAGAGCACACATCACAGGGGATTCATATTAGCTTATAAACATCTGTAGTCACATTAAAGGTGTGTAACTAACCTGGAAATATTACAAATATCACACAGAAATCAGTGACGCAGGACAACAGTTGCTCATTCTCCATTCACTCGGATTATGAGCTCATCTTGCTCTGCGCAACGCTAAATGCCCCAGTGTGACGCTACTTGCAGCTACTGCCACCCTGTGTCCATTTTATGAACTACCTGTCATTATGTGCTTTTCCCATGATCTCTCATTAGTGTTCAATTATATAAATCAGAATGAAATAAAATACTATTTGCAATAAAAGGAAAGGAAACAAAAAGTAATAATCTCAACAAAACTTATTTTGTGAGTGTCACATCCACCCCGACAAACAAGAATGGCTCCAGACATTTGTTACAACAACAAAAAAAAAACTTTTTTTTCTCTAATAACGTGTGTGGTGACTGGCATGTAATATGTGTATGGCATGTACATTTGTGGTGCGTAAGGCGTAGGCAGGATAAACTGTCTGGTTATGTGTGGCATGAATGGTAGGGGAGGCGAGGTAATCTGTGAGGAAATAGAATCTACATGGGTCTGTATTGAAGGTTGGCCTAATGACTCATAAGTGAACACCGGTCTCGGCCTTCTCTCTCTGGTTGACCTCCTAACCTCTCTATGTGTTTCTTCTGCCGGCCCAGTTATTATAGGAGGATAAGTCAGTCTTTCCTCCCGTATTTGTTCAGCATGTTCATTTTGCTCATCCTCTCCAGGCTGAGGTAGGTAAGTGACATCAGATTGTTCACTTGTCTGTGATTCCTCTCCCACTAATTCCACTTCTCTATCCGTTGAGCTTTGTTTATCCTCTTTGTCAGGAGTGTCTTGTTCGGGCTCACTTTCAGGTAAGTTTGTCTCATCCGTGTGTGTATTGTCTCTTTCAGGTGTCTCTCGTCCATCTGGTAAGTATGCGTCCATCAATTCGGTTTCCCCCATCAGTAATGTATCTGGACATTCTTTGTGGTTCACGGTTGGTTTCTTTGGAGTCAGACCAGGCACTGTTGTAGGAGATGACTTTGACACTGGACTTTGTTCTCTTGCTGAGGACACTGATCTGTCATGTCCAACTCGATCATTTCCCATCCTGACTACAGGTGTTCTCAGCCAATAACCTCCTGTCCACTCATCCTCATCATCAGTGTCCGATATTCCATCCTTGTCAGCAGAGTTTACCCTCTGTTGAGGCTGCTTTTGCCTCTGACGGGGTGTTACAACCAAGTCAGATGGCTGTGCTGGGTTCTCAACAGGTAAGTCATTCACTAACAGTAGCAAGTTTCTGTGTATGGTTCTGTTCCTTGCATTTGGGTCTCCTTCAGGATGAATGACATATACCGGATTATCTGAGATCTGCTCTCTCACCACATAGATCCTCTTCTCCCAGTATGAGCGTAGCTTCCCGGGTCCACCTCGCTCACCCATGTTTCGAACCAGTACTCAATCTCCTGGTTTGAGGACCACGCCCCTCACCTTTTGATCATAGTAGGACTTGTTCTTTGCACTTGATGACAGGCTGGATTTGTTTGCAATCTTGTACGCTTCCATCATCCTTTTTGACCATTTATCCACATATTCTTTATGTGTCACAGGTTCGGTGTTTCCCAACAATCCAAACAAGAGATCCACGGGGAGACGGGGGTGTTGCCCATACAGCAGGTAATGAGGTTAGTATCCGGTGGACTCGTGGCGAGTACAGTTATATGCGTGTATCATTTGTGGCAAATGTTCTTTCCATCTCTCCTTTTCTCTGTCTGTCAGTGTCCGTAACATTTGCAGCAGTGTGCGGTTGAACCGCTCAGCGGGATTACATTGCGGATGGTATGGGGATGTCCGTGAGTGTCCGACCCCTGACAGGCGTCCAAGGGTGCGGAAAAGGTTGTTCTCGAACTCGCGCCCTTGATCATGGTGGAGACGATTTGGGTAACCCAGACGAGGTATGTAGTCGTTGTATATCCGTTCAGCTGCAGTTCGTCCCGATTTATTTTTGGTTGGGTAAGCCTGAGCAAATCTGGTGAAATGGTCTATCACTACCAGAATGTATTCATAGCCCCCTTTGCTTTTCTCCAGATGTAAGTAGTCTATGCAAACCAGATCAAGAGGGGAAGCAGAAGTCAGGCCACCCATCGGCGCGCGTATGTGTGTGGTGGGTTTCTTTTGTTTTATGCAACTGCATTTTCTTGTGACATACTCCTCTATGCATCTCTTCATCTGTGGCCAATAGAAACGTTCTCTGGCAAGATGGAGCACACGTTCTGTGCCAACGTGCCCCATGTTGTCGTGGAGATGTTTTAGAGCAACTGACCGGTACTTGGTGGGTAGGACTAACTGTTTTCTCTCTTGTGTTTGGCGGTACAGGACTCCATTCTCCAAATGTAATTGACTCCACTCATGAAGGAGCTTGCGAGTGAGCCCACTCACTGACCTTCTGACCTCATCGGTGAGAACATTATTTGCCTCTTTTAATGTCATTATTTCCCCTATTCCAGGGTCCTCTCGTTGGGCTTTTGCCAGCTCTTCATGGCTTATTTTGGGCAAGAGTGAATGAGGCTGTGGTATCACATCAGCAGAGGAGGTGTAAAGTGCAGCTATCCATGCTACATCTTTCTTTTGGGCTGCTCTACTCCCTTCCCAAGTCGCATGCAGCACATCCTGAGACAGCTCCTCTGTGCATTTTGCCACATAGTTGTCAATATCAAGTGGGATGCGTGAGAGCGTGTCGGCATCTATATTGTTTTTTCCAGGTCTGTATTTAATATTGAAGTGGAACTCTGACAATTCTCCGACCCAGCGATGTCCAACTGCATTTAGTTTCGCAGTGCTCATGACGTAAGTCAGCGGATTGTTATCAGTGTAGATGGTGAAATGTGGAGCATAGAAGAGATAGTCTCTAAATTTCTCACACACTGCCCACTTCAGAGCAAGGAACTCGAGTTTTCCGCTGTGGAGTCGGTAGTTCCTTTCAGCAGGTGTCAGAGTTCGTGATCCAAATCCGATGACTCGCATTTTTCCACACTGTCGCTGAAAGAGGATTGCGCCGAGCCCTTTCTCCGAAGCATCCGTGTGTAGGACGAATGGCTCCTCGAAGTTGGGGTATGCGAGGACTGGGGGGTTGGTCAGCATATTGACGAGCCTTTCCAAGGTACATTGGTGATCAGCCTTCCATATGATGTGTGTTTTGGACGGGAGTTGTGGACCCTTGGACTTGCTGTGACGTGGAAGGGGTTGGGGCATGGAGGACTTAAATTGGAGCAGCTCATATAATGGCTTTGCTATTTTAGCAAAGTCCTGTATGTAGGAGCGGTAATAACTCAGGAAGCCAAGAACCCGTCGGAGGTCACCAACTGTTTGGGGCGTTTTGGTTTTTAAAGCCATCACTGCCTCTAGGTCTTTGGGATCAATTCGAACTCCCTCGGCCGACACCAAGCGTCCAACATAGCGAACCTCCTTCTGAAACATCTCGCACTTTTCTGCCCGTAGCTTCACTCCATGATGCTGCAGTGCTTGGAGGACCTTGCGAATCACCTCCACATGGTCACTGAAAGATCTGGAGTAACAAAGTAGGTCATCCAGGTACGGGATGCAGTACTCGTCTCTCAGAGAGCCTAACATCTCCTCCATGCTTCTTTGAAAAGCTGCAGGTGCGTTAGAAAGTCCAAACGGAATCCTTACCCATTCGTAAAGCCCCCAGGGAGTGATGAAGGCAGTGAGATGGCGCGACCCTTCTGCCATAAACCCCTGGTGGTAAGCTTTACCTTGGTCCAGTATGCTGAACATTGAGTACCCACCTAGTGTATCTATCAAATCCTGTATTCGCGGCAGTGGATGTCTGTCAGGTACGGTTTTTTGATTTAGAATACGATAATCTATGCAGAGACGAAGAGTGCCGTCCCTCTTCCACACACATACAACCGGGGCAGAATAGGCCGACTTAGATTTCACTATCCAACCCTTTACAAGAAGATCTTGAATGTAAGCTTTTACTTCTTTAAACAGTGGTTTGGGTATGGATGTGTACGCTCTCTGCACAGGAACATCGTCTTTGAGGTTGATCACCATTTGCAAATTTGGGATACAGCCAAGGTCATTTCCATCCCTAGCAAAGGCGTTTGACTCCTCACAAAGCATCTTTCTAGCAACCTCTTGCTGTTTTTCCTCCAGATGGCTGAGGTTTACAGGTGGGTCCCACAGAGGTAGATCTGAGTTGCTGACCTGACTGGTGGTTACCTGACTGACAGTTGCTGCCGGCTGTGATTTGTCCAGGATATCCGCCTCCACGACATTCTCAACACACTGCAGGATCCCTAGAGCTGTTTTACGTGGTATTGTGATGTCATGATTGGTGTTATTACCAACTGGAATGATGACATGCGGCTTTATTGGGTTCTGGATTTCAAACAAACCTGGCCCTGTATCCCACTGTCCAGATGGTAGGCTGTCTTCATCTGTTTCGAACAACACCAATCGGGTAGAAGCATCCATGTTTGAGGGAACCCGACACCTCACCCACAACACTTGACCAGCTGGGAGCACGATATCCTTGGCACCTGTTCTTAAGCGTCCCTGCTGCATAACTGGCTTTGCTGTCTGAATAAAGTTGACAAGAGCTTCAGCTGTTTCTTTGGGAACAGATATGGCATTGCTAAGAAGGCTAGCAAGTACTGGCACTAGTCTCTCTGGTTGGCCACAAATTAGCACTTCTAAAACATTAAAGCCAATCAATGGTTTATCCATGGGGTAGCTGCTGATGAGGAATGGGACACTCATAGACAGGTTGGGGTCCAAATTCCCTGGTAAGTTCACTGTAATAGCTACCCACCCATCATAGGGAATGAGACTACCATTTGCAGCACTAACCTTCAGTTCCTCCTCCCCTAAGATCTCAGAAACTGAGTGAATACTGAGGTCAGGTAGGTACTTTTCTTTCCAGGCACGACTGACTATACTGACTTGGGAACCCGAGTCGAGCAAAGAAGGGACTGCTAAGCCATTTAGATAGCTCTGAACTAGGGCCTTTTTTCCAATCAGGCTAGCAACAGCTCTAGCTTTAGCTACACGTGGTGACTGGGGAGGGAGCTGAACTACTTGGTTACAGTGACTTAATGTGTTTGTCGTTACTGGGGTTGAAGGTGAGGAGGGGCATGTTTTGTCATTGTTGACCTCACTTTCAGGTTGGGACTTATTTCCAGACCCGGCCACTAGATGTCCCTCTCCAGTGCCCGATTGGAGTTTCCCTGTCTCTTTGATCGCTTTAGGCAGCCTGCTGCGTGGTGTCCTTCCTCCCCATCTTGTCTGTCTTGTTCCACGCAGCTTGGACAACCATAGGGTTTTCCACGTCTAAAGTGTGTCCTATTTTGACTGTACTGGCGCCCATTGTGAGTTAGCTGTTGTTGGTTTTGTTTTTGCATGGTCTCAACCAGTCTGGTGAGCTCCTCTACTTTGATCGTGAGGTCTCTCAGAGGATCTGGTTTTGTTTGCTTTGACTTGGACCCTATACTCTCTGACTTTGTGCTAGGTGTCTTTACCACATCCGACTCAAGCTGTGCACTGTGCGCATTTGTTACAGTCTGTCGGCGGGACGAGCCAAGTCTTTTCATTCTCTCATTTTCTTCACTAGTGATTTTCATCACATGACGCAGAATCATCTCATCAGTGACCCTACTGTTTGTCAACAAAGGTTTGAGCTCTCTGCGTATGTCAGTGTGTTTGTGTCCAAAGCCTTGGTACACAGTATGTAGGAAAACATCTTGCACTGTAGCTGCAGAGTATTTAATGGTAGTGTCAGCCAGTTTTGATGTCAATAGGATACGTTGTTTTAAGCCAATCAAACGATAGAGAAATTGTTGTGGTGTCTCGTTCTCATCCTGTTTCGTACACATCAACTCTTGGAATAATTCTGTGCTGTTTTTTTCTCTTAGGTGAGTTTGGAGAATTCCCTTAAGTTCAGCCACTGCCATGTCGTCTTTGTTTATCAGCATCTCTTTGAATATGCCTGGTCTTATGATTTTGAGCACACCACGAACAATCTCTGAGTCTGAGAATCCTTCTTTGATTCCATCATCTATTTGCTTACAGACATTATTGTAGCTGATATCTGAGGATTGATCACCGATCTGGCCGCCTTGCACTTTGAACTCCCTCCGTGAAAGGTAACTGAGTTCCCTTAAGGACACCATCCCCTCGCGAGCTGACTGAGAGGCCTGCTCACCCAGTGGGTTTCTGTCTAGTTGCTTTGACAGGACTGAGGATGAGGGCATATGTGTCTGTGACGGCGACGCATGTGCTGGCATACACTGTATGAGTTTCTTGCTAAGCTCCTCATAGCTAGCGAGCGCTTTAAGCAAATCAGCATTCGACGTGTCATGTACATTTAACATTGTAACCTCAACTGAGCCTGAATCTGGTTCGGCAACACCACGAGGCAATGTAGTACTGACTAGAGTAGGTGTGTGTCGATGCTGCGGGTGAGTGTCAGTGGTGATTTCAGGGGGTGTTCGGATAGAAACAGAACCCTCAGCAAAATCAACAAGATCGTCAAACTTATCACCACTCTGCCCAGTATGTAACTCAGAATCACCCTTTACATTTAGAAATGACATAACATTACGACATTTTACTATATCATCAATAGTATCTTTTAACATCAGCAACTGAACCATTCCCTCGTCCTCTGTCTCAAGTAACTTCTTACTGTACATGAACGAGTTGATGTGATCGTAGCATTCCTCCTGATCTCTCTCCACAAGTTCTGACTGGTCCATGTCCGACACTGGATTCACCGCTCCGGCGACCCGAAGAAGCTCTTCAGCTGTCAAGGTGAGTAGGCTCTTCCTAATGTCCCACACTAGGCTCTTCCTCCCACCACTCGACATGATGGCTCCTCGTCTCCCTCACGGCTGGCAACACAGTTCGGTGATGGTGCAGTCGACTCTGGATCGCAGGCCTCCACTCGTCCACGATCGCAGTCCCCACGGCTGGACAGGCTAGTTGCTGGTCAGAGTTGTCATCACTCGGCTCCTGATCCAATAGGTGGCGCCGAAGTATCCCGGACGAGCCCCCAAGAATCTGTAGCGGGTCCCGGCTAGGTCTCCGCTGGCAGATGTATAGATAATCCTCTGATAGGAGTGCTCTGGAAATATTACAAATATCACACAGAAATCAGTGACGCAGGACAACAGTTGCTCATTCTCCATTCACTCAGATTATCTTTATTTTTAACTTCCTTTTAACTTTGTATCTGCAATCATGAATTATTTTCTGTTATTTTTGTTCTGTTTTGCATTGAAGCACAGGTTATATCCACATTTGGATAACATGAAGCAATATATTCTTCACAGGTCTTTTCACATAGATGTATACTCACATATTTTCCAAACATTAACTTATTAAAGTTTGTATGAAACCAAAAACAACCATTTTTCCTTTAAACACATATCTTTGTCCTCTTATCAAAAGAGTATTTTTGTAATAACTGTACATTTTATAAGTATTCACTTTATACAACAGAATAATTCTCATTTGCAGTTAAGCTGTATTACATTCACACTAAAAGAAAACAAACTTCAATAATAAACATATCTGCCTCATAACATGGCGCTCAGTTCTATGAACTGAATCTGTATCAATGTAATATTAACGCGCATGCGCCCTTAAACAAGGCCGCAGCCGTAACCGGTCTTATTCACATTAACTTTTTACACTTTTAACATTGTACTACACACATAGTACACTGAAATATCCCACAAATGCCCTGGAGCCGTAAGGAACAAATAAAATAACCAATCTGCGGATGTCGGCCGCCATTCTCTCAACTGTGTACTGTTAAACTTAACTGTTTAAACATTTGACATACTTTTCGCTTACAGAGCACACATCACAGGGGATTCATATTAGCTTATAAACATCTGTAGTCACATTAAAGGTGTGTAACTAACCTGGAAATATCACACAGAAATCAGTGACGCAGGACAACAGTTGCTCATTCTCCATTCACTCGGATTATGAGCTCATCTTGCTCTGCGCAACGCTAAATGCCCCAGTGTGACGCTACTTGCAGCTACTGCCACCCTGTGTCCATTTTATGAACTACCTGTCATTATGTGCTTTTCCCATGATCTCTCATTAGTGTTCAATTATATAAATCAGAATGAAATAAAATACTATTTGCAATAAAAGGAAAGGAAACAAAAAGTAATAATCTCAACAAAACTTATTTTGTGAGTGTCACACGTTCTACCATTTTAATAATAATCCCAGTCTCATGTGAGAACTCCGGTCTTGCATGCGTGATATCGCGTTGTTTCCTTGTCACATCTCGCATGTGTTTGGTTGTGAAATGTTGTTTGTGTGCCAGACAGAGTTGTCGGCGATTCTTCCTATTGTAAAGTCATGCAGTGTGAAACCTTCTGTCGCCGATCCATCGTGCAGTGTGAACACAGCAGTGACTGAATGCTGGCCAAGATAGTCATGCAGTGTGAAAAGAACAATGACCCGACTTCTTTGAAAATCGTGCAGTCTGAACTCGGCTTAAGAGTCCACTCTGAGAGGAACGCAGATTTCGACATGGTGTGTAAGGCATTTAAAGATCAGTCAAGTACTGAGGAGCCAGATCTTGCAAAGTCTTATAAGTTAACATGAGGACTTTAAAATCAATACGATATCTGACAGGGAGCCAGTGCAAAGCCTTCAAGACAGGGGTAATATGATCCCCAGCCCTGACCCCAGACAGTACTCTAGCAGCTGAATTTTGTAAATATTCAAGTTTGTTGAGTAATGATTTAGATACTCCAACTAGAAGACCATTACAATAGTCCAGACGTGAAAAGACAAAAGAGTTTATCAACTTCTCTGCCACAGGATAGGACAACATAGGACGTAAACGTGCTATATTTCTGAGGTGAAAAAAGGATGTTTTAACCATATTCTGAACAAAAGGCTCAAATGACAGTGTGGCATCAAAGATGACACCAAGATTTTTTTGTTTGCTTTGAAACTCCAAGGCAACACCATCAACAGACAAAGTAAGAGAACCATCAGCATTTCGCAGTTGATGAGGAGAGTCTAGGACAGTGGTCACCAACCTTTTTAAGCCCAAGATCCCTGACCTCGACCTTTTTGAAAGACAAGATCTACTTGATAGAAAAAGACAGCCCAGATTATATTTAGTATTTTTTTCGTGGCCTATTTAGATTCTGAATTTTTTTTTTTTTTTCTACAAGCAAATTGGCCGATTCTGATACTGGTTGCAAATATTTATTATTAATATTATTATAATAAACAAAAATACATAGCCATTTCAAATTAGAGGGAACCACTGCTTTTTAATCACAATCCAAACAAAGATGCTACGCACGTTGCATGAGCAGTTATTTTTTTATTTGAATTAGATTTAATTTGAAGATTTAAAGCAAAAACAGAACGGTCTGACTTTATCTTTGTGAAATTATAAATGCTACACACACAAAAAAGCATGAAACAAAAACAGCAGGCTGAATGAGACACAGATTCACTCTCTGACAGCAGGTGGTGCTTATGGAGCAGCAGTGATACAGTGTTTCCTTGGTTACCGCTGTAAACAAAGCTGAAATGCGCTAATAATTAGCTACTTTATTCTGAGGTAAGAGGAAAATAAAATGCCATTGCCATCGAAATCTTTCTGAAGACTGATCTCCTTTTAGAGATGCATTCATATAAGCCCTCACCCCCAATTCAATATTTATATTTTCTTCCTATATTTCGAGCATCGTGAACAGAGAGCTGCTCTGCCTTGCTCTGCTACAGAATTTTCTCCTTTTTGCGTTTGTTTTCAGCATTTCTGGCCTCTTTTTAATGGCCTTTTACAGACTCAGACATTGTGTGGGCTATTTGCCTTTGTCCCAGTAGCTCCCGAAAATAACATAAAAATAAATACAAAAATACAGTACAAAGACTGGAGAAATGTAATGTATTTTGTACTCATATTTCTGTTATTTTCGCGAGCTACTGGAACAGTGATAAAGATCGACCAGTCGATCGCGATCGGCGGGTTGGCGACCACTGGTCTAGGAGCATAATGTCCGTTTTAGAGCCATTTAAAGACAGAAAATTATTAGACATCCAAATCTCAGTGATACAGTTGGAAAGATGCACAATGTCCACATGTTGACCTGGCCTTGAATGGATATAAATCTGCATATATCGGCATAAAAGTGATAGTTCAGGTCTAGAGATCTAAGTAGTTGACCAAGTGGATAAATATACATATTAAAAAAGTAAGGGACCCAATACTGACCCCTGTGGGACACCAGTATGTACAAAACCAACTTTGGACCTATAGCCACCCATAAAAACAAATTGACTGCGGTCAGTAGATAGGACCTAAACCAGCCAAGAACTGTCTCTGACAAACCAAATACAGTTTCCAGACGATTAAGTAACAATGCATGATCAACAGTATCGAAGGCAGAACTAAGATCCAAGAGAATGAAAAGAGACAGGGAGCCTGAGTCGGAAGCTATTAGCAAGTCATTAGTGACTTTAACCAATGGGATCTCTGTGCTGTGCAGTTTCCGAAAACCAGATTGATGGGGCTCAAATAAATTATTTTCAATTAAGTGATTGTTCAGTTGGGCCGCAACCACACCCTCTAAGATTTTAGCCAGGAATGGAAGATTTGAAATTGGCAATAATTTGAAAGAACGTTCAAATCAGAACTTTTTTAAAATGGAAGTGACAGCAGCAGTTTTAAGTGCTGCTGGCACCACAGCAGTTGACAAAGAGTCATTTATTATAGCAAGAACTGAGGGACATAAAGGACCAAAGCAAGATTTAAATAGACTACAAGGCATAGGATCAAGTATGCAAGTGGAAGCTTTCATACGAGAAACCTGCTTCCAGAGTAACTCAGGTTGTAGTGCAGTAAATTTGGAAAATGGAGTGCCAGAAAAGCTAGATGTAGTATCATTTGAACAGCAGAAGAACTATGAATATTTGCGCAAACATTATCAGTCTTCTCACTGAAAAATTTGAGAAACTCATTGCACAACCAATCAGATGAAGTCAAAGAACTGACACCATCTACATTAAGTAGACTATTGTGTGAAAAAGCTGTCTAGGATTGTTTTGATTATTTTCATTAATATTCGAAAAATATGTTGATCTTGCAGTTTCAATAGCTACTCTGTAGTGTGCCAAACAGCTTTTCCAAGCTTGATGAAACACATATAGACCAGAGCAATGCCACTTTCGCTCCAATTTCCGACATGCTGCCTTCCTTCTGGGTACGCAAATCATCATTATAACAAGGAGACGACTGTACAAATGAGCAGAAGGAGCAGAATACATAGCATTTAAGGAAGAGAAAATTGAATTTGCAAAAAGCATGATCAATTGATTGCCATATACAGAATGAAATAGATCAGGAAACTTCTCTACTAGAAAGTGATACCTCAATATTAAAAAAAGATAGCTAAATGGTCTGAAAGACCAACATCCACAGCAGAAAAATTAGAGAGAAAAGAGTCATTTGCAATGACTAAATCCAACGTATGCCCCTTACAATGAGTGAGAACATTTACAAACTGAGAGAGATTAAAACAGTCCAAGAGCGACAGAAAATCCTTGGCCATGCCACAGGCTTTCTAATCTATATGTATGTTAAAATCACCCAGAATCAAAATTCTCTTAAATTTGACAGACAATATGGACAGTAGATCAGCAAACTCAGACAAAAAATATCCTTATTTGGTTTTGGAGGTCTATAAATAGTGACTATAGCAGCATGGTGAGCAGCATGAGAAGCAGATACATTTAAAATTAAAGCTGCAAGCAGTGTTGAGAGGGCCCTCGCACCCGGGCTCACCGCCACCCGTTGGCCTCAGGAAAACAGTGAACAGTGGGCGACATGCATGTAAGCGAGTGAATACAGGAGAATCATGCCAAAGTCATTTCGAAATGCCACACTTCCTGCGGCCAACAGGTGGTGCTTTTACCGTGACTGAATTTTGCCATGTTGATGTCTTCAGCCCAGGACTATTATCGAACACGTGAAGTTTGGAGCAGATCGGACATTGTATGTCTGAGTTACAACAACTTCCTGTTTCTTTCGTGGCGTTAATCACATAAATTAGCACTCAGTCAAGTGTTGCATGATTTAACGTGTCTCTAGCCTGTTTGGTACTTCGTGGCATAATGAAATGTGACTCTGGTAGTGAATTACATCGTGAAGCATGCCATTTCCTGTTGCCAGCAGGTGGCGCTATGACTAACTAAATATTGTCATATTTAGGCCAGGACTCTTATCACACATGTGAAGTTTGGAGCAGATCGGACATTGTATGCCTGAGTTACAGAAGCTTCCTCTTTCATGGCGAAACATCAGACTTTGTCAGGCCGCCACAGACACGCCCTTCAGCGAAAACTCAAGATCTTTGATATTTATCATCGCTAAGGTCTTGAGATTAGACTGACAACATTTGATGTTGATCTGGTTAAATCTCCATGAGGAGTTAATCACAGTATAAAACATGTCATTTCCTGTTGCCTGCAGGTGGCGCTATGACTGTAACTGAATATTGTTATGAAGATGTCTTCAGGTCAGGACTCTAATAAAGCATGTGAAGTTTGGGGCAGATCGGACATTGTTTGTCTGAGTTACAACAACTTCCTTTTTCATGGCGAAAACATCAAACTTTGTCAGGCCGCCACGGACACGCCCTTCAGTGAAAACTCTAGATCTTCGCAATTTAACATCACAAAGGTCTTTAGATTAGACTGACCAAAAATGACATTGATTTGATTAAATCTCTAGGAGGAGTTTTCGAGCACGTTTAGGCCCTCTAAAATGCGATTCACTTTGGAGAAGAAGAAGAAGAAGAAGAAGAAGAAGAAGAATTAAAGCTGCAAGCAGCGTTGAGAGGGCCCTCGCACCTGGGCTCACCGCCACCCGTTGGCCTCAGGAAAACAGTGAACAGTGGGCGTCATGCATTTAAGTGAGTGAATACAGGAGAATTATGCCAAAGTCATTTCGAAATGCCACACTTCCTGCGGCCAACAGGTGGCGCTTTTACCGTAACTGAATTTTGCCATGTTGATGTCTTCAGGCCAGGACTATCATTGAACACGTGAAGTTTGAAGCAGATCGGACATTGTATGCCTGAGTTACAACAACTTCCTGTTTCTTTCGTGGCGTTAATCGCATACATTAGCACTCAGCCAAGTGTTGCATGATTTAACGTGTTTCTAGCATGTCTGGAACTTCGTGGCATGATGAAATGTGAATCTGGTAGTGAATTACAGTATAAAGCCTGCCACTTCCTGTTGCCAGCAGGTGGCGCTATGACTAACTGAATATTATCATATAGACGTCTTTAGGCTAGGACTCTTATCACACATGTGAAGTTTGGAGCAGATCGGACATAGTATGCCTGAGTTACAACAGTTTCGTCTTTAATGGCGAAACATCAGACTTTGTCAGGCCGCCACGGACACGCCCTTCAATGAAAACTCAAGATCTTTGATATTTATCATCGCTAAGGTCTTAAGATTAGACTGACAACATATGATGTTGATCTGGTTAAATCTACATGAGGAGTTAATCACAGTGTAAAACATGTCATTTCCTGTTGCCTGCAGGTGGCGCTATGACTGTAACTGAATATTGTTATGAAGATGTCTTCAGGTCAGGACTCTAATAAAGCATGTGAAGTTTGGGGCAGATCCGACATTGTTTGTCTGAGTTACAACAACTTCCTTTTTCATGGCGAAAACATCAAACTTTGTCAGGCCGCCACGGACACGCCCTTCAGTGAAAACTCTAGATCTTCGCAATTTAACGTCACAAAGGCCTTTAGATTAGACTGACCAAAAATGACATTGATCTGATAAAATGTCTAGGAGGAGTTCGTTAAAGTACAACGTCTGGAAAATGCAAAAAACGGTGAATTAATTCAAAATATCTGACTTCCTGTTCGGTTTCGGATTTCGCTCCAAGATAATTTTTTGTAGGTACTGGGCTGATAAATGTGTGTACCGAATTTCAAAACCCTAGTGTAATGTAGCGAGCGGGGCTGTACGTTAGATGGCGCTATCGAGCCATTTTGCCACGCCCAATTCTGAAACCCATAACAGACGTAAATTTTCACCACTTCTGACGCGTGTGCAAAGTTTCATGAGTTTTCGAGCACGTTTAGGCCCTCTAAAATGCGATTCACTTTGGAGAAGAAGAAGAAGAAGAAGAATAATTAAAGCTGCAAGCAGCGTTGAGAGGGCCCTCGCACCCGGGCTCACCGCCACCCGTTGGCCTCAGGAAAACAGTGAACAGTGGGCATCATGCATTTAAGTGAGTGAATACAGGAGAATTATGCCAAAGTCATTTCGAAATGCCACACTTCCTGTGGCCAACAGGTGGCGCTTTTACCGTAACTGAATTTTGCCATGTTGATGTCTTCAGGCCAGGACTATCATTGAACACGTGAAGTTTGAAGCAGATCGGACATTGTATGTCTGAGTTACAACAACTTCCTGTTTCTTTCGTGGCGTTAATCACATAAATTAGCACTCAGTCAAGTGTTGCATGATTTAACGTGTCTCTAGCCTGTTTGGTACTTCGTGGCATAATGAAATGTGACTCTGGTAGTGAATTACATCGTGAAGCATGCCATTTCCTGTTGCCAGCAGGTGGCGCTATGACTAACTAAATATTGTCATATAGATGTCTTTAGGCCAGGACTCTTATCACACATGTGAAGTTTGGAGCAGATCGGACACTGTATGCCTGAGTTACAGAAGCTTCCTCTTTCATGGCGAAACATCAGACTTTGTCAGGCCGCCACAGACACGCCCTTCAGCGAAAACTCAAGATCTTTGATATTTATCATCGCTAAGGTCTTGAGATTAGACTGACAACATTTGATGTTGATCTGGTTAAATCTCCATGAGGAGTTAATCACAGTATAAAACATGTCATTTCCTGTTGCCTGCAGGTGGCGCTATGACTGTAACTGAATATTGTTATGAAGATGTCTTCAGGTCAGGACTCTAATAAAGCATGTGAAGTTTGGGGCAGATCGGACATTGTTTGTCTGAGTTACAACAACTTCCTTTTTCATGGCGAAAACATCAAACTTTGTCAGGCCGCCACGGACACGCCCTTCAGTGAAAACTCTAGATCTTCGCAATTTAACATCACAAAGGTCTTTAGATTAGACTGACCAAAAATGACATTGATTTGATTAAATCTCTAGGAGGAGTTCGTTAAAGCACAACATCTGGAAAATGCAAAAAACGGTGAATTAATTAAAAATATCTGACTTCCTGTTCGGTTTCGGATTTCGCTCCAAGAGAATTTTTTGTAGGTACTGGGCTGATAAATGTGTGTACCGAATTTCAAAACCCTAGTGTAATGTAGCGAGCGGGGCTGTGGGGCTTTGGAGAAGAAGAAGAAGAAGAAGAAGAAGAATTAAAGCTGCAAGCAGCGTTGAGAGGGCCCTCGCACCTGGGCTCACCGCCACCCGTTGGCCTCAGGAAAACAGTGAACAGTGGGCGTCATGCATTTAAGTGAGTGAATACAGGAGAATTATGCCAAAGTCATTTCGAAATGCCACACTTCCTGCGGCCAACAGGTGGCGCTTTTACCGTAACTGAATTTTGCCATGTTGATGTCTTCAGGCCAGGACTATCATTGAACACGTGAAGTTTGAAGCAGATCGGACATTGTATGCCTGAGTTACAACAACTTCCTGTTTCTTTCGTGGCGTTAATCGCATACATTAGCACTCAGCCAAGTGTTGCATGATTTAACGTGTTTCTAGCATGTCTGGAACTTCGTGGCATGATGAAATGTGAATCTGGTAGTGAATTACAGTATAAAGCCTGCCACTTCCTGTTGCCAGCAGGTGGCGCTATGACTAACTGAATATTATCATATAGACGTCTTTAGGCTAGGACTCTTATCACACATGTGAAGTTTGGAGCAGATCGGACATAGTATGCCTGAGTTACAACAGTTTCGTCTTTAATGGCGAAACATCAGACTTTGTCAGGCCGCCACGGACACGCCCTTCAATGAAAACTCAAGATCTTTGATATTTATCATCGCTAAGGTCTTAAGATTAGACTGACAACATATGATGTTGATCTGGTTAAATCTACATGAGGAGTTAATCACAGTGTAAAACATGTCATTTCCTGTTGCCTGCAGGTGGCGCTATGACTGTAACTGAATATTGTTATGAAGATGTCTTCAGGTCAGGACTCTAATAAAGCATGTGAAGTTTGGGGCAGATCCGACATTGTTTGTCTGAGTTACAACAACTTCCTTTTTCATGGCGAAAACATCAAACTTTGTCAGGCCGCCACGGACACGCCCTTCAGTGAAAACTCTAGATCTTCGCAATTTAACGTCACAAAGGCCTTTAGATTAGACTGACCAAAAATGACATTGATCTGATAAAATGTCTAGGAGGAGTTCGTTAAAGTACAACGTCTGGAAAATGCAAAAAACGGTGAATTAATTCAAAATATCTGACTTCCTGTTCGGTTTCGGATTTCGCTCCAAGATAATTTTTTGTAGGTACTGGGCTGATAAATGTGTGTACCGAATTTCAAAACCCTAGTGTAATGTAGCGAGCGGGGCTGTACGTTAGATGGCGCTATCGAGCCATTTTGCCACGCCCAATTCTGAAACCCATAACAGACGTAAATTTTCACCACTTCTGACGCGTGTGCAAAGTTTCATGAGTTTTCGAGCACGTTTAGGCCCTCTAAAATGCGATTCACTTTGGAGAAGAAGAAGAAGAAGAAGAATAATTAAAGCTGCAAGCAGCGTTGAGAGGGCCCTCGCACCCGGGCTCACCGCCACCCGTTGGCCTCAGGAAAACAGTGAACAGTGGGCATCATGCATTTAAGTGAGTGAATACAGGAGAATTATGCCAAAGTCATTTCGAAATGCCACACTTCCTGTGGCCAACAGGTGGCGCTTTTACCGTAACTGAATTTTGCCATGTTGATGTCTTCAGGCCAGGACTATCATTGAACACGTGAAGTTTGAAGCAGATCGGACATTGTATGTCTGAGTTACAACAACTTCCTGTTTCTTTCGTGGCGTTAATCACATAAATTAGCACTCAGTCAAGTGTTGCATGATTTAACGTGTCTCTAGCCTGTTTGGTACTTCGTGGCATAATGAAATGTGACTCTGGTAGTGAATTACATCGTGAAGCATGCCATTTCCTGTTGCCAGCAGGTGGCGCTATGACTAACTAAATATTGTCATATAGATGTCTTTAGGCCAGGACTCTTATCACACATGTGAAGTTTGGAGCAGATCGGACACTGTATGCCTGAGTTACAGAAGCTTCCTCTTTCATGGCGAAACATCAGACTTTGTCAGGCCGCCACAGACACGCCCTTCAGCGAAAACTCAAGATCTTTGATATTTATCATCGCTAAGGTCTTGAGATTAGACTGACAACATTTGATGTTGATCTGGTTAAATCTCCATGAGGAGTTAATCACAGTATAAAACATGTCATTTCCTGTTGCCTGCAGGTGGCGCTATGACTGTAACTGAATATTGTTATGAAGATGTCTTCAGGTCAGGACTCTAATAAAGCATGTGAAGTTTGGGGCAGATCGGACATTGTTTGTCTGAGTTACAACAACTTCCTTTTTCATGGCGAAAACATCAAACTTTGTCAGGCCGCCACGGACACGCCCTTCAGTGAAAACTCTAGATCTTCGCAATTTAACATCACAAAGGTCTTTAGATTAGACTGACCAAAAATGACATTGATTTGATTAAATCTCTAGGAGGAGTTCGTTAAAGCACAACATCTGGAAAATGCAAAAAACGGTGAATTAATTAAAAATATCTGACTTCCTGTTCGGTTTCAGATTTCGCTCCAAGAGAATTTTTTGTAGGTACTGGGCTGATAAATGTGTGTACCGAATTTCAAAACCCTAGTGTAATGTAGCGAGCGGGGCTGTGGGGCTTTGGAGAAGAAGAAGAAGAAGAAGAAGAAGAAGAAGAATTAAAGCTGCAAGCAGCGTTGAGAGGGCCCTCGCACCTGGGCTCACCGCCACCCGTTGGCCTCAGGAAAACAGTGAACAGTGGGCGTCATGCATTTAAGTGAGTGAATACAGGAGAATTATGCCAAAGTCATTTCGAAATGCCACACTTCCTGCGGCCAACAGGTGGCGCTTTTACCGTAACTGAATTTTGCCATGTTGATGTCTTCAGGCCAGGACTATCATTGAACACGTGAAGTTTGAAGCAGATCGGACATTGTATGCCTGAGTTACAACAACTTCCTGTTTCTTTCGTGGCGTTAATCGCATACATTAGCACTCAGCCAAGTGTTGCATGATTTAACGTGTTTCTAGCATGTCTGGAACTTCGTGGCATGATGAAATGTGAATCTGGTAGTGAATTACAGTATAAAGCCTGCCACTTCCTGTTGCCAGCAGGTGGCGCTATGACTAACTGAATATTATCATATAGACGTCTTTAGGCTAGGACTCTTATCACACATGTGAAGTTTGGAGCAGATCGGACATAGTATGCCTGAGTTACAACAGTTTCGTCTTTAATGGCGAAACATCAGACTTTGTCAGGCCGCCACGGACACGCCCTTCAATGAAAACTCAAGATCTTTGATATTTATCATCGCTAAGGTCTTAAGATTAGACTGACAACATATGATGTTGATCTGGTTAAATCTACATGAGGAGTTAATCACAGTGTAAAACATGTCATTTCCTGTTGCCTACAGGTGGCGCTATGACTGTAACTGAATATTGTTATGAAGATGTCTTCAGGTCAGGACTCTAATAAAGCATGTGAAGTTTGGGGCAGATCCGACATTGTTTGTCTGAGTTACAACAACTTCCTTTTTCATGGCGAAAACATCAAACTTTGTCAGGCCGCCACGGACACGCCCTTCAGTGAAAACTCTAGATCTTCGCAATTTAACGTCACAAAGGCCTTTAGATTAGACTGACCAAAATGACATTGATCTGATAAAATGTCTAGGAGGAGTTCGTTAAAGTACAACGTCTGGAAAATGCAAAAAACGGTGAATTAATTCAAAATATCTGACTTCCTGTTCGGTTTCGGATTTCGCTCCAAGATAATTTTTTGTAGGTACTGGGCTGATAAATGTGTGTACCGAATTTCAAAACCCTAGTGTAATGTAGCGAGCGGGGCTGTACGTTAGATGGCGCTATCGAGCCATTTTGCCACGCCCAATTCTGAAACCCATAACAGACGTAAATTTTCACCACTTCTGACGCGTGTGCAAAGTTTCATGAGTTTTCGAGCACGTTTAGGCCCTCTAAAATGCGATTCACTTTGGAGAAGAAGAAGAAGAAGAAGAATAATTAAAGCTGCAAGCAGCGTTGAGAGGGCCCTCGCACCCGGGCTCACCGCCACCCGTTGGCCTCAGGAAAACAGTGAACAGTGGGCATCATGCATTTAAGTGAGTGAATACAGGAGAATTATGCCAAAGTCATTTCGAAATGCCACACTTCCTGTGGCCAACAGGTGGCGCTTTTACCGTAACTGAATTTTGCCATGTTGATGTCTTCAGGCCAGGACTATCATTGAACACGTGAAGTTTGAAGCAGATCGGACATTGTATGTCTGAGTTACAACAACTTCCTGTTTCTTTCGTGGCGTTAATCACATAAATTAGCACTCAGTCAAGTGTTGCATGATTTAACGTGTCTCTAGCCTGTTTGGTACTTCGTGGCATAATGAAATGTGACTCTGGTAGTGAATTACATCGTGAAGCATGCCATTTCCTGTTGCCAGCAGGTGGCGCTATGACTAACTAAATATTGTCATATAGATGTCTTTAGGCCAGGACTCTTATCACACATGTGAAGTTTGGAGCAGATCGGACACTGTATGCCTGAGTTACAGAAGCTTCCTCTTTCATGGCGAAACATCAGACTTTGTCAGGCCGCCACAGACACGCCCTTCAGCGAAAACTCAAGATCTTTGATATTTATCATCGCTAAGGTCTTGAGATTAGACTGACAACATTTGATGTTGATCTGGTTAAATCTCCATGAGGAGTTAATCACAGTATAAAACATGTCATTTCCTGTTGCCTGCAGGTGGCGCTATGACTGTAACTGAATATTGTTATGAAGATGTCTTCAGGTCAGGACTCTAATAAAGCATGTGAAGTTTGGGGCAGATCGGACATTGTTTGTCTGAGTTACAACAACTTCCTTTTTCATGGCGAAAACATCAAACTTTGTCAGGCCGCCACGGACACGCCCTTCAGTGAAAACTCTAGATCTTCGCAATTTAACATCACAAGGTCTTTAGATTAGACTGACCAAAAATGACATTGATTTGATTAAATCTCTAGGAGGAGTTCGTTAAAGCACAACATCTGGAAAATGCAAAAAACGGTGAATTAATTAAAAATATCTGACTTCCTGTTCGGTTTCGGATTTCGCTCCAAGAGAATTTTTTGTAGGTACTGGGCTGATAAATGTGTGTACCGAATTTCAAAACCCTAGTGTAATGTAGCGAGCGGGGCTGTGGGGCTTTGGAGAAGAAGAAGAAGAAGAAGAAGAAGAAGAAGAATTAAAGCTGCAAGCAGCGTTGAGAGGGCCCTCGCACCTGGGCTCACCGCCACCCGTTGGCCTCAGGAAAACAGTGAACAGTGGGCGTCATGCATTTAAGTGAGTGAATACAGGAGAATTATGCCAAAGTCATTTCGAAATGCCACACTTCCTGCGGCCAACAGGTGGCGCTTTTACCGTAACTGAATTTTGCCATGTTGATGTCTTCAGGCCAGGACTATCATTGAACACGTGAAGTTTGAAGCAGATCGGACATTGTATGCCTGAGTTACAACAACTTCCTGTTTCTTTCGTGGCGTTAATCGCATACATTAGCACTCAGCCAAGTGTTGCATGATTTAACGTGTTTCTAGCATGTCTGGAACTTCGTGGCATGATGAAATGTGAATCTGGTAGTGAATTACAGTATAAAGCCTGCCACTTCCTGTTGCCAGCAGGTGGCGCTATGACTAACTGAATATTATCATATAGACGTCTTTAGGCTAGGACTCTTATCACACATGTGAAGTTTGGAGCAGATCGGACATAGTATGCCTGAGTTACAACAGTTTCGTCTTTAATGGCGAAACATCAGACCGAATTTCAAAACCCTAGTGTAATGTAGCGAGCGGGGCTGTACGTTAGATGGCGCTATCGAGCCATTTTGCCACGCCCAATTCTGAAACCCATAACAGACGTAAATTTTCACCACTTCTGACGCGTGTGCAAAGTTTCATGAGTTTTCGAGCACGTTTAGGCCCTCTAAAATGCGATTCACTTTGGAGAAGAAGAAGAAGAAGAAGAATAATTAAAGCTGCAAGCAGCGTTGAGAGGGCCCTCGCACCCGGGCTCACCGCCACCCGTTGGCCTCAGGAAAACAGTGAACAGTGGGCATCATGCATTTAAGTGAGTGAATACAGGAGAATTATGCCAAAGTCATTTCGAAATGCCACACTTCCTGTGGCCAACAGGTGGCGCTTTTACCGTAACTGAATTTTGCCATGTTGATGTCTTCAGGCCAGGACTATCATTGAACACGTGAAGTTTGAAGCAGATCGGACATTGTATGCCTGAGTTACAACAACTTCCTGTTTCTTTCGTGGCGTTAATCGCAAACATTAGCACTCAGCCAAGTGTTGCATGATTTAACGTGTTTCTAGAATGTCTGGTACTTCGTGGCATGATGAAATGTGGATCTGGTAGTGAATTACAGTATAAAGCATGCCACTTCCTGTTGCCAGCAGGTGGCGCTATGACTAACTGAATATTATCATATAGACGTCTTTAGGCTAGGACTCTTATCACACATGTGAAGTTTGGAGCAGATCGGACATAGTATGCCTGAGTTACAACAGCTTCCTCTTTTATGGCGAAACATCAGACTTTGTCAGGCTGCCACGGACACGCCCTTCAGCGAAAACTCAAGATCTTTGATATTTATCATCGCTAAGGTCTTAAGATTAGACTGACAACATATGATGTTGATCTGGTTAAATCTCCATGAGGAGTTAATCACAGTGTAAAACATGTCATTTCCTGTTGCCTGCAGGTGGCGCTATGACTGTAACTGAATATTGTTATGAAGATGTCTTCAGGTCAGGACTCTAATAAAGCAGGTGAAGTTTGGGGCAGATCCGACATTGTTTGTCTGAGTTACAACAACTTCCTTTTTCATGGCGAAAACATCAAACTTTGTCAGGCCGCCACGGACACGCCCTTCAGTGAAAACTCTAGATCTTCGCAATTTAACGTCACAAAGGCCTTTAGATTAGACTGACCAAAAATGACATTGATCTGATTAAATCTCTAGGAGGAGTTCGTTAAAGTACAACGTCTGGAAAATGCAAAAAACGGTGAATTAATTCAAAATATCTGACTTCCTGTTTGGTTTCGGATTTCGCTCCAAGAGAATTTTTTGTAGGTACTGGGCTGATAAATGTGTGTACCGAATTTCAAACCCCTAGTGTTATGTAGCGAGCAGGGCTGTACGTTAGATGGCGCTATCGAGCCATTTTGCCACGCCCAATTCCGAAACCCATAACAAACGTAAATTTTCACCACTTCTGATGCGTGTGCAAAGTTTCGTGAGTTTTCGAGCATGTTTAGGCCCTCTAAAATGCGATTTACTTTGGAGAAGAAGAAGAAGAAGAAGAAGAAGAATAAATATAGCTGCGAGCAGCGATGGCGGGCCCAAGCCCGGTGGCACCGCCACCCCGGTGGCTTCAGGGCAACTGTGCACGGCGGGCAATAGGCATTTAAAACGGTAAAACATCAAAGGACTATGTCAAATTCACTCCACATTTACTGCACTACAAGGTTCCGCTATAGAGCCCCTCCTCCCTGCTCATTTTCAAAGGTTTACATGTGCCAAGTTTTAACATTATTCTGATGAATTTTGAAGCAAATCATGTAAAAATAAGAGGGTGATCTCAATGTATGCTGAAAGTGACACATTTTCTGCTTCCAGTTGGTGGCGCTATGACTTTGAATCACAATAGTCACATCCATATGATCAGCCTTGTACAACGAAGACTAAGCCGAAGTTTTATCAAAATCAATTAATGTATGCAGAAGTTATAACACTTTGTTTCCCTTTTCTTGCCATAAATTCGTTGCCTCGCCACGGCCAAACCGTTTCAGGTATCCAAAATCCATTTGCAATTAAACAACTTCAATGTGTTAGCAACAAGTTTAAAAAAAGCTTGGTGTAAATTGGATAAACCCTGTAGGAGTAGTAGTATAAAATTCATAGCCTGTTTTTTCAAAAAATTAACATTCAAACAAAAATAGCCGACTTCCTGTTGGTCGGAGCTAATGAATGTAAATTAGAAAATTGTCCGGCTTGATGAGAACAATATGTGTTTTTTTTTTTCAAAAAGTGATACACTTCCTGCTGCCAGTTGGTGGCGCTATAACTTTGACTCAAAATAGTCACATCCATGTGATCGGACTACTACAACCAACACACTCGTGAAGTTTCATAAAGATCAATATATGTATGCAGACGTTATAACACATTTCCTGTTTCCTTTTTCTCGCCATAAATTCGTTGCCTCGCCACGGCCAAACCGTTCGAGATATCAAAAATCCCCTGGCAATTTTTAATCATCAGTGTCTTGACTTCATGCTGACCGAGTTTGGTGGCGATCGGATTAATCGTCTAGGAGGAGTATATCAAATTCCAGAGCATGCGTTTTTCAAACAACCCTTAATAGCTGACTTCCTGTTGGCGTGGCGTTTAACTTAGAGCACGAAAGTTGTTCGGCCCGATGAGGTCTATATGTGTACCGAGTTTCATACTAATACGTGCAAGCGTGTTTAATATATGGACCAAATTTTCAGACTTTTTTCAAGGGGGCGCTGTCGAGCCCTCCTGCCACGCCCGGGTACCAGCCTCTGCGGCGTCCTAAGGGCCGCGGATTCCAATGTGTGTGCCAATTTTCAAGAGTTTTTGAGCATGTTAAGGCCCCCAAAATGCCCCGGAAGACGGAAAAAAAAATAAAAAAAAAATAATAATAATAATAATCCTTAGAAGAACAAGAGGGCCCTGCGCGAATTTTCGCTTGGGCCCTAATAATCCTTAGAAGAACAAGAGGCCCTGCGCGAATTTTCGCTTGGGCCCTAATAATCCTTAGAAGAACAAGAGGGCCCTGCGCGCTTAATTCGCTTGGGCCCTAATAATAATCCTTAGAAGAACAAGAGGGCCCTGCGCGAATTTTCGCTTGGGCCTAATAATCCTTAGAAGAACAAGAGGGCCCTTCGCGAATTTTCGCTTGGGCCCTAAATCCTTAGAAAACAAGGGCCCTGCGCGAATTCGCTTGGGCCAATAATAAATATAGCTGCGAGCAGCGATGGCGGGCCCAAGCCCGGTGGCACCGCCACCCCGGTGGCTTCAGGGCAACTGTGCACAGCGGGCAATAGGCACTTAAAACGGTTAAACATCAAAGGACTATGTCAAATTCACTCCACATTTACTGCACTACAAGGTGCCGCTATAGAGCCCCTCCTCCCTGCCCATTTTCAAAGGATTACATGTGCCAAGTTTTAACATTATTCTGATGAATTTTGAAGCAAATCAGGTAAAAATAAGAGGGTGATCTCAATGTATGCTGAAAGTGACACATTTTCTGCTTCCAGTTGGTGGCGCTATGACTTTGAATCACAATAGTCAAATCCATGTGATCAGCCTTGTACAACGAAGACTAAGCCAAAGTTTCATCAAAATCAATTAATGTATGCAGAAGTTATAACACTTTGTTTCCCTTTTCTTGCCATAAATTCGTTGCCTCGCCACGGCCAAACCGTTTGAGATATCCAAAATCCGTTTGCAATTAAACAACTTCAATGTGTTAGCAACAAGTTAAAAAAAGCTTGGTGTAAATTGGATAAACCCTGTAGGAGTAGTAGTATAAAATTCATAGCCTGTTTTTTCAAAAAATTAACATTCAAACCAAAATAGCTGACTTCCTGTTGGTCGGAGCTAATGAATGTAAATTAGAAAATTGTCCGGCTTGATGAGAATAATATGTGTACCGAGTTTGGTGACTGTAGGAAAAACTAACCCCCCCCACTTTTGTCAAAAGGTGGCGCTACTGAGCCCCTCCACCATGCCCATTTCTATGGCTTTGTCCATGTCTACTGGTTGACAATATTGATGTGTGTGTCGAGTTTCATGCAATTTGAAGCATGTTAAGAGCCTCAAAAACACTCAAGAATATTATTACAGTTTGACCTGTTGCCATGGCAACAATATTTCAAATATCAAAAATCCTGTCATAGGTCTACATCTGCTGTGTATTGACATTACACTGATGAAGTTTGAAGCAAATCAGGTAAAAATAAGAGGGTGATCTCAAAGCATTTTAAAAGTGATACACTTCTTGCTGCCATTTGGTGGCGCTATAACTTTGACTCACAATAGTTACATCCATGTGATCAGACTACTACAACCAACACACTCCTGAAGTTTCATAAACATCAATCAATGTATGCAGAAGTTATAACACATTTCCTGTTTCCCTTTTCTCGCCATAAATTCGTTGCCTCGCCACGGCCAAACCGTTTGAGATATCCAAAATCCGTTTGCAATTAAACAACTTCAATGTGTTCGCAACAAGTTAAAAAAAGCTTGGTGTAAATTGGATAAACCCTGTAGGAGTAGTAGTATAAAATTCATAGCCTGTTTTTTCAAAAAATTAACATTCAAACCAAAATAGCTGACTTCCTGTTGGTCGGAGCTAATGAATGTAAATTAGAAAATTGTCCGGCTTGATGAGAATAATATGTGTACCGAGTTTGGTGACTGTAGGAAAAACTAACCCCCCCACTTTTGTCAAAAGGTGGCGCTACTGAGCCCCTCCACCACGCCCATTTCTATGGCTTTGTCCATGTCTACTGGTTGACAATATTGATGTGTGTGTCGAGTTTCATGCAATTTGAAGCATGTTAAGAGCCTCAAAAACACTCAAGAATATTATTACAGTTTGACCTGTTGCCATGGCAACAATATTTCAAATATCAAAAATCCTGTCATAGGTCTACATCTGCTGTGTATTGACATTACACTGATGAAGTTTGAAGCAAATCAGGTAAAAATAAGAGGGTGATCTCAAAACATTTCAAAAAGTGATACACTTCCTGCTGCCAGTTGGTGGCGCTATAACTTTGACTCACAATAGTCACATCCATGTGATCAGACTCCTATAACGAACACACTCGTGAAGTTTCATAAAGATCAATATATGTATTAAGACGTTATAACACATTTCCTGTTTCCTTTTTCTCGCCATAAATTCGTTGCCTCGCCACGGCCAAACCGTTCGAGATATGACTTCATGCTGACCGAGTTTGGTGGCGATCGGATTAATCGTCTAGGAGGAGTATATCAAATTCCAGAGCATGCGTTTTTCAAACAACCCTTAATAGCTGACTTCCTGTTGGCGTGGCGTTTAACTTAGAGTACGAAAGTTGTTCGGCCCGATGAGGTCTATATGTGTACCGAGTTTCATACTAATACGTGCAAGCGTGTTTAATATATGGACCAAATTTTCAGACTTTTTTCAAGGGGGCGCTGTCGAGCCCCCCTGCCACGCCTGGATACCAGCCTCTGGGGCGTCCTAATGGCCGCGGATTCCAATGTGTGTGCCAATTTTCAAGAGTTTTTGAGCATGTTAAGGCCCCCAAAAAGCCCCGGAAGACGGAAAAAAAAAAAATAATAATAATAAATATAGCTGCGAGCAGCGATGGCGGGCCCAAGCCCGGTGGCACCGCCCCCAGGTGGCTTCAGGGCAACTGTGCACAGCGGGCAATAGGCACTTAAAACGGTTAAACATCAAAGGACTATGTCAAATTCACTCCACATTTACTGCACTACAAGGTGCCGCTATAGAGCCCCTCCTCCCTTCCCATTTTCAAAGGATTACATGTGCCAAGTTTTAACATTATTCTGATGAATTTTGAAGCAAATCAGGTAAAAATAAGAGGGTGATCTCAATGTATGCTGAAAGTGACACATTTTCTGCTTCCAGTTGGTGGCGCTATGACTTTGAATCACAATAGTCAAATCCATGTGATCAGACTTGTACAACGAAGGCTAAGCCAAAGTTTCATCAAAATCAATTAATGTATGCAGAAGTTATAACACTTTGTTTCCCTTTTCTTGCCATAAATTCGTTGCCTCGCCACGGCCAAACCGTTTGAGATATCCAAAATCCGTTTGCAATTAAACAACTTCAATGTGTTAGCAACAAGTTAAAAAAAGCTTGGTGTAAATTGGATAAACCCTGTAGGAGTAGTAGTATAAAATTCATAGCCTGTTTTTTCAAAAAATTAACATTCAAACCAAAATAACTGACTTCCTGTTGGTCGGAGCTAATGAATGTAAATTAGAAAATTGTCCGGCTTGATGAGAATAATATGTGTACCGAGTTTGGTGACTGTAGGAAAAACTAACCCCCCCACTTTTGTCAAAAGGTGGCGCTACTGAGCCCCTCCACCACGCCCATTTCTATGGCTTTGTCCATGTCTACTGGTTGACAATATTGATGTGTGTGTCGAGTTTCATGCAATTTGAAGCATGTTAAGAGCCTCAAAAACACTCAAGAATATTATTACAGTTTGACCTGTTGCCATGGCAACAATATTTCAAATATCAAAAATCCTGTCATAGGTCTACATCTGCTGTGTATTGACATTACACTGATGAAGTTTGAAGCAAATCAGGTAAAAATAAGAGGGTGATCTCAAAGCATTTTAAAAGTGATACACTTCTTGCTGCCATTTGGTGGCGCTATAACTTTGACTCACAATAGTTACATCCATGTGATCAGACTACTACAACCAACACACTCCTGAAGTTTCATAAACATCAAT
Source organism: Ancherythroculter nigrocauda (assembly GCA_036281575.1). Taxonomy (NCBI): domain Eukaryota; kingdom Metazoa; phylum Chordata; class Actinopteri; order Cypriniformes; family Xenocyprididae; genus Ancherythroculter; species Ancherythroculter nigrocauda. The sequence goes on from VTFQ01000022.1 coordinate 9,708,544, forward strand.
CAATGTATGCAGAAGTTATAACACATTTCCTGTTTCCCTTTTCTCGCCATAAATTCGTTGCCTCGCCACGGCCAAACCGTTTGAGATATCCAAAATCCGTTTGCAATTAAACAACTTCAATGTGTTCGCAACAAGTTAAAAAAAGCTTGGTGTAAATTGGATAAACCCTGTAGGAGTAGTAGTATAAAATTCATAGCCTGTTTTTTCAAAAAATTAACATTCAAACCAAAATAGCTGACTTCCTGTTGGTCGGAGCTAATGAATGTAAATTAGAAAATTGTCCGGCTTGATGAGAATAATATGTGTACCAAGTTTGGTGACTGTAGGAAAAACTAACCCCCCCACTTTTGTCAAAAGGTGGCGCTACTGAGCCCCTCCACCACGCCCATTTCTATGGCTTTGTCCATGTCTACTGGTTGACAATATTGATGTGTGTGTCGAGTTTCATGCAATTTGAAGCATGTTAAGAGCCTCAAAAACACTCAAGAATATTATTACAGTTTGACCTGTTGCCATGGCAACAATATTTCAAATATCAAAAATCCTGTCATAGGTCTACATCTGCTGTGTATTGACATTACACTGATGAAGTTTGAAGCAAATCAGGTAAAAATAAGAGGGTGATCTCAAAACATTTCAAAAAGTGATACACTTCCTGCTGCCAGTTGGTGGCGCTATAACTTTGACTCACAATAGTCACATCCATGTGATCAGACTCCTATAACGAACACACTCGTGAAGTTTCATAAAGATCAATATATGTATTAAGACGTTATAACACATTTCCTGTTTCCTTTTTCTCGCCATAAATTCGTTGCCTCGCCACGGCTAAACCGTTCGAGATATCAAAAATCCCCTGGCAATTTTTAATCATCAGTGTCTTGACTTCATGCTGACCGAGTTTGGTGGCGATCGGATTAATCGTCTAGGAGGAGTATATCAAATTCCAGAGCATGCGTTTTTCAAACAACCCTTAATAGCTGACTTCCTGTTGGCGTGGCGATTAACTTAGAGCGCGAAAGTTGTTCGGCCCGATGAGGTCTATATGTGTACCGAGTTTCATACTAATACGTGCAAGCATGTTTAATATATGGACCAAATTTTCAGACTTTTTTCAAGGGGGCGCTGTCGAGCCCCCCTGCCACGCCCGGGTACCAGCCTCTCCGGCGTCCTAATGGCCGCGGATTCCAATGTGTGTGCCAATTTTCAAGAGTTTTTGAGCATGTTAAGGCCCCCAAAAAGCCCCGGAAGACGGAAAAAAAAAATAAAATAAAAAATAATAATAATAATAATAATAATAAATATAGCTGCGAGCAGCGATGGCGGGCCCAAGCCCGGTGGCACCGCCACCCCGGTGGCTTCAGGGCAACTGTGCACAGCGGGCAATAGGCACTTAAAACGGTTAAACATCAAAGGACTATGTCAAATTCACTCCACATTTACTGCACTACAAGGTGCCGCTATAGAGCCCCTCCTCCCTGCCCATTTTCAAAGGATTACATGTGCCAAGTTTTAACATTATTCTGATGAATTTTGAAGCAAATCAGGTAAAAATAAGAGGGTGATCTCAATGTATGCTGAAAGTGACACATTTTCTGCTTCCAGTTGGTGGCGCTATGACTTTGAATCACAATAGTCAAATCCATGTGATCAGCCTTGTACAACGAAGACTAAGCCAAAGTTTCATCAAAATCAATTAATGTATGCAGAAGTTATAACACTTTGTTTCCCTTTTCTTGCCATAAATTCGTTGCCTCGCCACGGCCAAACCGTTTGAGATATCCAAAATCCGTTTGCAATTAAACAACTTCAATGTGTTAGCAACAAGTTAAAAAAAGCTTGGTGTAAATTGGATAAACCCTGTAGGAGTAGTAGTATAAAATTCATAGCCTGTTTTTTCAAAAAATTAACATTCAAACCAAAATAGCTGACTTCCTGTTGGTCGGAGCTAATGAATGTAAATTAGAAAATTGTCCGGCTTGATGAGAATAATATGTGTACCGAGTTTGGTGACTGTAGGAAAAACTAACCCCCCCACTTTTGTCAAAAGGTGGCGCTACTGAGCCCCTCCACCACGCCCATTTCTATGGCTTTGTCCATGTCTACTGGTTGACAATATTGATGTGTGTGTCGAGTTTCATGCAATTTGAAGCATGTTAAGAGCCTCAAAAACACTCAAGAATATTATTACAGTTTGACCTGTTGCCATGGCAACAATATTTCAAATATCAAAAATCCTGTCATAGGTCTACATCTGCTGTGTATTGACATTACACTGATGAAGTTTGAAGCAAATCAGGTAAAAATAAGAGGGTGATCTCAAAGCATTTTAAAAGTGATACACTTCTTGCTGCCATTTGGTGGCGCTATAACTTTGACTCACAATAGTTACATCCATGTGATCAGACTACTACAACCAACACACTCCTGAAGTTTCATAAACATCAATCAATGTATGCAGAAGTTATAACACATTTCCTGTTTCCCTTTTCTCGCCATAAATTCGTTGCCTCGCCACGGCCAAACCGTTTGAGATATCCAAAATCCGTTTGCAATTAAACAACTTCAATGTGTTCGCAACAAGTTAAAAAAAGCTTGGTGTAAATTGGATAAACCCTGTAGGAGTAGTAGTATAAAATTCATAGCCTGTTTTTTCAAAAAATTAACATTCAAACCAAAATAGCTGACTTCCTGTTGGTCGGAGCTAATGAATGTAAATTAGAAAATTGTCCGGCTTGATGAGAATAATATGTGTACCGAGTTTGGTGACTGTAGGAAAAACTAACCCCCCCACTTTTGTCAAAAGGTGGCGCTACTGAGCCCCTCCACCACGCCCATTTCTATGGCTTTGTCCATGTCTACTGGTTGACAATATTGATGTGTGTGTCGAGTTTCATGCAATTTGAAGCATGTTAAGAGCCTCAAAAACACTCAAGAATATTATTACAGTTTGACCTGTTGCCATGGCAACAATATTTCAAATATCAAAAATCCTGTCATAGGTCTACATCTGCTGTGTATTGACATTACACTGATGAAGTCTGAAGCAAATCAGGTAAAAATAAGAGGGTGATCTCAAAACATTTCAAAAAGTGATACACTTCCTGCTGCCAGTTGGTGGCGCTATAACTTTGACTCACAATAGTCACATCCATGTGATCAGACTCCTATAACGAACACACTCGTGAAGTTTCATAAAGATCAATATATGTATTAAGACGTTATAACACATTTCCTGTTTCCTTTTTCTCGCCATAAATTCGTTGCCTCGCCACGGCCAAACCGTTCCAGATATCAAAAATCCCCTGGCAATTTTTAATCATCAGTGTCTTGACTTCATGCTGACCGAGTTTGGTGGCGATCGGATTAATCGTCTAGGAGGAGTATATCAAATTCCAGAGCATGCGTTTTTCAAACAACCCTTAATAGCTGACTTCCTGTTGGCGTGGCGATTAACTTAGAGCGCGAAAGTTGTTCGGCCCGATGAGGTCTATATGTGTACCGAGTTTCATACTAATACGTGCAAGCATGTTTAATATATGGACCAAATTTTCAGACTTTTTTCAAGGGGGCGCTGTCGAGCCCCCCTGCCACGCCCGGGTACCAGCCTCTCCGGCGTCCTAATGGCCGCGGATTCCAATGTGTGTGCCAATTTTCAAGAGTTTTTGAGCATGTTAAGGCCCCCAAAAAGCCCCGGAAGACGGAAAAAAAAAAAAAAAAAAAAATAATAATAATAATCCTTAGAAGAACAAGAGGGCCCTGCGCGAATTTTCGCTTGGGCCCTAATTAAAGCTGCAAGCAGCGATGAAAGGGCCCTCGCACCCGGGCTCACCACCACCCGTTGGCCTTAGGAAAACAGTGAACAGTGGGCGACATGCATGTAAACATGTGAATACAGGAGAATTATGCCAAATTCATTTCAAAATGCCACATTTCCTGCTGTTAACAGGTGGCGCTTTGACTGTAACTGAATATTGCCATGTTGATGTCTTCAGGCCAGGACTATTATCGAACATGAGAAGTTTGGAGCAGATCGGACATTGTATGCCTGAGTTACAACAACTTCCTGTTTCTTTCGTGGCGTTAATCGCATACATTAGCACTCAAGTGTTGCATGATTTAACGTGTTTCTAGCATTTTTGGTACTTCGTGGCATAAAGAAATGTGAATCTGGTAGTGAATTACAGTGTAAAGCATGCCATTTCCTGTTGCCAGCAGGTGGCGCCATGGCTCACTGAATATTGTCATATAGATGTCTTTAGGCCAGGACTCTTATCACACATGTGAAGTTTGGAGCAGATCAGACATAGTATGCCTCAGTAACAACAGCTTCCTCTTTCATGGCGAAACATCAGACTTTGTCAGGCCGCCATGGACACGCCCTTCAGCGAAAACTCAAGATCTTTGATATTTATCATTGCTAATGTCTTAAGATTAGACTGTTAACATTTGATGTTGATCTGGTTAAATCTCTATGAGGAGTTAATCACAGTGTAAAACTTGTAATTTCCTGTTACCCACAGGTGACGCATTAGCACTCAAGTGTTGCATGATTTAACGTGTTTCTAGCATTTTTGGTACTTCGTGGCATAAAGAAATGTGAATCTGGTAGTGAATTACAGTGTAAAGCATGCCATTTCCTGTTGCCAGCAGGTGGCGCCATGGCTCACTGAATATTGTCATATAGATGTCTTTAGGTCAGGACTCTAATAAAACATGTGAAGTTTGGAGCAGATCAGACATTGTATGCCCGAGTTACAACAACTTCCTGTTTCATGGCGAAACATCGAACTTTGTCAGGCCTCCACGGACACGCCCTTCAGCGAAAACTCTAGATCTTCGCAATTTAACATCTCAAAGGCCTTTAGATTAGACTGACCAAATATGATGTTGATCTGATTAAAGCTCTAGGAGGAGTTCGTTAAAGTACAACATGTGGAAATGGCAAAAACTGCCAAAATTTTGTAGAGAAAATTCAAAATATCTCACTTCCTGTTGGGTTTACAAACTTTGCACCCAGGGGCTTTTTTGTAGGTATTGGGCTCTTACATCTGTCTACCGAATTTCATAACTGTACATGAAACGTAGCACGAAGGGCGCTTAATTGAAATTTTGTAGGTGGCGCTATCGAGCCATTTTGCCACACCTAATTCTGAAACCCATATCAGATGTAAATTTTCACCACTTCTGACACGTGTGCAAAGTTTCATGAGTTTTTGAGAACGTTTAGGCCCTCAAAAATGCGATTCATTTTGGAGAAGAAGAATAATTGGCTGAGCAATTACAATAGGGTCCTCACACCATCGGTGCTCGGGCCCTAATAATAAACGGAGCAATTCCAATAGGGTCCTCACACCATCGGTGCTCGGGCCCTAATTAAAGCTGCAAGCAGCGTTGAGAGGGCCCTCGCACCCGGGCTCACCGCCACCCGTTGGCCTCAGGAAAACAGTGAACAGTGGGCGTCATGCATGTAAGCGAGTGAATACAGGAGAATCATGCCAAAGTCATTTCGAAATGCCACACTTCCTGCGGCCAACAGGTGGCACTTTGACCGTAACTGAATTTTGCCATGTTGATGTCTTCAGCCCAGGACTATTATCGAACATGTGAAGTTTGGAGCAGATCGGACATTGTATGTCTGAGTTACAACAACTTCCTGTTTCTTTCGTGGCGTTAATCGCATAAATTAGCACTCAGCCAAGTGTTGCATGATTTAACGTGTCTCTAGCATGTTTGGTACTTCGTGGCATAATGAAATGTGACTCTAGTAGTGAATTACATCGTGAAGCATGCCATTTCCTGTTGCCAGCAGGTGGCGCTATGACTAACTAAATATTGTCATATAGATGTCTTTAGGCCAGGACTCTTATCACACATGTGAAGTTTAGACCAGATCGGACATAGTATGCCTGAGTTACAACAGTTTCCTCTTTCATGGCAAAACATCAGACTTTGTCAGGCCGCCACAGACACGCCCTTCACCGAAAACTCAAGATCTTTGATATTTATCATCGCTAAGGTCTTAAGATTAGACTGACAACATATGATGTTGATCTGGTTAAATCTCCATGAGGAGTTAATCACAGTGTAAAACATGTCATTTCCTGTTGCCTGCAGGTGGCGCTATGACTGTAACTGAATATTGTTATGAAGATGTCTTCAGGTCAGGACTCTAATAAAGCATGTGAAGTTTGGGGCAGATCCGACATTGTTTGTCTGAGTTACAACAACTTCCTTTTTCATGGCGAAAACATCAAACTTTGTCAGGCCGCCACAGACACGCCCTTCAGTGAAAACTCTAGATCTTCGCAATTTAACGTCACAAAGGCCTTTAGATTAGACTGACCAAAAATGACATTGATCTGATTAAATCTCTAGGAGGAGTTCGTTAAAGTACAATGTCTGGAAAATGCAAAAAACTGTGAATTAATTCAAAATATCTGACTTCCTGTTCAGTTTCGGATTTCGCTCCAAGAGAATTTTTTGTAGGTACTGGGCTGATAAATGTGTGTACCGAATTTCAAAACCCTAGTGTAATGTAGCGAGCGGGGCTGTACGTTAGATGGCGCTATCGAGCCATTTTGCCACGCCCAATTCCGAAACCCATAACAGACGTAAATTTTCACCACTTCTGACGTGTGTGCAAAGTTTCATGAGTTTTCGAGCACGTTTAGGCCCTCTAAAATGCGATTCACTTTGGAGAAGAAGAAGAATAATAATAAATATAGCTGCGAGCAGCGATGGCGGGCCCAAGCCCGGTGGCACCGCCACCCCGGTGGCTTCAGGGCAACTGTGCACAGCGGGCAATAGGCACTTAAAACGGTTAAACATCAAAGGACTATGTCAAATTCACTCCACATTTACTGCACTACAAGGTGCCGCTATAGAGCCCCTCCTCCCTGCCCATTTTCAAAGGATTACATGTGCCAAGTTTTAACATTATTCTGATGAATTTTGAAGCAAATCAGGTAAAAATAAGAGGGTGATCTCAATGTATGCTGAAAGTGACACATTTTCTGCTTCCAGTTGGTGGCGCTATGACTTTGAATCACAATAGTCAAATCCATGTGATCAGCCTTGTACAACGAAGACTAAGCCAAAGTTTCATCAAAATCAATTAATGTATGCAGAAGTTATAACACTTTGTTTCCCTTTTCTTGCCATAAATTCGTTGCCTCGCCACGGCCAAACCGTTTGAGATATCCAAAATCCGTTTGCAATTAAACAACTTCAATGTGTTCGCAACAAGTTAAAAAAAGCTTGGTGTAAATTGGATAAACCCTGTAGGAGTAGTAGTATAAAATTCATAGCCTGTTTTTTCAAAAAATTAACATTCAAACCAAAATAGCTGACTTCCTGTTGGTCGGAGCTAATGAATGTAAATTAGAAAATTGTCCGGCTTGATGAGAATAATATGTGTACCGAGTTTGGTGACTGTAGGAAAAACTAACCCCCCCACTTTTGTCAAAAGGTGGCGCTACTGAGCCCCTCCACCACGCCCATTTCTATGGCTTTGTCCATGTCTACTGGTTGACAATATTGATGTGTGTGTCGAGTTTCATGCAATTTGAAGCATGTTAAGAGCCTCAAAAACACTCAAGAATATTATTACAGTTTGACCTGTTGCCATGGCAACAATATTTCAAATATCAAAAATCCTGTCATAGGTCTACATCTGCTGTGTATTGACATTACACTGATGAAGTTTGAAGCAAATCAGGTAAAAATAAGAGGGTGATCTCAAAGCATTTTAAAAGTGATACACTTCTTGCTGCCATTTGGTGGCGCTATAACTTTGACTCACAATAGTTACATCCATGTGATCAGACTACTACAACCAACACACTCCTGAAGTTTCATAAACATCAATCAATGTATGCAGAAGTTATAACACATTTCCTGTTTCCCTTTTCTCGCCATAAATTCGTTGCCTCGCCACGGCCAAACCGTTTGAGATATCCAAAATCCGTTTGCAATTAAACAACTTCAATGTGTTCGCAACAAGTTAAAAAAAGCTTGGTGTAAATTGGATAAACCCTGTAGGAGTAGTAGTGTAAAATTCATAGCCTGTTTTTTCAAAAAATTAACATTCAAACCAAAATAGCTGACTTCCTGTTGGTCGGAGCTAATGAATGTAAATTAGAAAATTGTCCGGCTTGATGAGAATAATATGTGTACCGAGTTTGGTGACTGTAGGAAAAACTAACCCCCCCACTTTTGTCAAAAGGTGGCGCTACTGAGCCCCTCCACCACGCCCATTTCTATGGCTTTGTCCATGTCTACTGGTTGACAATATTGATGTGTGTGTCGAGTTTCATGCAATTTGAAGCATGTTAAGAGCCTCAAAAACACTCAAGAATATTATTACAGTTTGACCTGTTGCCATGGCAACAATATTTCAAATATCAAAAATCCTGTCATAGGTCTACATCTGCTGTGTATTGACATTACACTGATGAAGTTTGAAGCAAATCAGGTAAAAATAAGAGGGTGATCTCAAAACATTTCAAAAAGTGATACACTTCCTGCTGCCAGTTGGTGGCGCTATAACTTTGACTCACAATAGTCACATCCATGTGATCAGACTCCTATAACGAACACACTCGTGAAGTTTCATAAAGATCAATATATGTATTAAGACGTTATAACACATTTCCTGTTTCCTTTTTCTCGCCATAAATTCGTTGCCTCGCCACGGCCAAACCGTTCCAGATATCAAAAATCCCCTGGCAATTTTTAATCATCAGTGTCTTGACTTCATGCTGACCGAGTTTGGTGGCGATCGGATTAATCGTCTAGGAGGAGTATATCAAATTCCAGAGCATGCGTTTTTCAAACAACCCTTAATAGCTGACTTCCTGTTGGCGTGGCGATTAACTTAGAGCGCGAAAGTTGTTCGGCCCGATGAGGTCTATATGTGTACCGAGTTTCATACTAATACGTGCAAGCATGTTTAATATATGGACCAAATTTTCAGACTTTTTTCAAGGGGGCGCTGTCGAGCCCCCCTGCCACGCCCGGGTACCAGCCTCTCCGGCGTCCTAATGGCCGCGGATTCCAATGTGTGTGCCAATTTTCAAGAGTTTTTGAGCATGTTAAGGCCCCCAAAAAGCCCCGGAAGACGGAAAAAAAAAAAAAAAAAAAAAAATAATAATAATAATCCTTAGAAGAACAAGAGGGCCCTGCGCGAATTTTCGCTTGGGCCCTAATTAAAGCTGCAAGCAGCGATGAAAGGGCCCTCGCACCCGGGCTCACCACCACCCGTTGGCCTTAGGAAAACAGTGAACAGTGGGCGACATGCATGTAAACATGTGAATACAGGAGAATTATGCCAAATTCATTTCAAAATGCCACATTTCCTGCTGTTAACAGGTGGCGCTTTGACTGTAACTGAATATTGCCATGTTGATGTCTTCAGGCCAGGACTATTATCGAACATGAGAAGTTTGGAGCAGATCGGACATTGTATGCCTGAGTTACAACAACTTCCTGTTTCTTTCGTGGCGTTAATCGCATACATTAGCACTCAAGTGTTGCATGATTTAACGTGTTTCTAGCATTTTTGGTACTTCGTGGCATAAAGAAATGTGAATCTGGTAGTGAATTACAGTGTAAAGCATGCCATTTCCTGTTGCCAGCAGGTGGCGCCATGGCTCACTGAATATTGTCATATAGATGTCTTTAGGCCAGGACTCTTATCACACATGTGAAGTTTGGAGCAGATCAGACATAGTATGCCTCAGTAACAACAGCTTCCTCTTTCATGGCGAAACATCAGACTTTGTCAGGCCGCCATGGACACGCCCTTCAGCGAAAACTCAAGATCTTTGATATTTATCATTGCTAATGTCTTAAGATTAGACTGTTAACATTTGATGTTGATCTGGTTAAATCTCTATGAGGAGTTAATCACAGTGTAAAACTTGTAATTTCCTGTTACCCACAGGTGACGCATTAGCACTCAAGTGTTGCATGATTTAACGTGTTTCTAGCATTTTTGGTACTTCGTGGCATAAAGAAATGTGAATCTGGTAGTGAATTACAGTGTAAAGCATGCCATTTCCTGTTGCCAGCAGGTGGCGCCATGGCTCACTGAATATTGTCATATAGATGTCTTTAGGTCAGGATTCTAATAAAACATGTGAAGTTTGGAGCAGATCAGACATTGTATGCCCGAGTTACAACAACTTCCTGTTTCATGGCGAAACATCGAACTTTGTCAGGCCTCCACGGACACGCCCTTCAGCGAAAACTCTAGATCTTCGCAATTTAACATCTCAAAGGCCTTTAGATTAGACTGACCAAATATGATGTTGATCTGATTAAAGCTCTAGGAGGAGTTCGTTAAAGTACAACATGTGGAAATGGCAAAAACTGCCAAAATTTTGTAGAGAAAATTCAAAATATCTCACTTCCTGTTGGGTTTACAAACTTTGCACCCAGGGGCTTTTTTGTAGGTATTGGGCTCTTACATCTGTCTACCGAATTTCATAACTGTACATGAAACGTAGCACGAAGGGCGCTTAATTGAAATTTTGTAGGTGGCGCTATCGAGCCATTTTGCCACACCTAATTCTGAAACCCATATCAGATGTAAATTTTCACCACTTCTGACACGTGTGCAAAGTTTCATGAGTTTTTGAGAACGTTTAGGCCCTCAAAAATGCGATTCATTTTGGAGAAGAAGAATAATTGGCTGAGCAATTACAATAGGGTCCTCACACCATCGGTGCTCGGGCCCTAATAATAAACGGAGCAATTCCAATAGGGTCCTCACACCATCGGTGCTCGGGCCCTAATTAAAGCTGCAAGCAGCGTTGAGAGGGCCCTCGCACCCGGGCTCACCGCCACCCGTTGGCCTCAGGAAAACAGTGAACAGTGGGCGTCATGCATGTAAGCGAGTGAATACAGGAGAATCATGCCAAAGTCATTTCGAAATGCCACACTTCCTGCGGCCAACAGGTGGCACTTTGACCGTAACTGAATTTTGCCATGTTGATGTCTTCAGCCCAGGACTATTATCGAACATGTGAAGTTTGGAGCAGATCGGACATTGTATGTCTGAGTTACAACAACTTCCTGTTTCTTTCGTGGCGTTAATCGCATAAATTAGCACTCAGCCAAGTGTTGCATGATTTAACGTGTCTCTAGCATGTTTGGTACTTCGTGGCATAATGAAATGTGACTCTAGTAGTGAATTACATCGTGAAGCATGCCATTTCCTGTTGCCAGCAGGTGGCGCTATGACTAACTAAATATTGTCATATAGATGTCTTTAGGCCAGGACTCTTATCACACATGTGAAGTTTAGACCAGATCGGACATAGTATGCCTGAGTTACAACAGTTTCCTCTTTCATGGCAAAACATCAGACTTTGTCAGGCCGCCACAGACACGCCCTTCAGCGAAAACTCAAGATCTTTGATATTTATCATCGCTAAGGTCTTAAGATTAGACTGACAACATATGATGTTGATCTGGTTAAATCTCCATGAGGAGTTAATCACAGTGTAAAACATGTCATTTCCTGTTGCCTGCAGGTGGCGCTATGACTGTAACTGAATATTGTTATGAAGATGTCTTCAGGTCAGGACTCTAATAAAGCATGTGAAGTTTGGGGCAGATCCGACATTGTTTGTCTGAGTTACAACAACTTCCTTTTTCATGGCGAAAACATCAAACTTTGTCAGGCCGCCACAGACACGCCCTTCAGTGAAAACTCTAGATCTTCGCAATTTAACGTCACAAAGGCCTTTAGATTAGACTGACCAAAAATGACATTGATCTGATTAAATCTCTAGGAGGAGTTCGTTAACACTCTGAGGTCTAAAAACGCGCCGGCGCGTTTTGCAGTTTTTTTTTCACATTGCAGCAAAACAGACGTAAAATACTCCGTCATTTTTTGTCATAGAGACATAAGTAATATATCAATTGAAACTATAGAATGTCTTCTTTTTTTTGTGTACACTCACAATCAAAATAAAACTTTGTGCTTTTTAAAAATAAATAAAATATACAGGGTGTGCTGTCCTGCCGTCTCCGTCTCTGCAAACATCGTTCTAAAACGTCACTAAAAGTAACTAAAATAGATGGCTTATACATGCTACATGGACATGAGAGATATGTCTTTGGAAAGCTTTAAGTGTCTACTTTTAAACAAAACAAATAAATTCTAAAACAAATATTCTCCCTTTATGTAATCAGTATAAAAGTAAAGAGAGGTACTGTTTCTCCTGTCTGACCTAATTATCTTTAATGTGTGCCCGCCCACGCGCAGAGCGGTCTATTCATAAGATAATGTGCTGAGGCGATTTATGCAAACTGTAAACGCCCCTAACAGCGTCTTAAAAAGCATCAAGTTTCATCAGATTCATTCGCTTTCCTTCGCGTTTGGAAGATGGCACACTACACAGGTGAGCAGGCTCTTCAGATGGTCCTGGACAGTGAGGAAGTTCACTCTTTCCTCGGAAGAAGAACACGACTCTGACGATGAACGTCTGCATTTTGAAGAGCGACTTGATCCAGCTGAAGATACAGTTTCTGATGAGTAAGTGATTTAGTTTTACTTAAATTATTTGACGTGTTTTTTTTCTATATAAGCGTACATATATATTTGCCTTATATTTACATCTATCTATATAACTATATATATAACGTTTTCTCATTAAAACGCTTATAAATAGAATGCTTTTCTGTTGATATAGGGCCTACTTAAATTATTTATATAAGCGTACATCTATATTTGCCTTATATTTACATCTATCTATCTATCTATCTATCTATCTATATATATATATATATATATATAACTTTATCTCATAAAAATGCTTATAAATAGAATGCTTTTCTGTTGATATACTTAAATTATTTGACGTGTTTTTTTTTTTTTATATATAAGCGTACATCTATATTTGCCTTATATTTACATCTATCTATAAATATATATATAGCGTATCTAAGTACCGTATATGATAGGCGTGAATGTGCTAAAATATGCTTGGTTGTGAAATGCGCGAACATGTTGCTATTTGCTAAATGTGCAAACTGATATAGCAGACTGTAAACGTTTACACATTCGCACACTTTGTCCGGTAATGGCCAATTGACAGACATATACAGCATGCTTGTATACCTGTTACTTTCCTGTCAGTTATGCATAGCTAATGGTATGAGAGTATTATCTTATATGCTAATAATAACAGTTTTTTTTTTTTTTTTACATTTTTTTTTAGGAATGTGGATCCATCACTCTCACATTCACCTGCAATTCCCACTAGGAGGGCACGCAGCAACACAGGCGGAAATGAGAAAGAGTAAGTACACGTTTACCCACTATATGTGCAAACTGATATAGCAGACTGTAAACGTTTACACATTTGCACACTTTGTCCAGTAATGGCCAATTGACAGACATATACAGCATGCTTGTATACCTGTTACTTTCCTGTCAGTTATGCATAGCTAATGGTATGAGAGTATTATCTTATATGCTAATAATAACAGTTTTTTTTTGACAATTTTTTTTTTAGGAATGTGGATCCATCACTCTCACATTCACCTGCAATTCCCACTAGGAGGGCATGCAGCAACACAGGCGGAAATGAGAAAGAGTAAGTACACTTTTACCCACTATATGGTAGGCCTATATTGAAATCTGTAAGATTTTCATGTTTTTAAAATAAGTTTCGTCTGCTCACCAAGGCTGCATTTATTCAATTAAAAATACAGTAAAAACAGTAATATTGTGAAATATTATTACAATTTAAAATAACTTTTCTATTTGAATATATTTCACAAAGTCATTTATTCTTGTGATGTCCAGCATCATTACTCCAGTCTTCAGTGTCGCATGATCCTTCAGAAATCATTCTAATATGATGATTTGCAGCTCAAGAAACATTTATTGTTTACAATTGTTCAGAAATGTTTCATAAGTAGCAAATCATCATATTTGATGATAATATTTGATGATAATATTCATAAGATTCATATTTGATGATAATATATTTGCAGAGCTCTGTGGTGTGTCGTCACAGAAAGCAGCTCCAAAACAGACCAAAAGTGACCATGTACTGGTTCCAGGAGCAGAGCTGACATCAGATGCAAGGAACAATGCCACCGCTGGTCGTCGGAACTGCATGCTTTGCAAAGTACAGCTTGGTAAAAGGCAAGACACACCTTGGAAATGCCAGGCATGTGACATTTACTTGTGTCTTCAGTTGAACTGTTTTCAAAAATGGCACACAGATGTGTGACTGTTCAGATTCTCTGTTCACCACCTCTCACTGACCATTGGGCTGCAAAGATTATCTATATGTGATCAAGCAGGTTATGTATAGGGTGTAAAAGTGGGCTTTTTTTTATAAACCTTACCTTTATTTGCCTGTACACAAAAAATGTGCCTTTGACCCTAGTTTATATGTGGATTATATTGTTAACTTTATTTTAAATAAAAAAGAAAAAAAACAATGATATGTCTTGTCTTTGCATTTTCTTAGTTGACTCAGTCACATTCCTGACTGAATGGCTCATTATGCGGCTCATTAGGGGCAGGGTCTTAATCTCCCCAGGTGTAAATCACTTCATTATTCATGAAGAGTCACACCTCTTCGCATATGGCCTACCTAAACAAAAAGTGTCTTAGAAATTTAAAATCAATACAATGTTTTATGTGTCAGAGTAGGGAGGATCATTTCCACATCATTTTGAAGCAAAAACTCTACACTAAAATATACAATTCTCAAAAGTCTTGTGAAAAAACATTTAGTATGCATTTTGAGGTATTGTTTCAGTTACTTTTTTTTTTTTTTTTTTCAATAACCACGCATAAACATTATTCCTTTAAAAACACAAACATGTACATACATGTTCCTCACATATTATTGTAGCCTAGTTTGTGCTGAATACAGTGTAATGACACTTTTGTCATTAATATGTTTATAACCAACTGATAAAAGCACAAATGTCAGGGCATGTCAAAACTTCTCCAGGGCCCAAAATCAGCCTCAGACTCCAGAGGGTTAAAGTACAATGTCTGGAAAATGCAAAAAACTGTGAATTAATTCAAAATATCTGACTTCCTGTTCAGTTTCGGATTTCGCTCCAAGAGAATTTTTTGTAGGTACTGGGCTGATAAATGTGTGTACCGAATTTCAAAACCCTAGTGTAATGTAGCGAGCGGGGCTGTACGTTAGATGGCGCTATCGAGCCATTTTGCCACGCCCAATTCCGAAACCCATAACAGACGTAAATTTTCACCACTTCTGACGTGTGTGCAAAGTTTCATGAGTTTTCGAGCACGTTTAGGCCCTCTAAAATGCGATTCACTTTGGAGAAGAAGAAGAATAATAATAAATATAGCTGCGAGCAGCGATGGCGGGCCCAAGCCCGGTGGCACCGCCACCCCGGTGGCTTCAGGGCAACTGTGCACAGCGGGCAATAGGCACTTAAAACGGTTAAACATCAAAGGACTATGTCAAATTCACTCCACATTTACTGCACTACAAGGTGCCGCTATAGAGCCCCTCCTCCCTGCCCATTTTCAAAGGATTACATGTGCCAAGTTTTAACATTATTCTGATGAATTTTGAAGCAAATCAGGTAAAAATAAGAGGGTGATCTCAATGTATGCTGAAAGTGACACATTTTCTGCTTCCAGTTGGTGGCGCTATGACTTTGAATCACAATAGTCAACTCCATGTGATCAGCCTTGTACAACGAAGACTAAGCCAAAGTTTCATCAAAATCAATTAATGTATGCAGAAGTTATAACACTTTGTTTCCCTTTTCTTGCCATAAATTCGTTGCCTCGCCACGGCCAAACCGTTTGAGATATCCAAAATCCGTTTGCAATTAAACAACTTCAATGTGTTCGCAACAAGTTAAAAAAAGCTTGGTGTAAATTGGATAAACCCTGTAGGAGTAGTAGTATAAAATTCATAGCCTGTTTTTTCAAAAAATTAACATTCAAACCAAAATAGCTGACTTCCTGTTGGTCGGAGCTAATGAATGTAAATTAGAAAATTGTCCGGCTTGATGAGAATAATATGTGTACCGAGTTTGGTGACTGTAGGAAAAACTAACCCCCCCACTTTTGTCAAAAGGTGGCGCTACTGAGCCCCTCCACCACGCCCATTTCTATGGCTTTGTCCATGTCTACTGGTTGACAATATTGATGTGTGTGTCGAGTTTCATGCAATTTGAAGCATGTTAAGAGCCTCAAAAACACTCAAGAATATTATTACAGTTTGACCTGTTGCCATGGCAACAATATTTCAAATATCAAAAATCCTGTCATAGGTCTACATCTGCTGTGTATTGACATTACACTGATGAAGTTTGAAGCAAATCAGGTAAAAATAAGAGGGTGATCTCAAAGCATTTTAAAAGTGATACACTTCTTGCTGCCATTTGGTGGCGCTATAACTTTGACTCACAATAGTTACATCCATGTGATCAGACTACTACAACCAACACACTCCTGAAGTTTCATAAACATCAATCAATGTATGCAGAAGTTATAACACATTTCCTGTTTCCCTTTTCTCGCCATAAATTCGTTGCCTCGCCACGGCCAAACCGTTTGAGATATCCAAAATCCGTTTGCAATTAAACAACTTCAATGTGTTCGCAACAAGTTAAAAAAAGCTTGGTGTAAATTGGATAAACCCTGTAGGAGTAGTAGTGTAAAATTCATAGCCTGTTTTTTCAAAAAATTAACATTCAAACCAAAATAGCTGACTTCCTGTTGGTCGGAGCTAATGAATGTAAATTAGAAAATTGTCCGGCTTGATGAGAATAATATGTGTACCGAGTTTGGTGACTGTAGGAAAAACTAACCCCCCCACTTTTGTCAAAAGGTGGCGCTACTGAGCCCCTCCACCACGCCCATTTCTATGGCTTTGTCCATGTCTACTGGTTGACAATATTGATGTGTGTGTCGAGTTTCATGCAATTTGAAGCATGTTAAGAGCCTCAAAAACACTCAAGAATATTATTACAGTTTGACCTGTTGCCATGGCAACAATATTTCAAATATCAAAAATCCTGTCATAGGTCTACATCTGCTGTGTATTGACATTACACTGATGAAGTTTGAAGCAAATCAGGTAAAAATAAGAGGGTGATCTCAAAACATTTCAAAAAGTGATACACTTCCTGCTGCCAGTTGGTGGCGCTATAACTTTGACTCACAATAGTCACATCCATGTGATCAGACTCCTATAACGAACACACTCGTGAAGTTTCATAAAGATCAATATATGTATTAAGACGTTATAACACATTTCCTGTTTCCTTTTTCTCGCCATAAATTCGTTGCCTCGCCACGGCCAAACCGTTCCAGATATCAAAAATCCCCTGGCAATTTTTAATCATCAGTGTCTTGACTTCATGCTGACCGAGTTTGGTGGCGATCGGATTAATCGTCTAGGAGGAGTATATCAAATTCCAGAGCATGCGTTTTTCAAACAACCCTTAATAGCTGACTTCCTGTTGGCGTGGCGATTAACTTAGAGCGCGAAAGTTGTTCGGCCCGATGAGGTCTATATGTGTACCGAGTTTCATACTAATACGTGCAAGCATGTTTAATATATGGACCAAATTTTCAGACTTTTTTCAAGGGGGCGCTGTCGAGCCCCCCTGCCACGCCCGGGTACCAGCCTCTCCGGCGTCCTAATGGCCGCGGATTCCAATGTGTGTGCCAATTTTCAAGAGTTTTTGAGCATGTTAAGGCCCCCAAAAAGCCCCGGAAGACGGAAAAAAAAAAAAAAAAAAAAAAATAATAATAATAATCCTTAGAAGAACAAGAGGGCCCTGCGCGAATTTTCGCTTGGGCCCTAATTAAAGCTGCAAGCAGCGATGAAAGGGCCCTCGCACCCGGGCTCACCACCACCCGTTGGCCTTAGGAAAACAGTGAACAGTGGGCGACATGCATGTAAACATGTGAATACAGGAGAATTATGCCAAATTCATTTCAAAATGCCACATTTCCTGCTGTTAACAGGTGGCGCTTTGACTGTAACTGAATATTGCCATGTTGATGTCTTCAGGCCAGGACTATTATCGAACATGAGAAGTTTGGAGCAGATCGGACATTGTATGCCTGAGTTACAACAACTTCCTGTTTCTTTCGTGGCGTTAATCGCATACATTAGCACTCAAGTGTTGCATGATTTAACGTGTTTCTAGCATTTTTGGTACTTCGTGGCATAAAGAAATGTGAATCTGGTAGTGAATTACAGTGTAAAGCATGCCATTTCCTGTTGCCAGCAGGTGGCGCCATGGCTCACTGAATATTGTCATATAGATGTCTTTAGGCCAGGACTCTTATCACACATGTGAAGTTTGGAGCAGATCAGACATAGTATGCCTCAGTAACAACAGCTTCCTCTTTCATGGCGAAACATCAGACTTTGTCAGGCCGCCATGGACACGCCCTTCAGCGAAAACTCAAGATCTTTGATATTTATCATTGCTAATGTCTTAAGATTAGACTGTTAACATTTGATGTTGATCTGGTTAAATCTCTATGAGGAGTTAATCACAGTGTAAAACTTGTAATTTCCTGTTACCCACAGGTGACGCATTAGCACTCAAGTGTTGCATGATTTAACGTGTTTCTAGCATTTTTGGTACTTCGTGGCATAAAGAAATGTGAATCTGGTAGTGAATTACAGTGTAAAGCATGCCATTTCCTGTTGCCAGCAGGTGGCGCCATGGCTCACTGAATATTGTCATATAGATGTCTTTAGGTCAGGATTCTAATAAAACATGTGAAGTTTGGAGCAGATCAGACATTGTATGCCCGAGTTACAACAACTTCCTGTTTCATGGCGAAACATCGAACTTTGTCAGGCCTCCACGGACACGCCCTTCAGCGAAAACTCTAGATCTTCGCAATTTAACATCTCAAAGGCCTTTAGATTAGACTGACCAAATATGATGTTGATCTGATTAAAGCTCTAGGAGGAGTTCGTTAAAGTACAACATGTGGAAATGGCAAAAACTGCCAAAATTTTGTAGAGAAAATTCAAAATATCTCACTTCCTGTTGGGTTTACAAACTTTGCACCCAGGGGCTTTTTTGTAGGTATTGGGCTCTTACATCTGTCTACCGAATTTCATAACTGTACATGAAACGTAGCACGAAGGGCGCTTAATTGAAATTTTGTAGGTGGCGCTATCGAGCCATTTTGCCACACCTAATTCTGAAACCCATATCAGATGTAAATTTTCACCACTTCTGACACGTGTGCAAAGTTTCATGAGTTTTTGAGAACGTTTAGGCCCTCAAAAATGCGATTCATTTTGGAGAAGAAGAATAATTGGCTGAGCAATTACAATAGGGTCCTCACACCATCGGTGCTCGGGCCCTAATAATAAACGGAGCAATTCCAATAGGGTCCTCACACCATCGGTGCTCGGGCCCTAATTAAAGCTGCAAGCAGCGTTGAGAGGGCCCTCGCACCCGGGCTCACCGCCACCCGTTGGCCTCAGGAAAACAGTGAACAGTGGGCGTCATGCATGTAAGCGAGTGAATACAGGAGAATCATGCCAAAGTCATTTCGAAATGCCACACTTCCTGCGGCCAACAGGTGGCACTTTGACCGTAACTGAATTTTGCCATGTTGATGTCTTCAGCCCAGGACTATTATCGAACATGTGAAGTTTGGAGCAGATCGGACATTGTATGTCTGAGTTACAACAACTTCCTGTTTCTTTCGTGGCGTTAATCGCATAAATTAGCACTCAGCCAAGTGTTGCATGATTTAACGTGTCTCTAGCATGTTTGGTACTTCGTGGCATAATGAAATGTGACTCTAGTAGTGAATTACATCGTGAAGCATGCCATTTCCTGTTGCCAGCAGGTGGCGCTATGACTAACTAAATATTGTCATATAGATGTCTTTAGGCCAGGACTCTTATCACACATGTGAAGTTTAGACCAGATCGGACATAGTATGCCTGAGTTACAACAGTTTCCTCTTTCATGGCAAAACATCAGACTTTGTCAGGCCGCCACAGACACGCCCTTCACCGAAAACTCAAGATCTTTGATATTTATCATCGCTAAGGTCTTAAGATTAGACTGACAACATATGATGTTGATCTGGTTAAATCTCCATGAGGAGTTAATCACAGTGTAAAACATGTCATTTCCTGTTGCCTGCAGGTGGCGCTATGACTGTAACTGAATATTGTTATGAAGATGTCTTCAGGTCAGGACTCTAATAAAGCATGTGAAGTTTGGGGCAGATCCGACATTGTTTGTCTGAGTTACAACAACTTCCTTTTTCATGGCGAAAACATCAAACTTTGTCAGGCCGCCACAGACACGCCCTTCAGTGAAAACTCTAGATCTTCGCAATTTAACGTCACAAAGGCCTTTAGATTAGACTGACCAAAAATGACATTGATCTGATTAAATCTCTAGGAGGAGTTCGTTAACACTCTGAGGTCTAAAAACGCGCCGGCGCGTTTTGCAGTTTTTTTTTCACATTGCAGCAAAACAGACGTAAAATACTCCGTCATTTTTTGTCATAGAGACATAAGTAATATATCAATTGAAACTATAGAATGTCTTCTTTTTTTTGTGTACACTCACAATCAAAATAAAACTTTGTGCTTTTTAAAAATAAATAAAATATACAGGGTGTGCTGTCCTGCCGTCTCCGTCTCTGCAAACATCGTTCTAAAACGTCACTAAAAGTAACTAAAATAGATGGCTTATACATGCTACATGGACATGAGAGATATGTCTTTGGAAAGCTTTAAGTGTCTACTTTTAAACAAAACAAATAAATTCTAAAACAAATATTCTCCCTTTATGTAATCAGTATAAAAGTAAAGAGAGGTACTGTTTCTCCTGTCTGACCTAATTATCTTTAATGTGTGCCCGCCCACGCGCAGAGCGGTCTATTCATAAGATAATGTGCTGAGGCGATTTATGCAAACTGTAAACGCCCCTAACAGCGTCTTAAAAAGCATCAAGTTTCATCAGATTCATTCGCTTTCCTTCGCGTTTGGAAGATGGCACACTACACAGGTGAGCAGGCTCTTCAGATGGTCCTGGACAGTGAGGAAGTTCACTCTTTCCTCGGAAGAAGAACACGACTCTGACGATGAACGTCTGCATTTTGAAGAGCGACTTGATCCAGCTGAAGATACAGTTTCTGATGAGTAAGTGATTTAGTTTTACTTAAATTATTTGACGTGTTTTTTTTCTATATAAGCGTACATATATATTTGCCTTATATTTACATCTATCTATATAACTATATATATAACGTTTTCTCATTAAAACGCTTATAAATAGAATGCTTTTCTGTTGATATAGGGCCTACTTAAATTATTTATATAAGCGTACATCTATATTTGCCTTATATTTACATCTATCTATCTATCTATCTATCTATCTATCTATATATATATATATATATATATATATATATATATAACTTTATCTCATAAAAATGCTTATAAATAGAATGCTTTTCTGTTGATATACTTAAATTATTTGACGTGTTTTTTTTTTTTTATATATAAGCGTACATCTATATTTGCCTTATATTTACATCTATCTATAAATATATATATAGCGTATCTAAGTACCGTATATGATAGGCGTGAATGTGCTAAAATATGCTTGGTTGTGAAATGCGCGAACATGTTGCTATTTGCTAAATGTGCAAACTGATATAGCAGACTGTAAACGTTTACACATTCGCACACTTTGTCCGGTAATGGCCAATTGACAGACATATACAGCATGCTTGTATACCTGTTACTTTCCTGTCAGTTATGCATAGCTAATGGTATGAGAGTATTATCTTATATGCTAATAATAACAGTTTTTTTTTTTTTTTTACATTTTTTTTTAGGAATGTGGATCCATCACTCTCACATTCACCTGCAATTCCCACTAGGAGGGCACGCAGCAACACAGGCGGAAATGAGAAAGAGTAAGTACACGTTTACCCACTATATGGTAGGCCTATATTGAAATCTGTAAGATTTTTCATGTTTTTAAAATAAGTTTCGTCTGCTCACCAAGGCTGCATTTATTCAATTAAAAATACAGTAAAAACAGTAATATTGTGAAATATTATTACAATTTAAAATAACTTTTCTATTTGAATATATTTCACAAAGTCATTTATTCTTGTGATGTCCAGCATCATTACTCCAGTCTTCAGTGTCGCATGATCCTTCAGAAATCATTCTAATATGATGATTTGCAGCTCAAGAAACATTTATTGTTTACAATTGTTCAGAAATGTTTCATAAGTAGCAAATCATCATATTTGATGATAATATTTGATGATAATATTCATAAGATTCATATTTGATGATAATATATTTGCAGAGCTCTGTGGTGTGTCGTCACAGAAAGCAGCTCCAAAACAGACCAAAAGTGACCATGTACTGGTTCCAGGAGCAGAGCTGACATCAGATGCAAGGAACAATGCCACCGCTGGTCGTCGGAACTGCATGCTTTGCAAAGTACAGCTTGGTAAAAGGCAAGACACACCTTGGAAATGCCAGGCATGTGACATTTACTTGTGTCTTCAGTTGAACTGTTTTCAAAAATGGCACACAGATGTGTGACTGTTCAGATTCTCTGTTCACCACCTCTCACTGACCATTGGGCTGCAAAGATTATCTATATGTGATCAAGCAGGTTATGTATAGGGTGTAAAAGTGGGCTTTTTTTTATAAACCTTACCTTTATTTGCCTGTACACAAAAAATGTGCCTTTGACCCTAGTTTATATGTGGATTATATTGTTAACTTTATTTTAAATAAAAAAGAAAAAAAACAATGATATGTCTTGTCTTTGCATTTTCTTAGTTGACTCAGTCACATTCCTGACTGAATGGCTCATTATGCGGCTCATTAGGGGCAGGGTCTTAATCTCCCCAGGTGTAAATCACTTCATTATTCATGAAGAGTCACACCTCTTCGCATATGGCCTACCTAAACAAAAAGTGTCTTAGAAATTTAAAATCAATACAATGTTTTATGTGTCAGAGTAGGGAGGATCATTTCCACATCATTTTGAAGCAAAAACTCTACACTAAAATATACAATTCTCAAAAGTCTTGTGAAAAAACATTTAGTATGCATTTTGAGGTATTGTTTCAGTTACTTTTTTTTTTTGTTTTTTCAATAACCACGCATAAACATTATTCCTTTAAAAACACAAACATGTACATACATGTTCCTCACATATTATTGTAGCCTAGTTTGTGCTGAATACAGTGTAATGACACTTTTGTCATTAATATGTTTATAACCAACTGATAAAAGCACAAATGTCAGGGCATGTCAAAACTTCTCCAGGGCCCAAAATCAGCCTCAGACTCCAGAGGGTTAAAGTACAATGTCTGGAAAATGCAAAAAACTGTGAATTAATTCAAAATATCTGACTTCCTGTTCAGTTTCGGATTTCGCTCCAAGAGAATTTTTTGTAGGTACTGGGCTGATAAATGTGTGTACCGAATTTCAAAACCCTAGTGTAATGTAGCGAGCGGGGCTGTACGTTAGATGGCGCTATCGAGCCATTTTGCCACGCCCAATTCCGAAACCCATAACAGACGTAAATTTTCACCACTTCTGACGTGTGTGCAAAGTTTCATGAGTTTTCGAGCACGTTTAGGCCCTCTAAAATGCGATTCACTTTGGAGAAGAAGAAGAATAATAATAAATATAGCTGCGAGCAGCGATGGCGGGCCCAAGCCCGGTGGCACCGCCACCCCGGTGGCTTCAGGGCAACTGTGCACAGCGGGCAATAGGCACTTAAAACGGTTAAACATCAAAGGACTATGTCAAATTCACTCCACATTTACTGCACTACAAGGTGCCGCTATAGAGCCCCTCCTCCCTGCCCATTTTCAAAGGATTACATGTGCCAAGTTTTAACATTATTCTGATGAATTTTGAAGCAAATCAGGTAAAAATAAGAGGGTGATCTCAATGTATGCTGAAAGTGACACATTTTCTGCTTCCAGTTGGTGGCGCTATGACTTTGAATCACAATAGTCAACTCCATGTGATCAGCCTTGTACAACGAAGACTAAGCCAAAGTTTCATCAAAATCAATTAATGTATGCAGAAGTTATAACACTTTGTTTCCCTTTTCTTGCCATAAATTCGTTGCCTCGCCACGGCCAAACCGTTTGAGATATCCAAAATCCGTTTGCAATTAAACAACTTCAATGTGTTCGCAACAAGTTAAAAAAAGCTTGGTGTAAATTGGATAAACCCTGTAGGAGTAGTAGTATAAAATTCATAGCCTGTTTTTTCAAAAAATTAACATTCAAACCAAAATAGCTGACTTCCTGTTGGTCGGAGCTAATGAATGTAAATTAGAAAATTGTCCGGCTTGATGAGAATAATATGTGTACCGAGTTTGGTGACTGTAGGAAAAACTAACCCCCCCACTTTTGTCAAAAGGTGGCGCTACTGAGCCCCTCCACCACGCCCATTTCTATGGCTTTGTCCATGTCTACTGGTTGACAATATTGATGTGTGTGTCGAGTTTCATGCAATTTGAAGCATGTTAAGAGCCTCAAAAACACTCAAGAATATTATTACAGTTTGACCTGTTGCCATGGCAACAATATTTCAAATATCAAAAATCCTGTCATAGGTCTACATCTGCTGTGTATTGACATTACACTGATGAAGTTTGAAGCAAATCAGGTAAAAATAAGAGGGTGATCTCAAAGCATTTTAAAAGTGATACACTTCTTGCTGCCATTTGGTGGCGCTATAACTTTGACTCACAATAGTTACATCCATGTGATCAGACTACTACAACCAACACACTCCTGAAGTTTCATAAACATCAATCAATGTATGCAGAAGTTATAACACATTTCCTGTTTCCCTTTTCTCGCCATAAATTCGTTGCCTCGCCACGGCCAAACCGTTTGAGATATCCAAAATCCGTTTGCAATTAAACAACTTCAATGTGTTCGCAACAAGTTAAAAAAAGCTTGGTGTAAATTGGATAAACCCTGTAGGAGTAGTAGTGTAAAATTCATAGCCTGTTTTTTCAAAACATTAACATTCAAACCAAAATAGCTGACTTCCTGTTGGTCGGAGCTAATGAATGTAAATTAGAAAATTGTCCGGCTTGATGAGAATAATATGTGTACCGAGTTTGGTGACTGTAGGAAAAACTAACCCCCCCACTTTTGTCAAAAGGTGGCGCTACTGAGCCCCTCCACCACGCCCATTTCTATGGCTTTGTCCATGTCTACTGGTTGACAATATTGATGTGTGTGTCGAGTTTCATGCAATTTGAAGCATGTTAAGAGCCTCAAAAACACTCAAGAATATTATTACAGTTTGACCTGTTGCCATGGCAACAATATTTCAAATATCAAAAATCCTGTCATAGGTCTACATCTGCTGTGTATTGACATTACACTGATGAAGTTTGAAGCAAATCAGGTAAAAATAAGAGGGTGATCTCAAAACATTTCAAAAAGTGATACACTTCCTGCTGCCAGTTGGTGGCGCTATAACTTTGACTCACAATAGTCACATCCATGTGATCAGACTCCTATAACGAACACACTCGTGAAGTTTCATAAAGATCAATATATGTATTAAGACGTTATAACACATTTCCTGTTTCCTTTTTCTCGCCATAAATTCGTTGCCTCGCCACGGCCAAACCGTTCGAGATATCAAAAATCCCCTGGCAATTTTTAATCATCAGTGTCTTGACTTCATGCTGACCGAGTTTGGTGGCGATCGGATTAATCGTCTAGGAGGAGTATATCAAATTCCAGAGCATGCGTTTTTCAAACAACCCTTAATAGCTGA
Organism: Ancherythroculter nigrocauda; assembly: GCA_036281575.1. NCBI lineage: Eukaryota > Metazoa > Chordata > Actinopteri > Cypriniformes > Xenocyprididae > Ancherythroculter > Ancherythroculter nigrocauda. The sequence goes on from VTFQ01000022.1 coordinate 9,734,382, forward strand.
CTTCCTGTTGGCGTGGCGATTAACTTAGAGCGCGAAAGTTGTTCGGCCCGATGAGGTCTATATGTGTACCGAGTTTCATACTAATACGTGCAAGCATGTTTAATATATGGACCAAATTTTCAGACTTTTTTCAAGGGGGCGCTGTCGAGCCCCCCTGCCACGCCCGGGTACCAGCCTCTCCGGCGTCCTAATGGCCGCGGATTCCAATGTGTGTGCCAATTTTCAAGAGTTTTTGAGCATGTTAAGGCCCCCAAAAAGCCCCGGAAGACGAAAAAAAAAAAAAAAAAAAAAAAAAAAAAATAATAATAATCCTTAGAAGAACAAGAGGGCCCTGCGCGAATTTTCGCTTGGGCCCTAATAATCCTTAGAAGAACAAGAGGGCCCTGCGCGAATTTTCGCTTGGGCCCTAATAATAAATATAGCTGCGAGCAGCGATGGCGGGCCCAAGCCCGGTGGCACCGCCACCCCGGTGGCTTCAGGGCAACTGTGCACAGCGGGCAATAGGCACTTAAAACGGTTAAACATCAAAGGACTATGTCAAATTCACTCCACATTTACTGCACTACAAGGTGCCGCTATAGAGCCCCTCCTCCCTGCCCATTTTCAAAGGATTACATGTGCCAAGTTTTAACATTATTCTGATGAATTTTGAAGCAAATCAGGTAAAAATAAGAGGGTGATCTCAATGTATGCTGAAAGTGACACATTTTCTGCTTCCAGTTGGTGGCGCTATGACTTTGAATCACAATAGTCAAATCCATGTGATCAGCCTTGTACAACGAAGACTAAGCCAAAGTTTCATCAAAATCAATTAATGTATGCAGAAGTTATAACACTTTGTTTCCCTTTTCTTGCCATAAATTCGTTGCCTCGCCACGGCCAAACCGTTTGAGATATCCAAAATCCGTTTGCAATTAAACAACTTCAATGTGTTAGCAACAAGTTAAAAAAAGCTTGGTGTAAATTGGATAAACCCTGTAGGAGTAGTAGTATAAAATTCATAGCCTGTTTTTTCAAAAAATTAACATTCAAACCAAAATAGCTGACTTCCTGTTGGTCGGAGCTAATGAATGTAAATTAGAAAATTGTCCGGCTTGATGAGAATAATATGTGTACCGAGTTTGGTTACTGTAGGAAAAACTAACCCCCCCACTTTTGTCAAAAGGTGGCGCTACTGAGCCCCTCCACCACGCCCATTTCTATGGCTTTGTCCATGTCTACTGGTTGACAATATTGATGTGTGTGTCGAGTTTCATGCAATTTGAAGCATGTTAAGAGCCTCAAAAACACTCAAGAATATTATTACAGTTTGACCTGTTGCCATGGCAACAATATTTCAAATATCAAAAATCCTGTCATAGGTCTACATCTGCTGTGTATTGACATTACACTGATGAAGTTTGAAGCAAATCAGGTAAAAATAAGAGGGTGATCTCAAAGCATTTTACAAGTGATACACTTCTTGCTGCCATTTGGTGGCGCTATAACTTTGACTCACAATAGTTACATCCATGTGATCAGACTACTACAACCAACACACTCCTGAAGTTTCATAAACATCAATCAATGTATGCAGAAGTTATAACACATTTCCTGTTTCCCTTTTCTCGCCATAAATTCGTTGCCTCGCCACGGCCAAACCGTTTGAGATATCCAAAATCCGTTTGCAATTAAACAACTTCAATGTGTTCGCAACAAGTTAAAAAAAGCTTGGTGTAAATTGGATAAACCCTGTAGGAGTAGTAGTATAAAATTCATAGCCTGTTTTTTCAAAAAATTAACATTCAAACCAAAATAGCTGACTTCCTGTTGGTCGGAGCTAATGAATGTAAATTAGAAAATTGTCCGGCTTGATGAGAATAATATGTGTACCGAGTTTGGTGACTGTAGGAAAAACTAACCCCCCCACTTTTGTCAAAAGGTGGCGCTACTGAGCCCCTCCACCACGCCCATTTCTATGGCTTTGTCCATGTCTACTGGTTGACAATATTGATGTGTGTGTCGAGTTTCATGCAATTTGAAGCATGTTAAGAGCCTCAAAAACACTCAAGAATATTATTACAGTTTGACCTGTTGCCATGGCAACAATATTTCAAATATCAAAAATCCTGTCATAGGTCTACATCTGCTGTGTATTGACATTACACTGATGAAGTTTGAAGCAAATCAGGTAAAAATAAGAGGGTGATCTCAAAACATTTCAAAAAGTGATACACTTCCTGCTGCCAGTTGGTGGCGCTATAACTTTGACTCACAATAGTCACATCCATGTGATCAGACTCCTATAACGAACACACTCGTGAAGTTTCATAAAGATCAATATATGTATTAAGACGTTATAACACATTTCCTGTTTCCTTTTTCTCGCCATAAATTCGTTGCCTCGCCACGGCCAAACCGTTCGAGATATCAAAAATCCCCTGGCAATTTTTAATCATCAGTGTCTTGACTTCATGCTGACCGAGTTTGGTGGCGATCGGATTAATCGTCTAGGAGGAGTATATCAAATTCCAGAGCATGCGTTTTTCAAACAACCCTTAATAGCTGACTTCCTGTTGGCGTGGCGATTAACTTAGAGCGCGAAAGTTGTTCGGCCCGATGAGGTCTATATGTGTACCGAGTTTCATACTAATACGTGCAAGCATGTTTAATATATGGACCAAATTTTCAGACTTTTTTCAAGGGGGCGCTGTCGAGCCCCCCTGCCACGCCCGGGTACCAGCCTCTCCGGCGTCCTAATGGCCGCGGATTCCAATGTGTGTGCCAATTTTCAAGAGTTTTTGAGCATGTTAAGAACCCCAAAAATCCCCGGAAGACGGAAAAAAAAAAAAAAAATAAATAAATAATAATAATAAATATAGCTGCGAGCAGCGATGGCGGGCCCAAGCCCGGTGGCACCGCCACCCCGGTGGCTTCAGGGCAACTGTGCACAGCGGGCAATAGGCACTTAAAACGGTTAAACATCAAAGGACTATGTCAAATTCACTCCACATTTACTGCACTACAAGGTGCCGCTATAGAGCCCCTCCTCCCTGCCCATTTTCAAAGGATTACATGTGCCAAGTTTTAACATTATTCTGATGAATTTTGAAGCAAATCAGGTAAAAATAAGAGGGTGATCTCAATGTATGCTGAAAGTGACACATTTTCTGCTTCCAGTTGGTGGCGCTATGACTTTGAATCACAATAGTCAAATCCATGTGATCAGCCTTGTACAACGAAGACTAAGCCAAAGTTTCATCAAAATCAATTAATGTATGCAGAAGTTATAACACTTTGTTTCCCTTTTCTTGCCATAAATTCGTTGCCTCGCCACGGCCAAACCGTTTGAGATATCCAAAATCCGTTTGCAATTAAACAACTTCAATGTGTTAGCAACAAGTTAAAAAAAGCTTGGTGTAAATTGGATAAACCCTGTAGGAGTAGTAGTATAAAATTCATAGCCTGTTTTTTCAAAAAATTAACATTCAAACCAAAATAGCTGACTTCCTGTTGGTCGGAGCTAATGAATGTAAATTAGAAAATTGTCCGGCTTGATGAGAACAATATGTGTACCGAGTTTGGTGACTGTAGGAAAAACTAACCCCCCCACTTTTGTCAAAAGGTGGCGCTACTGAGCCCCTCCACCACGCCCATTTCTATGGCTTTGTCCATGTCTACTGGTTGACAATATTGATGTGTGTGTCGAGTTTCATGCAATTTGAAGCATGTTAAGAGCCTCAAAAACACTCAAGAATATTATTACAGTTTGACCTGTTGCCATGGCAACAATATTTCAAATATCAAAAATCCTGTCATAGGTCTACATCTGCTGTGTATTGACATTACACTGATGAAGTTTGAAGCAAATCAGGTAAAAATAAGAGGGTGATCTCAAAGCATTTTAAAAGTGATACACTTCTTGCTGCCATTTGGTGGCGCTATAACTTTGACTCACAATAGTTACATCCATGTGATCAGACTACTACAACCAACACACTCCTGAAGTTTCATAAACATCAATCAATGTATGCAGAAGTTATAACACATTTCCTGTTTCCCTTTTCTCGCCATAAATTCGTTGCCTCGCCACGGCCAAACCGTTTGAGATATCCAAAATCCGTTTGCAATTAAACAACTTCAATGTGTTCGCAACAAGTTAAAAAAAGCTTGGTGTAAATTGGATAAACCCTGTAGGAGTAGTAGTATAAAATTCATAGCCTGTTTTTTCAAAAAATTAACATTCAAACCAAAATAGCTGACTTCCTGTTGGTCGGAGCTAATGAATGTAAATTAGAAAATTGTCCGGCTTGATGAGAATAATATGTGTACCGAGTTTGGTGACTGTAGGAAAAACTAACCCCCCCACTTTTGTCAAAAGGTGGCGCTACTGAGCCCCTCCACCACGCCCATTTCTATGGCTTTGTCCATGTCTACTGGTTGACAATATTGATGTGTGTGTCGAGTTTCATGCAATTTGAAGCATGTTAAGAGCCTCAAAAACACTCAAGAATATTATTACAGTTTGACCTGTTGCCATGGCAACAATATTTCAAATATCAAAAATCCTGTCATAGGTCTACATCTGCTGTGTATTGACATTACACTGATGAAGTTTGAAGCAAATCAGGTAAAAATAAGAGGGTGATCTCAAAACATTTCAAAAAGTGATACACTTCCTGCTGCCAGTTGGTGGCGCTATAACTTTGACTCACAATAGTCACATCCATGTGATCAGACTCCTATAACGAACACACTCGTGAAGTTTCATAAAGATCAATATATGTATTAAGACGTTATAACACATTTCCTGTTTCCTTTTTCTCGCCATAAATTCGTTGCCTCGCCACGGCCAAACCGTTCGAGATATCAAAAATCCCCTGGCAATTTTTAATCATCAGTGTCTTGACTTCATGCTGACCGAGTTTGGTGGCGATCGGATTAATCGTCTAGGAGGAGTATATCAAATTACAGAGCATGCGTTTTTCAAACAACCCTTAATAGCTGACTTCCTGTTGGCGTGGCGATTAACTTAGAGCGCGAAAGTTGTTCGGCCCGATGAGGTCTATATGTGTACCGAGTTTCATACTAATACGTGCAAGCATGTTTAATATATGGACCAAATTTTCAGACTTTTTTCAACGGGGCGCTGTCGAGCCCCCCTGCCACGCCCGGGTACCAGCCTCTCCGGCGTCCTAATGGCCGCGGATTCCAATGTGTGTGCCAATTTTCAAGAGTTTTTGAGCATGTTAAGGCCCCCAAAAAGCCCCGGAAGACGGAAAAAAAAAAAATAAAAAAAAAATAAAAAAAAATAATAATATAGCTGCGAGCAGCGATGGCGGGCCCAAGCCCGGTGGCACCGCCACCCCGGTGGCTTCAGGGCAACTGTGCACAGCGGGCAATAGGCACTTAAAACGGTTAAACATCAAAGGACTATGTCAAATTCACTCCACATTTACTGCACTACAAGGTGCCGCTATAGAGCCCCTCCTCCCTGCCCATTTTCAAAGGATTACATGTGCCAAGTTTTAACATTATTCTGATGAATTTTGAAGCAAATCAGGTAAAAATAAGAGGGTGATCTCAATGTATGCTGAAAGTGACACATTTTCTGCTTCCAGTTGGTGGCGCTATGACTTTGAATCACAATAGTCAACTCCATGTGATCAGCCTTGTACAACGAAGACTAAGCCAAAGTTTCATCAAAATCAATTAATGTATGCAGAAGTTATAACACTTTGTTTCCCTTTTCTTGCCATAAATTCGTTGCCTCGCCACGGCCAAACCGTTTGAGATATCCAAAATCCGTTTGCAATTAAACAACTTCAATGTGTTAGCAACAAGTTAAAAAAAGCTTGGTGTAAATTGGATAAACCCTGTAGGAGTAGTAGTATAAAATTCATAGCCTGTTTTTTCAAAAAATTAACATTCAAACCAAAATAGCTGACTTCCTGTTGGTCGGAGCTAATGAATGTAAATTAGAAAATTGTCCGGCTTGATGAGAATAATATGTGTACCGAGTTTGGTGACTGTAGGAAAAACTAACCCCCCCACTTTTGTCAAAAGGTGGCGCTACTGAGCCCCTCCACCACGCCCATTTCTATGGCTTTGTCCATGTCTACTGGTTGACAATATTGATGTGTGTGTCGAGTTTCATGCAATTTGAAGCATGTTAAGAGCCTCAAAAACACTCAAGAATATTATTACAGTTTGACCTGTTGCCATGGCAACAATATTTCAAATATCAAAAATCCTGTCATAGGTCTACATCTGCTGTGTATTGACATTACACTGATGAAGTTTGAAGCAAATCAGGTAAAAATAAGAGGGTGATCTCAAAGCATTTTAAAAGTGATACACTTCTTGCTGCCATTTGGTGGCGCTATAACTTTGACTCACAATAGTTACATCCATGTGATCAGACTACTACAACCAACACACTCCTGAAGTTTCATAAACATCAATCAATGTATGCAGAAGTTATAACACATTTCCTGTTTCCCTTTTCTCGCCATAAATTCGTTGCCTCGCCACGGCCAAACCGTTTGAGATATCCAAAATCCGTTTGCAATTAAACAACTTCAATGTGTTCGCAACAAGTTAAAAAAAGCTTGGTGTAAATTGGATAAACCCTGTAGGAGTAGTAGTATAAAATTCATAGCCTGTTTTTTCAAAAAATTAACATTCAAACCAAAATAGCTGACTTCCTGTTGGTCGGAGCTAATGAATGTAAATTAGAAAATTGTCCGGCTTGATGAGAATAATATGTGTACCGAGTTTGGTGACTGTAGGAAAAACTAATCCCCCCACTTTTGTCAAAAGGTGGCGCTACTGAGCCCCTCCACCACGCCCATTTCTATGGCTTTGTCCATGTCTACTGGTTGACAATATTGATGTGTGTGTCGAGTTTCATGCAATTTGAAGCATGTTAAGAGCCTCAAAAACACTCAAGAATATTATTACAGTTTGACCTGTTGCCATGGCAACAATATTTCAAATATCAAAAATCCTGTCATAGGTCTACATCTGCTGTGTATTGACATTACACTGATGAAGTTTGAAGCAAATCAGGTAAAAATAAGAGGGTGATCTCAAAACATTTCAAAAAGTGATACACTTCCTGCTGCCAGTTGGTGGCGCTATAACTTTGACTCACAATAGTCACATCCATGTGATCAGACTCCTATAACGAACACACTCGTGAAGTTTCATAAAGATCAATATATGTATTAAGACGTTATAACACATTTCCTGTTTCCTTTTTCTCGCCATAAATTCGTTGCCTCGCCACGGCCAAACCGTTCGAGATATCAAAAATCCCCTGGCAATTTTTAATCATCAGTGTCTTGACTTCATGCTGACCGAGTTTGGTGGCGATCGGATTAATCGTCTAGGAGGAGTATATCAAATTCCAGAGCATGCGTTTTTCAAACAACCCTTAATAGCTGACTTCCTGTTGGCGTGGCGATTAACTTAGAGCGCGAAAGTTGTTCGGCCCGATGAGGTCTATATGTGTACCGAGTTTCATACTAATACGTGCAAGCATGTTTAATATATGGACCAAATTTTCAGACTTTTTTCAAGGGGGCGCTGTCGAGCCCCCCTGCCACGCCCGGGTACCAGCCTCTCCGGCGTCCTAATGGCCGCGGATTCCAATGTGTGTGCCAATTTTCAAGAGTTTTTGAGCATGTTAAGGCCCCCAAAAAGCCCCGGAAGACGGAAAAAAAAAAAAAAAAAAAAAAAAATAATAATAATCCTTAGAAGAACAAGAGGGCCCTGCGCGAATTTTCGCTTGGGCCCTAATAATAAATATAGCTGCGAGCAGCGATGGCGGGCCCAAGCCCGGTGGCACCGCCACCCCGGTGGCTTCAGGGCAACTGTGCACAGCGGGCAATAGGCACTTAAAATGGTTAAACATCAAATGACTATGTCAAATTCACTCCACATTTACTGCACTACAAGGTGCCGCTATAGAGCCCCTCCTCCCTGCCCATTTTCAAAGGATTACATGTGCCAAGTTTTAACATTATTCTGATGAATTTTGAAGCAAATCAGGTAAAAATAAGAGGGTGATCTCAATGTATGCTGAAAGTGACACATTTTCTGCTTCCAGTTGGTGGCGCTATGACTTTGAATCACAATAGTCAAATCCATGTGATCAGCCTTGTACAACGAAGACTAAGCCAAAGTTTCATCAAAATCAATTAATGTATGCAGAAGTTATAACACTTTGTTTCCCTTTTCTTGCCATAAATTCGTTGCCTCGCCACGGCCAAACCGTTTGAGATATCCAAAATCCGTTTGCAAATAAACAACTTGAATGTGTTAGCAACAAGTTAAAAAAAGCTTGGTGTAAATTGGATAAACCCTGTAGGAGTAGTAGTATAAAATTCATAGCCTGTTTTTTCAAAAAAATAACATTCAAACAAAAATAGCCGACTTCCTGTTGGTCGGAGCTAATGAATGTAAATTAGAAAATTGTCCAGCTTGATGAGAACAATATGTGTACCGAGTTTGGTGACTGTAGGAAAAACTAAGCACCCCACTTTTGACAAAAGGTGGCGCTACTGAGCCCCTTCACCACGCCCATTTCTATGGCTTTGTCCATGTCTACTGGTTGACAATATTGATGTGTGTGTCGAGTTTCATGCAATTTGAAGCATGTTAAGAGCCTCAAAAACACTCAAGAATATTATTACAGTTTGACCTGTTGCCATGGCAACAATATTTCAAATATCAAAAATCCTGTCATAGGTCTACATCTGCTGTGTATTGACATTACACTGATGAAGTTTGAAGCAAATCAGGTAAAAATAAGAGGGTGATCTCAAAGCATTTCAAAAAGTGATACACTTCCTGCTGCCAGTTGGTGGCGCTATAACTTTGACTCACAATAGTCACATCCATGTGATCAGACTACTACAACCAACACACTCGTGAAGTTTCATAAAGATCAATATATGTATGCAGAAGTTATAACACATTTCCTGTTTCCCTTTTCTCGCCATAAATTTGTTGCCTCGCCACGGCCAAACCGTTTGAGATATCAAAAATCCGTTTGCAATTAAACAACTTCAATGTGTTAGCAACAAGTTAAAAAAAGCTTGGTGTAAATTGGATAAACCCTGTAGGAGTAGTAGTATAAAATTCATAGCCTGTTTTTTCAAAAAATTAACATTCAAACCAAAATAGCTGACTTCCTGTTGGTCGGAGCTAATGAATGTAAATTAGAAAATTGTCCGGCTTGATGAGAATAATATGTGTACCGAGTTTGGTGACTGTAGGAAAAACTAACCCCCCCACTTTTGTCAAAAGGTGGCGCTACTGAGCCCCTCCACCACGCCCATTTCTATGGCTTTGTCCATGTCTACTGGTTGACAATATTGATGTGTGTGTCGAGTTTCATGCAATTTGAAGCATGTTAAGAGCCTCAAAAACACTCAAGAATATTATTACAGTTTGACCTGTTGCCATGGCAACAATATTTCAAATATCAAAAATCCTGTCATAGGTCTACATCTGCTGTGTATTGACATTACACTGATGAAGTTTGAAGCAAATCAGGTAAAAATAAGAGGGTGATCTCAAAGCATTTTAAAAGTGATACACTTCTTGCTGCCATTTGGTGGCGCTATAACTTTGACTCACAATAGTTACATCCATGTGATCAGACTACTACAACCAACACACTCCTGAAGTTTCATAAACATCAATCAATGTATGCAGAAGTTATAACACATTTCCTGTTTCCCTTTTCTCGCCATAAATTCGTTGCCTCGCCACGGCCAAACCGTTTGAGATATCCAAAATCCGTTTGCAATTAAACAACTTCAATGTGTTCGCAACAAGTTAAAAAAAGCTTGGTGTAAATTGGATAAACCCTGTAGGAGTAGTAGTATAAAATTCATAGCCTGTTTTTTCAAAAAATTAACATTCAAACCAAAATAGCTGACTTCCTGTTGGTCGGAGCTAATGAATGTAAATTAGAAAATTGTCCGGCTTGATGAGAATAATATGTGTACCGAGTTTGGTGACTGTAGGAAAAACTAACCCCCCCACTTTTGTCAAAAGGTGGCGCTACTGAGCCCCTCCACCACGCCCATTTCTATGGCTTTGTCCATGTCTACTGGTTGACAATATTGATGTGTGTGTCGAGTTTCATGCAATTTGAAGCATGTTAAGAGCCTCAAAAACACTCAAGAATATTATTACAGTTTGACCTGTTGCCATGGCAACAATATTTCAAATATCAAAAATCCTGTCATAGGTCTACATCTGCTGTGTATTGACATTACACTGATGAAGTTTGAAGCAAATCAGGTAAAAATAAGAGGGTGATCTCAAAACATTTCAAAAAGTGATACACTTCCTGCTGCCAGTTGGTGGCGCTATAACTTTGACTCACAATAGTCACATCCATGTGATCAGACTCCTATAACGAACACACTCGTGAAGTTTCATAAAGATCAATATATGTATTAAGACGTTATAACACATTTCCTGTTTCCTTTTTCTCGCCATAAATTCGTTGCCTCGCCACGGCCAAACCGTTCGAGATATCAAAAATCCCCTGGCAATTTTTAATCATCAGTGTCTTGACTTCATGCTGACCGAGTTTGGTGGCGATCGGATTAATCGTCTAGGAGGAGTATATCAAATTCCAGAGCATGCGTTTTTCAAACAACCCTTAATAGCTGACTTCCTGTTGGCGTGGCGATTAACTTAGAGCGCGAAAGTTGTTCGGCCCGATGAGGTCTATATGTGTACCGAGTTTCATACTAATACGTGCAAGCATGTTTAATATATGGACCAAATTTTCAGACTTTTTTCAAGGGGGCGCTGTCGAGCCCCCCTGCCACGCCCGGGTACCAGCCTCTCCGGCGTCCTAATGGCCGCGGATTCCAATGTGTGTGCCAATTTTCAAGAGTTTTTGAGCATGTTAAGGCCCCCAAAAAGCCCCGGAAGACGGAAAAAAAAAAAAAAAAAAAAAAAAAAAAAAATAATAATAATCCTTAGAAGAACAAGAGGGCCCTGCGCGCTTAATTCGCTTGGGCCCTAATAATTAAAGCTGCAAGCAGCGATGAAAGGGCCCTCGCACCCGGGCTCACCACCACCCGTTGGCCTTAGGAAAACAGTGAACAGTGGGCGACATGCATGTAAACATGTGAATACAGGAGAATTATGCCAAATTCATTTCAAAATGCCACATTTCCTGCTGTTAACAGGTGGCGCTTTGACTGTAACTGAATATTGCCATGTTGATGTCTTCAGGCCAGGACTATTATCGAACATGAGAAGTTTGGAGCAGATCGGACATTGTATGCCTGAGTTACAACAACTTCCTGTTTCTTTCGTGGCGTTAATCGCATACATTAGCACTCAAGTGTTGCATGATTTAACGTGTTTCTAGCATTTTTGGTACTTCGTGGCATAAAGAAATGTGAATCTGGTAGTGAATTACAGTGTAAAGCATGCCATTTCCTGTTGCCAGCAGGTGGCGCCATGGCTCACTGAATATTGTCATATAGATGTCTTTAGGCCAGGACTCTTATCACACATGTGAAGTTTGGAGCAGATCAGACATAGTATGCCTCAGTAACAACAGCTTCCTCTTTCATGGCGAAACATCAGACTTTGTCAGGCCGCCACGGACACGCCCTTCAGCGAAAACTCAAGATCTTTGATATTTATCATTGCTAATGTCTTAAGATTAGACTGTTAACATTTGATGTTGATCTGGTTAAATCTCTATGAGGAGTTAATCACAGTGTAAAACTTGTAATTTCCTGTTACCCACAGGTGACGCATTAGCACTCAAGTGTTGCATGATTTAACGTGTTTCTAGCATTTTTGGTACTTCGTGGCATAAAGAAATGTGAATCTGGTAGTGAATTACAGTGTAAAGCATGCCATTTCCTGTTGCCAGCAGGTGGCGCCATGGCTCACTGAATATTGTCATATAGATGTCTTTAGGTCAGGACTCTAATAAAACATGTGAAGTTTGGAGCAGATCAGACATTGTATGCCCGAGTTACAACAACTTCCTGTTTCATGGCGAAACATCGAACTTTGTCAGGCCTCCACGGACACGCCCTTCAGCGAAAACTCTAGATCTTCGCAATTTAACATCTCAAAGGCCTTTAGATTAGACTGACCAAATATGATGTTGATCTGATTAAAGCTCTAGGAGGAGTTCGTTAAAGTACAACATGTGGAAATGGCAAAAACTGCCAAAATTTTGTAGAGAAAATTCAAAATATCTCACTTCCTGTTGGGTTTACAAACTTTGCACCCAGGGGCTTTTTTGTAGGTATTGGGCTCTTACATCTGTCTACCGAATTTCATAACTGTACATGAAACGTAGCACGAAGGGCGCTTAATTGAAATTTTGTAGGTGGCGCTATCGAGCCATTTTGCCACACCTAATTCTGAAACCCATATCAGATGTAAATTTTCACCACTTCTGACACGTGTGCAAAGTTTCATGAGTTTTTGAGAACGTTTAGGCCCTCAAAAATGCGATTCATTTTGGAGAAGAAGAATAATTGGCTGAGCAATTACAATAGGGTCCTCACACCATCGGTGCTCGGGCCCTAATAATAAACGGAGCAATTCCAATAGGGTCCTCACACCATCGGTGCTCGGGCCCTAATTAAAGCTGCAAGCAGCGTTGAGAGGGCCCTCGCACCCGGGCTCACCGCCACCCGTTGGCCTCAGGAAAACAGTGAACAGTGGGCGTCATGCATGTAAGCGAGTGAATACAGGAGAATCATGCCAAAGTCATTTCGAAATGCCACACTTCCTGCGGCCAACAGGTGGCACTTTGACCGTAACTGAATTTTGCCATGTTGATGTCTTCAGCCCAGGACTATTATCGAACATGTGAAGTTTGGAGCAGATCGGACATTGTATGTCTGAGTTACAACAACTTCCTGTTTCTTTCGTGGCGTTAATCGCATAAATTAGCACTCAGCCAAGTGTTGCATGATTTAACGTGTCTCTAGCATGTTTGGTACTTCGTGGCATAATGAAATGTGACTCTAGTAGTGAATTACATCGTGAAGCATGCCATTTCCTGTTGCCAGCAGGTGGCGCTATGACTAACTAAATATTGTCATATAGATGTCTTTAGGCCAGGACTCTTATCACACATGTGAAGTTTAGACCAGATCGGACATAGTATGCCTGAGTTACAACAGTTTCCTCTTTCATGGCAAAACATCAGATTTTGTCAGGCCGCCACAGACACGCCCTTCACCGAAAACTCAAGATCTTTGATATTTATCATCGCTAAGGTCTTAAGATTAGACTGACAACATATGATGTTGATCTGGTTAAATCTCCATGAGGAGTTAATCACAGTGTAAAACATGTCATTTCCTGTTGCCTGCAGGTGGCGCTATGACTGTAACTGAATATTGTTATGAAGATGTCTTCAGGTCAGGACTCTAATAAAGCATGTGAAGTTTGGGGCAGATCCGACATTGTTTGTCTGAGTTACAACAACTTCCTTTTTCATGGCGAAAACATCAAACTTTGTCAGGCCGCCACAGACACGCCCTTCAGTGAAAACTCTAGATCTTCGCAATTTAACGTCACAAAGGCCTTTAGATTAGACTGACCAAAAATGACATTGATCTGATTAAATCTCTAGGAGGAGTTCGTTAAAGTACAATGTCTGGAAAATGCAAAAAACTGTGAATTAATTCAAAATATCTGACTTCCTGTTCAGTTTCGGATTTCGCTCCAAGAGAATTTTTTGTAGGTACTGGGCTGATAAATGTGTGTACCGAATTTCAAAACCCTAGTGTAATGTAGCGAGCGGGGCTGTACGTTAGATGGCGCTATCGAGCCATTTTGCCACGCCCAATTCCGAAACCCATAACAGACGTAAATTTTCACCACTTCTGACGTGTGTGCAAAGTTTCATGAGTTTTCGAGCACGTTTAGGCCCTCTAAAATGCGATTCACTTTGGAGAAGAAGAAGAATAATAATAAATATAGCTGCGAGCAGCGATGGCGGGCCCAAGCCCGGTGGCACCGCCACCCCGGTGGCTTCAGGGCAACTGTGCACAGCGGGCAATAGGCACTTAAAACGGTTAAACATCAAAGGACTATGTCAAATTCACTCCACATTTACTGCACTACAAGGTGCCGCTATAGAGCCCCTCCTCCCTGCCCATTTTCAAAGGATTACATGTGCCAAGTTTTAACATTATTCTGATGAATTTTGAAGCAAATCAGGTAAAAATAAGAGGGTGATCTCAATGTATGCTGAAAGTGACACATTTTCTGCTTCCAGTTGGTGGCGCTATGACTTTGAATCACAATAGTCAAATCCATGTGATCAGCCTTGTACAACGAAGACTAAGCCAAAGTTTCATCAAAATCAATTAATGTATGCAGAAGTTATAACACTTTGTTTCCCTTTTCTTGCCATAAATTCGTTGCCTCGCCACGGCCAAACCGTTTGAGATATCCAAAATCCGTTTGCAATTAAACAACTTCAATGTGTTAGCAACAAGTTAAAAAAAGCTTGGTGTAAATTGGATAAACCCTGTAGGAGTAGTAGTATAAAATTCATAGCCTGTTTTTTCAAAAAATTAACATTCAAACCAAAATAGCTGACTTCCTGTTGGTCGGAGCTAATGAATGTAAATTAGAAAATTGTCCGGCTTGATGAGAATAATATGTGTACCGAGTTTGGTGACTGTAGGAAAAACTAACCCCCCCACTTTTGTCAAAAGGTGGCGCTACTGAGCCCCTCCACCACGCCCATTTCTATGGCTTTGTCCATGTCTACTGGTTGACAATATTGATGTGTGTGTCGAGTTTCATGCAATTTGAAGCATGTTAAGAGCCTCAAAAACACTCAAGAATATTATTACAGTTTGACCTGTTGCCATGGCAACAATATTTCAAATATCAAAAATCCTGTCATAGGTCTACATCTGCTGTGTATTGACATTACACTGATGAAGTTTGAAGCAAATCAGGTAAAAATAAGAGGGTGATCTCAAAGCATTTTAAAAGTGATACACTTCTTGCTGCCATTTGGTGGCGCTATAACTTTGACTCACAATAGTTACATCCATGTGATCAGACTACTACAACCAACACACTCCTGAAGTTTCATAAACATCAATCAATGTATGCAGAAGTTATAACACATTTCCTGTTTCCCTTTTCTCGCCATAAATTCGTTGCCTCGCCACGGCCAAACCGTTTGAGATATCCAAAATCCGTTTGCAATTAAACAACTTCAATGTGTTCGCAACAAGTTAAAAAAAGCTTGGTGTAAATTGGATAAACCCTGTAGGAGTAGTAGTATAAAATTCATAGCCTGTTTTTTCAAAAAATTAACATTCAAACCAAAATAGCTGACTTCCTGTTGGTCGGAGCTAATGAATGTAAATTAGAAAATTGTCCGGCTTGATGAGAATAATATGTGTACCGAGTTTGGTGACTGTAGGAAAAACTAACCCCCCCACTTTTGTCAAAAGGTGGCGCTACTGAGCCCCTCCACCACGCCCATTTCTATGGCTTTGTCCATGTCTACTGGTTGACAATATTGATGTGTGTGTCGAGTTTCATGCAATTTGAAGCATGTTAAGAGCCTCAAAAACACTCAAGAATATTATTACAGTTTGACCTGTTGCCATGGCAACAATATTTCAAATATCAAAAATCCTGTCATAGGTCTACATCTGCTGTGTATTGACATTACACTGATGAAGTTTGAAGCAAATCAGGTAAAAATAAGAGGGTGATCTCAAAACATTTCAAAAAGTGATACACTTCCTGCTGCCAGTTGGTGGCGCTATAACTTTGACTCACAATAGTCACATCCATGTGATCAGACTCCTATAACGAACACACTCGTGAAGTTTCATAAAGATCAATATATGTATTAAGACGTTATAACACATTTCCTGTTTCCTTTTTCTCGCCATAAATTCGTTGCCTCGCCACGGCCAAACCGTTCGAGATATCAAAAATCCCCTGGCAATTTTTAATCATCAGTGTCTTGACTTCATGCTGACCGAGTTTGGTGGCGATCGGATTAATCGTCTAGGAGGAGTATATCAAATTCCAGAGCATGCGTTTTTCAAACAACCCTTAATAGCTGACTTCCTGTTGGCGTGGCGATTAACTTAGAGCGCGAAAGTTGTTCGGCCCGATGAGGTCTATATGTGTACCGAGTTTCATACTAATACGTGCAAGCATGTTTAATATATGGACCAAATTTTCAGACTTTTTTCAAGGGGGCGCTGTCGAGCCCCCCTGCCACGCCCGGGTACCAGCCTCTCCGGCGTCCTAATGGCCGCGGATTCCAATGTGTGTGCCAATTTTCAAGAGTTTTTGAGCATGTTAAGGCCCCCAAAAAGCCCCGGAAGACGGAAAAAAAAAAAAAAAAAAAAAAAAAAAAAAAATAATAATAATCCTTAGAAGAACAAGAGGGCCCTGCGCGAATTTTCGCTTGGGCCCTAAATATAGCTGCGAGCAGCGATGGCGGGCCCAAGCCCGGTGGCACCGCCACCCCGGTGGCTTCAGGGCAACTGTGCACAGCGGGCAATAGGCACTTAAAACGGTTAAACATCAAAGGACTATGTCAAATTCACTCCACATTTACTGCACTACAAGGTGCCGCTATAGAGCCCCTCCTCCCTGCCCATTTTCAAAGGATTACATGTGCCAAGTTTTAACATTATTCTGATGAATTTTGAAGCAAATCAGGTAAAAATAAGAGGGTGATCTCAATGTATGCTGAAAGTGACACATTTTCTGCTTCCAGTTGGTGGCGCTATGACTTTGAATCACAATAGTCAAATCCATGTGATCAGCCTTGTACAACGAAGACTAAGCCAAAGTTTCATCAAAATCAATTAATGTATGCAGAAGTTATAACACTTTGTTTCCCTTTTCTTGCCATAAATTCGTTGCCTCGCCACGGCCAAACCGTTTGAGATATCCAAAATCCGTTTGCAATTAAACAACTTCAATGTGTTAGCAACAAGTTAAAAAAAGCTTGGTGTAAATTGGATAAACCCTGTAGGAGTAGTAGTATAAAATTCATAGCCTGTTTTTTCAAAAAATTAACATTCAAACCAAAATAGCTGACTTCCTGTTGGTCGGAGCTAATGAATGTAAATTAGAAAATTGTCCGGCTTGATGAGAATAATATGTGTACCGAGTTTGGTGACTGTAGGAAAAACTAACCCCCCCACTTTTGTCAAAAGGTGGCGCTACTGAGCCCCTCCACCACGCCCATTTCTATGGCTTTGTCCATGTCTACTGGTTGACAATATTGATGTGTGTGTCGAGTTTCATGCAATTTGAAGCATGTTAAGAGCCTCAAAAACACTCAAGAATATTATTACAGTTTGACCTGTTGCCATGGCAACAATATTTCAAATATCAAAAATCCTGTCATAGGTCTACATCTGCTGTGTATTGACATTACACTGATGAAGTTTGAAGCAAATCAGGTAAAAATAAGAGGGTGATCTCAAAGCATTTTAAAAGTGATACACTTCTTGCTGCCATTTGGTGGCGCTATAACTTTGACTCACAATAGTTACATCCATGTGATCAGACTACTACAACCAACACACTCCTGAAGTTTCATAAACATCAATCAATGTATGCAGAAGTTATAACACATTTCCTGTTTCCCTTTTCTCGCCATAAATTCGTTGCCTCGCCACGGCCAAACCGTTTGAGATATCCAAAATCCGTTTGCAATTAAACAACTTCAATGTGTTCGCAACAAGTTAAAAAAAGCTTGGTGTAAATTGGATAAACCCTGTAGGAGTAGTAGTATAAAATTCATAGCCTGTTTTTTCAAAAAATTAACATTCAAACCAAAATAGCTGACTTCCTGTTGGTCGGAGCTAATGAATGTAAATTAGAAAATTGTCCGGCTTGATGAGAATAATATGTGTACCGAGTTTGGTGACTGTAGGAAAAACTAACCCCCCCACTTTTGTCAAAAGGTGGCGCTACTGAGCCCCTCCACCACGCCCATTTCTATGGCTTTGTCCATGTCTACTGGTTGACAATATTGATGTGTGTGTCGAGTTTCATGCAATTTGAAGCATGTTAAGAGCCTCAAAAACACTCAAGAATATTATTACAGTTTGACCTGTTGCCATGGCAACAATATTTCAAATATCAAAAATCCTGTCATAGGTCTACATCTGCTGTGTATTGACATTACACTGATGAAGTTTGAAGCAAATCAGGTAAAAATAAGAGGGTGATCTCAAAACATTTCAAAAAGTGATACACTTCCTGCTGCCAGTTGGTGGCGCTATAACTTTGACTCACAATAGTCACATCCATGTGATCAGACTCCTATAACGAACACACTCGTGAAGTTTCATAAAGATCAATATATGTATTAAGACGTTATAACACATTTCCTGTTTCCTTTTTCTCGCCATAAATTCGTTGCCTCGCCACGGCCAAACCGTTCGAGATATCAAAAATCCCCTGGCAATTTTTAATCATCAGTGTCTTGACTTCATGCTGACCGAGTTTGGTGGCGATCGGATTAATCGTCTAGGAGGAGTATATCAAATTCCAGAGCATGCGTTTTTCAAACAACCCTTAATAGCTGACTTCCTGTTGGCGTGGCGATTAACTTAGAGCGCGAAAGTTGTTCGGCCCGATGAGGTCTATATGTGTACCGAGTTTCATACTAATACGTGCAAGCATGTTTAATATATGGACCAAATTTTCAGACTTTTTTCAAGGGGGCGCTGTCGAGCCCCCCTGCCACGCCCGGGTACCAGCCTCTCCGGCGTCCTAATGGCCGCGGATTCCAATGTGTGTGCCAATTTTCAAGAGTTTTTGAGCATGTTAAGGCCCCCAAAAAGCCCCGGAAGACGGAAAAAAAAAAAAAAAAAAAAAAAAAAAATAATAATAATAATCCTTAGAAGAACAAGAGGGCCCTGCGCGAATTTTCGCTTGGGCCCTAATAATAATCCTTAGAAGAACAAGAGGGCCCTGCGCGAATTTTCGCTTGGGCCCTAATAATCCTTAGAAGAACAAGAGGGCCCTGCGCGAATTTTCGCTTGGGCCCTAATAATCCTTAGAAGAACAAGAGGGCCCTGCGCGAATTTTCGCTTGGGCCCTAATAAATATAGCTGCGAGCAGCGATGGCGGGCCCAAGCCCGGTGGCACCGCCACCCCGGTGGCTTCAGGGCAACTGTGCACAGCGGGCAATAGGCACTTAAAACGGTTAAACATCAAAGGACTATGTCAAATTCACTCCACATTTACTGCACTACAAGGTGCCGCTATAGAGCCCCTCCTCCCTGCCCATTTTCAAAGGATTACATGTGCCAAGTTTTAACATTATTCTGATGAATTTTGAAGCAAATCAGGTAAAAATAAGAGGGTGATCTCAATGTATGCTGAAAGTGACACATTTTCTGCTTCCAGTTGGTGGCGCTATGACTTTGAATCACAATAGTCAAATCCATGTGATCAGCCTTGTACAACGAAGACTAAGCCAAAGTTTCATCAAAATCAATTAATGTATGCAGAAGTTATAACACTTTGTTTCCCTTTTCTTGCCATAAATTCGTTGCCTCGCCACGGCCAAACCGTTTGAGATATCCAAAATCCGTTTGCAATTAAACAACTTCAATGTGTTAGCAACAAGTTAAAAAAAGCTTGGTGTAAATTGGATAAACCCTGTAGGAGTAGTAGTATAAAATTCATAGCCTGTTTTTTCAAAAAATTAACATTCAAACCAAAATAGCTGACTTCCTGTTGGTCGGAGCTAATGAATGTAAATTAGAAAATTGTCCGGCTTGATGAGAATAATATGTGTACCGAGTTTGGTGACTGTAGGAAAAACTAACCCCCCCACTTTTGTCAAAAGGTGGCGCTACTGAGCCCCTCCACCACGCCCATTTCTATGGCTTTGTCCATGTCTACTGGTTGACAATATTGATGTGTGTGTCGAGTTTCATGCAATTTGAAGCATGTTAAGAGCCTCAAAAACACTCAAGAATATTATTACAGTTTGACCTGTTGCCATGGCAACAATATTTCAAATATCAAAAATCCTGTCATAGGTCTACATCTGCTGTGTATTGACATTACACTGATGAAGTTTGAAGCAAATCAGGTAAAAATAAGAGGGTGATCTCAAAGCATTTTAAAAGTGATACACTTCTTGCTGCCATTTGGTGGCGCTATAACTTTGACTCACAATAGTTACATCCATGTGATCAGACTACTACAACCAACACACTCCTGAAGTTTCATAAACATCAATCAATGTATGCAGAAGTTATAACACATTTCCTGTTTCCCTTTTCTCGCCATAAATTCGTTGCCTCGCCACGGCCAAACCGTTTGAGATATCCAAAATCCGTTTGCAATTAAACAACTTCAATGTGTTCGCAACAAGTTAAAAAAAGCTTGGTGTAAATTGGATAAACCCTGTAGGAGTAGTAGTATAAAATTCATAGCCTGTTTTTTCAAAAAATTAACATTCAAACCAAAATAGCTGACTTCCTGTTGGTCGGAGCTAATGAATGTAAATTAGAAAATTGTCCGGCTTGATGAGAATAATATGTGTACCGAGTTTGGTGACTGTAGGAAAAACTAACCCCCCCACTTTTGTCAAAAGGTGGCGCTACTGAGCCCCTCCACCACGCCCATTTCTATGGCTTTGTCCATGTCTACTGGTTGACAATATTGATGTGTGTGTCGAGTTTCATGCAATTTGAAGCATGTTAAGAGCCTCAAAAACACTCAAGAATATTATTACAGTTTGACCTGTTGCCATGGCAACAATATTTCAAATATCAAAAATCCTGTCATAGGTCTACATCTGCTGTGTATTGACATTACACTGATGAAGTTTGAAGCAAATCAGGTAAAAATAAGAGGGTGATCTCAAAACATTTCAAAAAGTGATACACTTCCTGCTGCCAGTTGGTGGCGCTATAACTTTGACTCACAATAGTCACATCCATGTGATCAGACTCCTATAACGAACACACTCGTGAAGTTTCATAAAGATCAATATATGTATTAAGACGTTATAACACATTTCCTGTTTCCTTTTTCTCGCCATAAATTCGTTGCCTCGCCACGGCCAAACCGTTCGAGATATCAAAAATCCCCTGGCAATTTTTAATCATCAGTGTCTTGACTTCATGCTGACCGAGTTTGGTGGCGATCGGATTAATCGTCTAGGAGGAGTATATCAAATTCCAGAGCATGCGTTTTTCAAACAACCCTTAATAGCTGACTTCCTGTTGGCGTGGCGATTAACTTAGAGCGCGAAAGTTGTTCGGCCCGATGAGGTCTATATGTGTACCGAGTTTCATACTAATACGTGCAAGCATGTTTAATATATGGACCAAATTTTCAGACTTTTTTCAAGGGGGCGCTGTCGAGCCCCCCTGCCACGCCCGGGTACCAGCCTCTCCGGCGTCCTAATGGCCGCGGATTCCAATGTGTGTGCCAATTTTCAAGAGTTTTTGAGCATGTTAAGGCCCCCAAAAAGCCCCGGAAGACGGAAAAAAAAAAAAAAAAAAAAAAAAATAATAATCCTTAGAAGAACAAGAGGCTGCGAATAATAAAGCCTGCGCGAATTTTCGCTTTGGCCCTAAATATAGCTGCGAGCAGCGATGGCGGGCCCAAGCCCGGTGGCACCGCCACCCCGGTGGCTTCAGGGCAACTGTGCACAGCGGGCAATAGGCACTTAAAACGGTTAAACATCAAAGGACTATGTCAAATTCACTCCACATTTACTGCACTACAAGGTGCCGCTATAGAGCCCCTCCTCCCTGCCCATTTTCAAAGGATTACATGTGCCAAGTTTTAACATTATTCTGATGAATTTTGAAGCAAATCAGGTAAAAATAAGAGGGTGATCTCAATGTATGCTGAAAGTGACACATTTTCTGCTTCCAGTTGGTGGCGCTATGACTTTGAATCACAATAGTCAAATCCATGTGATCAGCCTTGTACAACGAAGACTAAGCCAAAGTTTCATCAAAATCAATTAATGTATGCAGAAGTTATAACACTTTGTTTCCCTTTTCTTGCCATAAATTCGTTGCCTCGCCACGGCCAAACCGTTTGAGATATCCAAAATCCGTTTGCAATTAAACAACTTCAATGTGTTAGCAACAAGTTAAAAAAAGCTTGGTGTAAATTGGATAAACCCTGTAGGAGTAGTAGTATAAAATTCATAGCCTGTTTTTTCAAAAAATTAACATTCAAACCAAAATAGCTGACTTCCTGTTGGTCGGAGCTAATGAATGTAAATTAGAAAATTGTCCGGCTTGATGAGAATAATATGTGTACCGAGTTTGGTGACTGTAGGAAAAACTAACCCCCCCACTTTTGTCAAAAGGTGGCGCTACTGAGCCCCTCCACCACGCCCATTTCTATGGCTTTGTCCATGTCTACTGGTTGACAATATTGATGTGTGTGTCGAGTTTCATGCAATTTGAAGCATGTTAAGAGCCTCAAAAACACTCAAGAATATTATTACAGTTTGACCTGTTGCCATGGCAACAATATTTCAAATATCAAAAATCCTGTCATAGGTCTACATCTGCTGTGTATTGACATTACACTGATGAAGTTTGAAGCAAATCAGGTAAAAATAAGAGGGTGATCTCAAAGCATTTTAAAAGTGATACACTTCTTGCTGCCATTTGGTGGCGCTATAACTTTGACTCACAATAGTTACATCCATGTGATCAGACTACTACAACCAACACACTCCTGAAGTTTCATAAACATCAATCAATGTATGCAGAAGTTATAACACATTTCCTGTTTCCCTTTTCTCGCCATAAATTCGTTGCCTCGCCACGGCCAAACCGTTTGAGATATCCAAAATCCGTTTGCAATTAAACAACTTCAATGTGTTCGCAACAAGTTAAAAAAAGCTTGGTGTAAATTGGATAAACCCTGTAGGAGTAGTAGTATAAAATTCATAGCCTGTTTTTTCAAAAAATTAACATTCAAACCAAAATAGCTGACTTCCTGTTGGTCGGAGCTAATGAATGTAAATTAGAAAATTGTCCGGCTTGATGAGAATAATATGTGTACCGAGTTTGGTGACTGTAGGAAAAACTAACCCCCCCACTTTTGTCAAAAGGTGGCGCTACTGAGCCCCTCCACCACGCCCATTTCTATGGCTTTGTCCATGTCTACTGGTTGACAATATTGATGTGTGTGTCGAGTTTCATGCAATTTGAAGCATGTTAAGAGCCTCAAAAACACTCAAGAATATTATTACAGTTTGACCTGTTGCCATGGCAACAATATTTCAAATATCAAAAATCCTGTCATAGGTCTACATCTGCTGTGTATTGACATTACACTGATGAAGTTTGAAGCAAATCAGGTAAAAATAAGAGGGTGATCTCAAAACATTTCAAAAAGTGATACACTTCCTGCTGCCAGTTGGTGGCGCTATAACTTTGACTCACAATAGTCACATCCATGTGATCAGACTCCTATAACGAACACACTCGTGAAGTTTCATAAAGATCAATATATGTATTAAGACGTTATAACACATTTCCTGTTTCCTTTTTCTCGCCATAAATTCGTTGCCTCGCCACGGCCAAACCGTTCGAGATATCAAAAATCCCCTGGCAATTTTTAATCATCAGTGTCTTGACTTCATGCTGACCGAGTTTGGTGGCGATCGGATTAATCGTCTAGGAGGAGTATATCAAATTCCAGAGCATGCGTTTTTCAAACAACCCTTAATAGCTGACTTCCTGTTGGCGTGGCGATTAACTTAGAGCGCGAAAGTTGTTCGGCCCGATGAGGTCTATATGTGTACCGAGTTTCATACTAATACGTGCAAGCATGTTTAATATATGGACCAAATTTTCAGACTTTTTTCAAGGGGGCGCTGTCGAGCCCCCCTGCCACGCCCGGGTACCAGCCTCTCCGGCGTCCTAATGGCCGCGGATTCCAATGTGTGTGCCAATTTTCAAGAGTTTTTGAGCATGTTAAGGCCCCCAAAAAGCCCCGGAAGACGGAAAAAAAAAAAAAAATAAATAAAAAAAAAAAATAATAATCCTTAGAAGAACACGAGGGCCTCGCGAATTTTCGCTTGGGCCCTAATAATCCTTAGAAGAACAAGAGGGCCCTGCGCGCTTAATTCGCTTGGGCCCTAAATATAGCTGCGAGCAGCGATGGCGGGCCCAAGCCCGGTGGCACCGCCACCCCGGTGGCTTCAGGGCAACTGTGCACAGCGGGCAATAGGCACTTAAAACTGGTTAAACATCAAAGGACTATGTCAAATTCACTCCACATTTACTGCACTACAAGGTGCCGCTATAGAGCCCCTCCTCCCTGCCCATTTTCAAAGGATTACATGTGCCAAGTTTTAACATTATTCTGATGAATTTTGAAGCAAATCAGGTAAAAATAAGAGGGTGATCTCAATGTATGCTGAAAGTGACACATTTTCTGCTTCCAGTTGGTGGCGCTATGACTTTGAATCACAATAGTCAAATCCATGTGATCAGCCTTGTACAACGAAGACTAAGCCAAAGTTTCATCAAAATCAATTAATGTATGCAGAAGTTATAACACTTTGTTTCCCTTTTCTTGCCATAAATTCGTTGCCTCGCCACGGCCAAACCGTTTGAGATATCCAAAATCCGTTTGCAATTAAACAACTTCAATGTGTTAGCAACAAGTTAAAAAAAGCTTGGTGTAAATTGGATAAACCCTGTAGGAGTAGTAGTATAAAATTCATAGCCTGTTTTTTCAAAAAATTAACATTCAAACCAAAATAGCTGACTTCCTGTTGGTCGGAGCTAATGAATGTAAATTAGAAAATTGTCCAGCTTGATGAGAACAATATGTGTACCGAGTTTGGTGACTGTAGGAAAAACTAACCCCCCCACTTTTGTCAAAAGGTGGCGCTACTGAGCCCCTCCACCACGCCCATTTCTATGGCTTTGTCCATGTCTACTGGTTGACAATATTGATGTGTGTGTCGAGTTTCATGCAATTTGAAGCATGTTAAGAGCCTCAAAAACACTCAAGAATATTATTACAGTTTGACCTGTTGCCATGGCAACAATATTTCAAATATCAAAAATCCTGTCATAGGTCTACATCTGCTGTGTATTGACATTACACTGATGAAGTTTGAAGCAAATCAGGTAAAAATAAGAGGGTGATCTCAAAGCATTTCAAAAGTGATACACTTCCTGCTGCCAGTTGGTGGTGGCGCTATAACTTTGACTCACAATAGTCACATCCATGTGATCAGACTACTACAACCAACACACTCGTGAAGTTTCATAAAGATCAATATATGTATTAAGACGTTATAACACATTTCCTGTTTCCTTTTTCTCGCCATAAATTCGTTGCCTCGCCACGGCCAAACCGTTCGAGATATCAAAAATCCCCTGGCAATTTTTAATCATCAGTGTCTTGACTTCATGCTGACCGAGTTTGGTGGCGATCGGATTAATCGTCTAGGAGGAGTATATCAAATTCCAGAGCATGCGTTTTTCAAACAACCCTTAATAGCTGACTTCCTGTTGGCGTGGCGATTAACTTAGAGCGCGAAAGTTGTTCGGCCCGATGAGGTCTATATGTGTACCGAGTTTCATACTAATACGTGCAAGCATGTTTAATATATGGACCAAATTTTCAGACTTTTTTCAAGGGGGCGCTGTCGAGCCCCCCTGCCACGCCCGGGTACCAGCCTCTCCGGCGTCCTAATGGCCGCGGATTCCAATGTGTGTGCCAATTTTCAAGAGTTTTTGAGCATGTTAAGGCCCCCAAAAAGCCCCGGAAGACGGAAAAAAAAAA